>LS501886.1:47081-83313 GCA_900490845.1 Pristionchus japonicus
AACATTTGTTCGCACATCTGTTCTGCATCGTTCTGTGCACTTGTTGCAGCTCAAGTACCACAAAGAATTCAGTTCTATTCGTTTTTCTAAATTTCAGAAATCGGTCCAAAACGACAATTATCAATCATTTGTTCGCGTCTCTTTGAGTTTGCTGTTTATTGCTAACCTAGCAATTATGAAGCAAGTATGTGGGCGTGCATTAGAGATTTTTGTTTGCCAAAATCTTCGTCACGAAGAGACTTCTATTCATTTCTAGGTCGCGAGTCCGAAAAATTTTGCACATGCTCATGTGTCCTTGTATTTATTTTAAAATTCTTTAAAAATTCTATTATTGCTCACATATAGTACTTTAAGCATCTATCTACCAGCCTATAAAATAAATAAGCAATGAAAACAAAGTTCTATGAGCAACTATCTGAGTCAGTGAAAATTTTTGGCTGGGACCCTTGGCACTAGGGAAAAATCGAAATCCCTCAAAATGCGTGGGCTGGTAGTACTCCTCGAGTGTAGTTCAGCACTAGCTGATTTAGTGTTCCGGTACGTTCCCCGACGAATGGTGAAGTATGTTTCAGTGAAACATAACCCAGCCGACTTTGTCATTTCGTAACCAATCGAAACGAGTGATAGCGCAAATAACGCGCACTATTACTGTGATCGTGCATGCCAAGTTTCATCCCGATCGAATTTCAAAAAATCGATAAATCGATATTTTCAAAATAAAACAGAAAATATTTCAAAAAATCGTCTGCTAATGTCCCATTTTTTATATGCTCAATCTGGAGAGCAATCACTCCTCTCACTACTGTGTCAATATAAAAGAAATTAAAAATACGTTTTTGGAGAAAACCCAAAAAGTGTTCCAACAATTTGAAATAAAGTCAGTTCTCGATAAGCAAAAATGCCGTACCGCCGAGGGCGACTTCTAGATAAATCAGGTTTAACGTTTGAGCGCCGGGCCAATTTTTCAAAGTTAGTCGAGGGTGGACCTACAGTAACTTGTCATGTTACAGTTACCCATACTACCGTAATCAGGTTATCGCAAACTAACTTTTTTCTTAAACGATGAGTTTAAAATGTCTTCCATGGTCGAATGTGTCGACCGTAATCCAGCATGCTACATTAACCCAAGATACCGTAATCCGGATATCGCAAACTGAGTTTTATGATAGAACTATTTAAAACTCATTTTCAATAAAAAGTCAGTTCGCGATAATCTTATTACGGTATCTCGGGTTATCGTAGTATGCTGGATTGCGGTCGACACATTCGACCATGGAAGACATTTTAAACTTATCGTTTAAGAAAAAAGTTAGTTTGCGATAACCTGATTACGGTAGTATAGGTTACTGTAACATTACAAGTTACTGTAGGTCCACCCTCGACTAACTTTGAAAAATTGGCCCGGCGCTCAAACGTTAAACCTGATTTATCTAGAAGTCGCCCTCGGCGGTACGGCATTTTTGCTTATCGAGAACTGACTTTATTTCAAAATGTTGGAACACTTTTTGGGTTTTCTCCAAAAACGTATTTTTAATTTCTTTTATATTGACACAGTAGTGAGAGGAGTGATTGCTCTACAGATTGAGCATATAAAAAATGGGACATTAGCAGACGATTTTTTGAAATATTTTCTGTTTAATTTTGAAAATATCGATTTATCGATTTTTTGAAATTCGATCGGGATGAAACTTGGCATGCACGATCACAGTAATAGTGCGCGTTATTTGCGCTATCACTCGTTTCGATTGGTTACGAAATGGCAAAGTCGGCTGGGTTATGTTTCACTGAAACATATTTCACCATTCGTTGGGGAACGTACCGGAACACTAAATCAGCTAGTGCTGAACTACACTCGAGGAGTACTACCAGCCCACGCATTTTGAGGGATTTCGATTTTTCCCTAGTGCCAAGCAAAATTTCACTGACTCAGAAAGTTGCTCCTATCAGTTTGCCGAATATTCAATTTCTACGGTTTGACATAGCGAAAAAAGGTCGCTCCGGCGAACTCAAAGACCGCAACGCATGAATTAGGAGCAACGCGGCGTTTTTTCCGGACTCTCCAACGGGCCGTGCCCTACCTCGGCCATATGATATCTAATCGATAACTGATTTCCTACCGTATCTTCTTCAATCGAGAACTGACTAAATACCGTATCTCTCCCTTTGCAGACACACGGACGAGGCGGGCGTGGACGCCGCAGTGGTCGAGGCCGTCTGCCCGGGAGTGCCACTCATCTGCTACGAGCAGCCCAGGGTACGGTAGCTCAATCAATAATCAATAGATACGGTGGATTGATTGGTTACGGTAGAGTATTGATTGATTGGCTGCGAGGACTTCTATGTAGACTACGGATCTGCTACGAGCAGCCCAGGGTACGGTAGTCATTATCGATTGAGTGGTTACGGTAGAGTATTGATTAGTTATAGATCCATTGGTTCAATGCTTACGGTAGCCTGGATTGGGATTACGGTATTTCCAATTATCGATTGATTCTCTTCTCGCAGGAAGGCGTGACGGTCACGGCGCGCAACGTGCACGTCGCCAACGGGCTGTTCGACATGGAGGTTGGTGATTTGGAGGCATCAATAGGCGAATAATTGCCTGTTTTGATTGATATGGGTCTATGAATTGTGTGTGAAATGGGGATGGAGTGGTGGTTTGGGCCGACATGGAGGTGTTTTATGACAAAAGTCCTGGACATATTTGTTGGGACTGTGGATGGCGATAGATGAGGAGGTGTGAAACGGGCTTTCGTTGGGATGGGACCGTTCGATATTGTGCATGATTTTTTTTATACGGAGATCAAAGGAAATACTAATGGGTCTATTGGGTACAACTAGATTAGTCAAGAGATTAATTGAGCGATAATTTTCGTCGGCATTGAGTTGTTTTTACTCTAAAAAATCTTGGAAATATTATTAGTCACGGCGGATGGCGATAGATGAGGAGGGTGTGGAACGGGAATGGAGTGGTGGGGTTGATTGAGAAAGGCCTGCTAGGCACAGAATCTAATCGATTTTTGCTTGGTCTTTGCGCAGTTTTCGTCTTTTAAGCGCATGATAACAGCGGGCAGCCCAATATGATCCTGCCAAACTGGCCGATTTAAGATACTCGCGGTCCTGGTAATCCTTGATCTCATCCTTGCCAGGTGCCGATCCTCGAGGGCGACACGGTCGCAGGGCTGGTGCGCAAGATGCGCCGCACGAACAGGGCGATCAAGCGTGAGTTGATCTTTGGTCTTTGATCTTTGGAGTTCGATCTTTGTATCTTGATCGTTGATATTTGATCTTAGTGGTTGCCTGTAGGTTGTGTGTCGTTTGTTTGATTTTTGTGAGATAGTAGTGAGCGTCAATCGGTTTGTTCAATATCCTCCTGATATGAGTAGGCAATGAAACACCAATAGTTCTGGTCAATTGACCAGTAGCTGCCACTGCAAGCAATAGCTGATAACTTCTATGCCAGTGCTGTAAACGTCGATCTTCCATCTCTCTGAGTGATCTTTGATCTCTAATCTCCTCTTCCTTCCAGCCCGTCACGAGGTCTCTCTCCTCCGCTACGCGGACCCGGTGGGCGGACCGCGCAAGCTCATCTCCATCGAGGATCCGACGAGCATCAATGAGAAGATGGCCGACGATGGTGAGTGTCGTGACTAGAATGTAGTTTGTAGTTTGATCTCTGGTGTTTATAGTCTGCTTTATCAGGGGTTTGTAGTCTGTAGTTTGGACTGTAAGGGGAGGGTAAGATCATCTCCATCGAAGATCCGATGGCGATCAATGAGACGATGGCCGACGATGGTGGGTGTCGTGACTAGACTGTAGTTTGGAGTTTGTAGTTTGATTCATTCTGAGACCAGCAATCCACAACCCATCAATCTCTCATACACTCTTTGTCTCATGACTGCTGCGTGAAACGAAAATGATTCTAGAGAGCACATTCGGAGAATCCCTGATCTCTAATCTCTGATCTTTGATCTTTCTCCTCTCCAGGTGTCTTCTCTGTGGACGTCGCCTCGCAGAAGGTCACGGTGAAGGTGGGCGGAGCCAGCCACGTCATCGGCGATACCGTAGTCTACACGGCCGCCTAAGGATACCGTAATCGAAGCAGTTATCGATTGATTGTTACCGTGGCTACTGTAATCCTGACAGTATCGATCGATTGAGTGCAGTACCCCCAACTGCCCTTTGTAGTGTCTCTGACGTTATCGATTGATTGTTACCGTACCCCTTCTATCTATTGATTGTTCCGCAAGACTTTCCCACTGTGCTGTTCAGTTTTCATTTGTAATACCCCGAGAGGATTTGATAGTCTAGAATATTTATCGGTGAGAGTTATTATCATGAATTGGTCCTTGTTGATTTTCGTATCATTTCCCTGCATGTTTGGTTTTCCGTTCTCGAAGTTTTTGTTGAGCATTGATAAAGATTAATTTGGTTTGGGCGAGGTGGTGTGAGTGAGCTACTGTTTGCAACAGCTACAACAGTATCTTGGAGGAGAATGAGGTCTCGGGGACTGGATGATCATGAGGTAGCTCTGCCACAAAATTGTTTATTTTTTTAGCGTTTTCTGTATTTGGTAGACTTTTTCTGGCGACGATCAGATGGAGCATTGCGAAACAACTTTGTGACACTAGTCAGCACTGATCTGCTCCGACTGTGTTGTGTGTAGTGATAAGAAAGATAATCCTGATAAGGCCATGCGCTTTTCGCCAGTCATTTTACGATTCCGATTTCAATTTGTTCTAAAATACAATAGGAACAACTTCATTATATGTCATTGTATCTACTAGCGCGTTTAGCATTTTGATTGATTCGTGAAACACCGCTCGGTTTACGGGTTTTGCTTCCTCTGAATTCGACGTTCTGTAACTCACTTGCTCTGCTCTTGCACGTGCTGCCATCATTCTTAGGTTTGCTCACATCCGCCCTTCCCTCTAATAGTGATTCCATTGCTTCGCCTTCCAGATGTCCCGGTCGACGTTGGCAGCGATGACGTCGCCTTCCTCGACCTCCTCCGCCTCAACGCTGACGACGCAGCAGCGCATGATGTCGGCGGGCACGGGCGCCATCTGCACGGCGCTGCTGAGTGAGTATTAGATATTTGAATTATTTGAATGTTTGAATTCCCGCCAAGAATTGGGGAAAATAGAAGTGTAGTGCAATTTTGGACGTGACTGCGATTTTAGGAACATTGCACGACGCTGGTGAGTGAGTATTAAATATTTGAATTCGCGCCATAAATTGGAGAAAATAGAAGTGTAGTGCGATTTTGGACGTGACATTGATTTTAAGAACATTGCACGGCGTTGTTGAGTGAGTGGAAGTATTTGAATTCGCGCCAAGAAATTGTGCAAATGAAAGTGTAGTGCGATTTTGGACGTGACATTGATTTTAAGAACATTGCACGGCGTTGTTGAGTGAGTGGAAGTATTTGAATTCCCGCCGAGAAATTGTGGAAATGAAAGTGTAGTGCGATTTTGGACGCGACAGCGGTTTTAGAAACTGCACAGCGCTGCTGACAATGAGTGAGTATTAGATATTTGAATTCCCGCCAAGAATTGGGGAAAATAGAAGGGTAATGCATTTTTGGACGTGGCAGGTCCTAATGATGATAGTTGCTTGCTGACCGTGGCTTAACAAGTTATTGAAACGGCAGTGCTTAGTGTAATCTACACGGCGTTGCTGAGTGAGTGATTTGAAGTTTTGAATTCGCGCCAAAAATTGGGGGAAATGGAAGTGTAGTGCAATTTTGGACGCGACAGAGATTTTAGGAACATTGCACTGCGTTGCTGAGTGTGAGGGATTTGAAATGTTTGAATTCGCGCCATTAATTGGAAAATTGAAAATGTAGTGCATGTATCAATGCGGGAAGGAAGCAGAATCGATTCTAGTCGAAATTGTTGGTGATAACTCTGGTATCTCCCAACCACTGGTTAACCAGTACCTCAACCACTGGTTGGCGGGTATGCCAACCAGTGGTTGAGGTACTGGTCAACCAGTGGTCAGGGTAATGGTCAACCAGTGGTCAGAGTACTGGTCAACCAGTGGTTGGGAGGATACGGTATTGTGGAAAATCATTTATCGATAGCAGCATGAGTTGCCCCATACAGTAACCGAACCACACACGAGTGGGCCCGGTCACATCCAAAAGACGGTCTCGCTGGGACCGTAGTCAGTTGCGCGCAGTGGCGCTCGAGGGTACCCGAGGGTACTCGGTTTAGGGCTGCGAGAGGGGCCCTTATAGGCAAGCTGCATTCTACACGCGACGGGTTTGAGAGCCTCTTGACCACTGGTTGACCAGTAGGCCGGACCGGTCGCGCCTGCTGGTCAACCAGTGGTTGAGATACTGGTTGAGCAGTGGTTGGTATACTAGTCAACCAGTGGTCAAAACACTACTGGTTAACCAGTGGTTGAGGTACTGGACAACCAGTGGATAGCTCAAACTCCCCCCACTTTTACTGGTCAACCAGTGGTTGGAAGAAAACAGAGTAGTACACGAAACCGAGGATCACAGAGGTGTGCACGGCGCTGCTGAGTGAGTGGTTTGAATTAGAGTTGGCTATTCGAGCTTAACGGGCTCGTCATAGACCGGATCTATATTACGAGCTCGCTACGAACACGAGCCGCGTAGCGAGCTGCAAAGCTCGCTACGACTCGTTATTACTCGCTACGAGAACTTTCCTTATTTTACACACTCTCTCGTCTTTCTCTGACCACTCTCTCTCTCGTATCAAGGCATATCGAGTAATAACGAGGCGTAACGAGGCGTAGCGAGTTCGCTACTATCTCCCATTCGTAGCGAGCTCGTAATATCGCTATCGTTTAGCCTTCCCTAGTTTGAATTTTGTTCATTCTCACCGATAAATGAAAGCAAAATAAAGTATGCTTCATTTTTGGACGCGGCAGCGGCTGAGGATCACAATTCTGCGTGCTTTGAAGAATAAGTTATTGAAACAGTAATGCGCTCACATTTTGAATTCGAAAAAATCTATGAAAAACGTTGCGAAATCATTGCTATTTTTTAAAATTTTTCAGCTGATTTCGTCTCCATCCGTCAAATTTAAAGGAAATGTTCGTGGCTTTAATATTCCGTGAAGCATGAACTCTTCTTGTTGAAAAATCACTTCCAACACATCAGTTTCGATCAATTGACGTGTAGTATGTCGAAAATACAATTTACGTATTGCCAACTAATAAAAAAAATACTAATTAATAAAATAATTATTCTCTCAGTGACGCCACTGGACGTGGTCAAGATCCGACTGCAGAACCAGCGGCATCCGGTGAATACGGGTGAGATGATCTTTGATCTTTAGTCTTTGATCTCTGATCTTTAATCTTTGATTTTTGGTTGTTGATGTTCGGAGTATAGTGTAGTTTGATCTTTAGCTGTAAATGGGTATCTGATTAGAATGTAGAACCAGCGGCATCCCGTGAATACGGGTGAGTGGAGGGTGATCTTGAACTTTGATCTATGGTCTTTGATCTTTGATCTCTGATCTTTCGAGTAGGGGTAGTATGATCTTTGGCCTTTACTCCTTGATCTTTCGCTGTAGTTGGGTCTTTGAGCAGAATGTAGAACCAGCCGCATCCCGTGAATACGGGTGAGTGGAGGGTGATCTTGATCTTTGGTCTTTGATCTTTGGTCGTTGATCTCTGATCTTTCCAGTAGAATGTAGTTTGATCTTTTGCTTTCATGTACGACTAAACTGTGGGTTGATTGTCGGTTCAGAGTAGAGGAAGTGGGCTTTGCGATATCCGTATAGCATCGATTTGCTTTCTCTCAGAATTTCTGTTTCACAGTGTCTGCAAGACACCGAAAATTTAGGAGGGGAATGCTGTGTAGCCATTTTCTAAAAAAAACTATTTCTGCACTTATTCATCTACACTCGGGTTTAGATCTCAAACTAGACTGTAGTCTGAAATCTGATCGTTGATCTCTCCTCACAAGGGAAGCACCAAAGTCGGTGGGCACTTCCCGGGAAGAGACCTATGTGGGCAGGTAGTGTTCGGAAAGAGATTTCCAAATCCGATTTCAAAACCTGCTAAACCCTCGTACTTTGGTCAGAAAATCGATAATTGATTTGTGTGCGATTTTGTGTGCTCGCCATCCCAAGCTAGGCGTCGAGTTCTAACAGCTAGAGAGCATGGGCCTGCATGGCTCAACAGGTAGTGTGTTTGACTAGCTCCCACTATGTCCTGGTTCGACACCCAGGTGATGCATTTTATTTTTGCTCCTTTTTTTGACGTTTCTCCAACTTCTATTTTTCTGTTCTGCCCTTTCGTACCCCATCTAGAGCCCCTACCGTACCCTTCTATTATCCTCTACAGTAATCTTCTCTTGTTTTCTTCCGCCACCACAACATGGGAAGACATCGCGCATTTTCATTAATTTGTCGAATTATCAGTGCCTAGAAGGGTACGGTAGGGGCTCTAGATGGGGAACGAAAGGGCAGAACAGAAAAATAGAAGTTGGAGAAACGTCAAAAAAGGAGCAAAAATAAAATGCATCGCCGGGGTGTCGAACCAAGACATAGAGGGAGCTAGTCAAACACACTACCTGTTGAGCCATGCATGCCCATACTCTCTAGCTGTTGGAACTCGACGCCTAGCTTGGGATGGAGAGTACACAAAATCGCACACAAATCAATTATCGATTTTCTGACCAAAGTACGAGGGTTTAGCAGGTTTTGAAATCGGATTTGGAAATCTCTTCCCGAGCACTACCTGCCCACATAGGTCTCTTCCCGGGAAGTGCCCACCGACTTTGGTGCTTCCCTTGTCAGGCGAGTGCTTCATCTACTCGAACGGGCTCATGGACCACCTGTGCCGCTCGTGCAAGACGCCCGCGAAGAAGAAGGTATTGTGACTAGAGTCTAGTTTGGTCTTTGATCTCTAGTTTGTAGGCTAATCTTTGATCTTTAGTCTCTGGCATTTGACCCCTGATCTTTGATCTCTTGTCTCTAGTATTTGGTATCTAGCTCTTGATAATCGTGCACTACGCCCGCGAAGAACAAGGTAGTATGACTAGAGTCTTGTTTGGTCTCTAATCTCTAGTCTGGCGTTTGATCTCTGATCTTTGATCTCTTGTCTCTAGTATTTGGTTTCTAGCCCTTGATATTCGTGCAAGACGCCCGCGAAGAAGAAGGTATCGTGACTAGAGTCTAGTTTGATCTTTGATCTCTAGTTTGCAGGTTGATCTTTGATCTTTGGTCTCTGACATTTGACCTCTGATCTTTGATCTCTACTCTCTTGTATTTGTTATCTTGCCCTTGATATTCGTGCAAAACGCCCGCGAAAAAGAAGGTATCGTGACTAGAGTCTAGTTTGATCTTTAACCTCTAGATTGTAGTTTGATCTTTGATCTTTGATATATTGGTCTCCAACAGAGTCCCCTAGTTGTGACCCCTTTTTCTCGATTCTTCTGTTTGCGCGTCTCTGTTTCACACTTATCATAAGGCACCTAGAAATCGTTGTTGGACAATCTCTCCGTTGTATCGTTTTAAAACCACTAACTTTAATCGTTGACACTGATTCTTGATCTTTGATCTTTCGTGATCTTTGATCTCTCATCATCTTTCACTCAGATCCCGTGCGAGTGGTACGAGCGGCCGGGCAACTTCACGGGCACGCTGGACGCGCTCATTCGCATCCCGCAGCAGGAGGGCGTGCGGTCGCTCTGGTCGGGCCTGTCGCCCACGCTGTGAGTAGGGGTACGGTAGAGGAGGAGAAGAGTAGGGTACGGTAGGATATGATATCATACAGTGTTATCGATCAGTGCTGTAAGTTTTGTGAGTTAGAACCGTCTGAGCGTCAACCATTGAAGTGCTTCTCAAAAAGCTAATCTGTACGATGGCTGAATCGCCGAACATCCTGGCTTGAAAAAAAAAGATTCCTTGCAGGATCATGGCGGTGCCGCTGACGGCCTTCTACTTCTCCGCGTACGACTGTCTGCTGGCACGCATCCGCGTGCTCGCGGAGCGACGCAGGCGCGGCGGCGCCGCGTCAGACGCGGACGCGCGTCCGCCCGGCACGCTGGAGGCGCTCGCGCCGCCCATGATCGCGGGAACGGTGGCGAGGTGAGGTGTTGGTTACATCAGTTCCTGATCAGATGTTGGGCCTGGATAAGGCTGATCGTTGCAAGGCAATCATGTTACCAAAAATATTTTGTAGGATTGCAATGCCTCGTGAACTACGGTAGTGAAATAGTTGTGTGGTGCCATTCTCGCGCTCTTTACCTCGCTTTATGTTTCACAATTTCTATTAGACCTAGTCTTCTTTCCAGCGATTTACAATAGATAATAAATTTTTCTGCGTTTGGAAAACAAGATCTCGAATCAATTACCATTCATCATTTCTCGGTTATCAGATCTGCCACGGGTATGCTAGCCCGAGTTCTGTCGGGTTTCCTGCTTCCCTACTCCTATTAGTTTTGAGTGAATCGCGTTCGCTTTGATGCACTGACGATGGCCTCGATAATGACAACAATACGCTCATCTCCGATATTTTTTGTGATTGATCTTTGATCTGTGACCTTTGATCTCTAACCCTTAATCTGTAATATCTTCCCTCCTCTCAGATCCGCCTCCGTGACGCTGGTCGCCCCTCTGGAGGTCGTGCGCACTAAGATGCAGAGCGAGCACATGAGTCTCACGGGTGAGTGGGGAGGAGCCGCGACGCGTGAGAGAGGCGTCGCGGTAGAAGCTTCGGGGCTGGGGGGACCGCGACGCGTGAGCTTGACGCGTCGCGGTCGAGTGTGCGTCTGAGGCGTCGCGCTAGGAGTTTCGGAGTTAGGAGTAGGATGAGGAAGTACGAAGATGCAGAGCGAGCGCATGAGTCTGACGGGTGAGTTTGGGAGAGGGGGAGGGGCCGCCACGCGTGAGCGAGGCGTCGCGGTTGGTAGCGCTACGTGCTCGTTTGAAGCGTCGCCTTTGAGCGAATAGCCCCCATCTCCCTAGCGAGAGAACAAACGCGAAGGAGAAATTTAGTTTTTGTTAAACTCTTGATTGATTTGCGCTTCACCTGCGCTACTTCTCAATGCACCATCAACGTTCTACAATTAGTTCAGGATCTGTCGGGTAAAAAAAAATAGAAAGCCCGATGCAAATAGTCGCACCTTCTCTGTTATTTTATTCTCAAACTTCATGTCCTCGAATGTTCTACCTTTCTATTAGGGCTGTTCGCTCGAGCATTGCTCGCCGAGCGCTCGCGCTCGAGCGGTGGATCGAAATGATTCGCGAGCAAAATGACTAGCGAGTCATTTCGAGAATCGCTCGCGAGCACTGTAGCTCGCGAGCGCTGCGATCACCAAATGATTTTATAGGGAATAAGTGGGTTAGATTAGAGTGAGAGGGTGAGATGAGTGAGGGGTAATTGAATTAGATAGGTGAGATGATCGTATGCAAAAACGCTCGCGAGCGCATTTGCATTCGACTCGTTGAGCAAATCGCTCGCGAATGAGTTTGTAAAAATGATTCGCGAGCAGGGAGCGCTCCAAATAACAGCCCTACTTTCTATGTCAACGAATAATTCAATTTCAGAGATCGGTGCCGCAGTTCGCTCGACGGCAGGTACTCACGGCTGGCGCGGCCTCTACCTCGGACTGGTGCCCACGCTCTGGAGGGACGTCCCGTTTTCGGGTGAGAATTAGTACTAGTAGCTAAGCGTACGGTATCCTGATCTGAAGCAGTGCTGTGAGCTGCAGTTTTACCATCATTCGGTAGGTCAGAGTCGCAGTTTACTTTGCTAAACTCTTTCCAGCACTCTATTGGGCGTGATTTCGATCATCAGATTGCTAGATCACTAGGGTTACGGTACATAGGACACGGTAGACTACGGTAGACTACAGTAATCGATTGATCGATTTTCAGCGCTCTACTGGGCGGGCTACGAGCTGGCGAAGGCGCGCATCCTCGTGGCGAGAGGCGCGGCGGAGATGGACTTCGCGACGGCTTTCGTGGCGGGAGCATTGTCGGGTGAGGATACGGTATTGATTGATTGGGATACGGTAGATCGATTGATTGGGGACGGTATTGATTGATGGGAGTACGGTAGGGAGGAAAGGGCACGGTAGAGAAGAGAGGAGATGGACTTCGCGACGGCGTTCGTGGCGAGAGCCCTGTCAGGTGAGGATACGGTATTGATTGATGGAATACGGTAGCCGAGATTAGGAGGGGTACGGTAGATCGATATTGGGTACAGTATCTCATCGATCTATCAATCAGGCACGATCGCGTCGGTCGCGACGAACCCGTTCGACGTCGTCAAGACGAGCCGGCAGATCGAGCTGGGCCGCGAGGTGGCGGACGCGCGCGAAGCCGCGCGGATACGGTAGGTGCACGACATTAAACGATCAAGAATTGGTTTTATTTGAGATTCTATACTTTTGTCAAGGCGTTGACAGGTATGTTTGAGAAGTGAGTCGGTGATGGATGTGAGAATACGGTAGGATCGAGGACTGACTATTAATCCAATCGATAACTGACTTTTCTCCTAACAGGAGTGAGAAGATGCTGACGGTGATGCGGCGGATCGTCTCTAAGCAGGGCGTGCTGGGACTGTGGGCGGGTGAGTACGGTAGGGCTACGGTAGCGACTTGATTATCGATTATCTGTCTATGTGGTGGAGTACGGTAGCTGAGTAAATATCTATTCAATGGGGGATCGTCTCCAAGCAGAGCGTGCTGGGACTGTGGGCGGGTGAGTACGGTAGGGTACGGTAGTCAAGGAAAAAATTTCAAATAACTGATTCATAATGTGGCTAATGCTTTGTGTTTCATGCTGACCTCAAAAAAGAACATCGCAAATGCGCGTTGATACACGCCCGGTGAATGAAGAACAAAATCATACATGCACCTTTCCTACATGGTCGCATCAGTACTCATCAGTACTTTATCGATTGCTCCTTGTGCAAGAATTGTTCCGCGCACCATTTTCAACGTTACCAAGTCGTTACCGTACTCGGATTAGTAGCCATTATCGATTTATCGATTTATCGACCAATCACATTGATTCAGGCATCGTTCCGCGCGTGGCCAAGGTGGCGCCGGCGTGCGCGATCATGATCGGCTCTTACGAGTATTTCAAGGTATCGATCGATATTCGAGGGTTATGGTAGATCGATATCTGAGGGTTACGGTAGTTGTAAAGTCGATAATAGGCTCGTACGAGTACTTGAAGGTGCGGTTACGGTAGTCAAGGAAATTGATAACTGAGGGTTACGGTAGTCAGGGAATCGATAACTGAGGGTTACGGTAGTTGGGTTATTATAGATCGATAGCTGATCAAGGTAGATCGATCGTTTGCGGTTACGGTAATCAAGGAATCGATACTACCGTATCTTGTATAATATATCGATAATATCGTTGAATTACAGGTGCACTTTGCGCACAGCAACGCGTCGTCGTCGCGTGAGCATCACTGAGTACGGTAGCTGCCGACGATTATCGATTTTCTTCTCCCTCCGAGCCTTCTTTTCGTATCTTCCGGTGATCCTTTGTTGTGACACTTACTTGCTGTTGTTTTGTTCACTCCCCGATTTCAGGTAGTCCCAATTCCAGTTCCATTGTTTAGCACGGGCCCGCGATTGTTTCCTTTCCAACGTAGATTCAGATTTCTTGTATACTAGATGAAGTAGAGAAGATTGAGAACGTTTTAGGCCTCGATTATTGTTGTTTCTGTTGCAAGTGATAAAGGCGGTAATTTTAATAAATCGGATAAGGATAATGAAGGAAATATCCAACGATGATCAACAACTGGAAAAGTGAATGAGTCCAATGAGACAATAACAAGTTGATTTGGTCTTGCGAAGTCGAGCAGCGTGAGACGCACTCGCTCCTTAAACAACTGCTAAAGAACACGCAGGCTCATTGAGATTGATCTTTGATCTCTTATTGACTAACGAGGCACTGAATAAAGTCCTTGAGCAAAGCTGGCAGAAATTAATGTACGATTTTTTTAATTCCTGGAGAGGCGAAAAACAAGAGATAACAACGCACAACCAGTTCGGGTGTGAGAAATGAGAACATTCGGGAATAACAAATAGTTTACTTGCTTTACTTGAGTAAATCAGATAATCGGTAAATTAGTTAGTTAGTCATCTAACTCGTACTCAGAGGAGACTTCGTTGAGGTTCCGTTCAATGAAATTCCATGCGTCGGCCAAATCGAAAAGCGTAAGTGGGAACTTCTTCCACCACCAAGAATTGGATCCCGCATCACGGTCGATCGATGGTGTAGCCTGGAATTTTCGGAAATTTTGGAGTTCACCGGAAGAGTGAAACCACCATCCATCCCCGGCCACCACTCTACGTTAGTGAATCTAATTTGTAGAATCAATGAAGCACACCATTTTTTTTTCGAATTTTCAGTACTTGTGGAGTTCCTCTGTATCTGTTTTTTTCACTCTCGAAATATAATTCCCCAACGCAGTGGTCAAGGTAGGATATAACTCCGTCGGCTTAACTCCAGTAGCCTTCATGCTCAACTCACTTGAACAATTTGGGGATTCTTATCGATTATATATGCAACAAAATGGCAGATCATCATCGCAAAGTCACCGAACGGATTCTCATTCAGGTTATTTAGTGCAGGTACATTCTGAAAAATGTTAAACAACCTTGCCACTCGATTAGAACGATGGAAAGGTCCAAGCAAAGCGGTCAAAAATGGGCATGTGGCTTTCCTAATGTGCCGAGGGGTTTTCTTACTTTATAATCTCCATTTCTCGGGCCGAATGCCCAATATCTGAGTCGTAATTCCGATAGTATGTATTTGAGCCTATTATGTTCACACTGCAAAACAAACAACTGATCATCAAAAGCAATCAAAAAGCGAAATACCAGATAACATGATGGGCAATTCATTCCTCTCAGCTGATAAGCAATGGGGTATATTTCGGTGCGGAAGAGAGTGTATCCACAGAGAAGTTCTCTGTGCGTGCATATTCGAAATACGGTTGATCGTCTCTTCATTTCACACACAATCTATTACCGCTTAGGAAGGCGAGAAAGTGTATGAAATGATGAGACGACTACTTGTACAGAAAAGCATTAGAAAAGATAATACCTTATTTTTGAGAATCCAATCAGGTCAGTTTCATGACTGAGCGCTTCGATAACTGCATCGAAGTGTTCACGAATGATCTGAATATTAATTATTTTATTATTTTATTTCAAGGTTTTTTTTTATTTAATTGCACTCTCAGATCGATTAGCTCAACATGATTTGAATTAGCAAGTAAACGTAACCTGTCTCTCATTTTCGGCCGCTGAATCGATTGTTAAAAGAGGCTGTTCGTGAGGCTCTTGATAATAATCATAAATTAGAGTCATCAGATCATATTTCTGAAAAAAGGAAATGAAACAACGAGTAACAGATCAAAAAAAAGAGGCGATAGGAGTAATTATTGATTTTTAGTTTTTGAACATCATATTCTCACGTCTCGAGCCTTCTTTTCTTGTCCAATGTTTCTGAAGAGAAAATAAAACGCTGTCCGATACTCATCAATATACATTATGCTACTGAAATTCACATTGTTCTCTCTTTGAAAAATGTTAACAAAAAGAAAAAAAATGACGAACGAAGCAGTGATTTATCTCGGTAGAATAATGCTAAGGAAGAATGTGTTCTAGTTTTGATTTGGCGTGGGTTATACATTCCCAAGAGGGATGCAAAATTGGGCGAAAATTTCACGGCCTCTCTTTTGGCAATGCTCACTCGCCGGTTAAAACTCAGCGAGAGATCATGAAAAAGTGAGAGACCGTAAATTGGAGGGAAAATTGTCCTGAAGACGCTTGAACACACCAACAGGGCAGAAATTGCCCATTGGCAGTGCTCGCAAACGTTCTGAAAATGATCGCACATTTTCCTCAGTTTTCGACTATAACAATATTCGAAAAAATGTTGGCTTGCCGGCTTACCGTTTTCTACAACTGAATCTTTGGTCTTTGACACTTAATTCATTAGTATTTATGCATTAGCACATGTTCATAAATAAGTACAAGTGAAATCAGTGCACACGTTGCAATAATGAAATTGTAGACTAAACGATAAAAGAAAGCGATCAGCGAGCATAGCATCACATCAATGACAAGAAGCGCTACGGAATCAATAAACCGGTGATTACAGCTACGGTAGCTTCCTAGGGCATACTAGATACGATAGGTTACGGTAGCCTCATACGGTAGCATGACAAATTCAGCAATCGATACTTCGTCTAGGTAAAAAGAGGAGTACGGTAGCAACATACTGTAGCACATCTTCAAAAATCGATTACGATTAGACAGATACTGTAGCTCAGGCTACTCAATTGCGTAAGCAATGCCCTCGTTCAGAGCCATGAGTAGCTTCTCTCGCAACGTTCTTCTGCAATGGGAATCATTAGGGTGATTCAGTTTCTGACCCACCGAACCCTCAGATAACTGTAGCCAATCACAGAATCTGACCTAAAGTAGGTCATAAACCTGGCCCAGCGAAACCTCAGATTACGGTAGTCAATCGTCATAAAGCTGGCCCACTGACGGACCCATCGAATCCTTAGATTTCGGTAGTCAAATCCCAGAATCTGACCTAAGGTAGGTCATAAAGCTAACCCACCGAACTCATAGATTACGGTAGTCGATATGCTCACCTCGATGGATACGATGGCAGATCCAATCGATTGAAGCAGGTGTGAGCTCTCGGGAGTGAGTAGGGCTCGCCCCATCGCTCGATTGTGAATCTGGAAATCATAAATCTGACCCACCGAATTAATTTCCGTCTGGTTACGGTAGTGATTTGATTATCGATTGCAAATTAATATCTTTCGCATTGGCCGAGTTCACTCTTCATAACCACTCATTCGCGCGCTCGGATGCGGTGACGGGCGGTCGGCGCGATGAAAAATGAGGTGATTTTCCCCCTTTTTCGTGCTTAAATTTACATTTTCAGCCCAAAATGCAGCCGAAAAGCGCGGACTCCGGCGGCAAAGTCAAGTCGCTCGTCAACACCGACGACCCGGGATGGAAGATGTGAGGCTCCGCCCTAAGCCACGCCCCTTTTCTAAGCCCCGCCCACTCCAAGCTCCGCCCCTCTTTTCAGCGCCGTCCGAAATCGCTCCGCCCAGCTCGCCGTCATGAAGCGCACCGCGTTTCCGGACAAGCTCAACCTCGCGCCGGTCAACGGGCAAAGGTAAGCCACGCCCACTTGTGGGCGGGGCTTCGAAGGGGGCGGAGCCTAAAGTGGGCGGAGCCTATCTCAGATCGATCGGATTCGTGCTCGTGATGGGCATCTTCACCGTACTCGCCTTCTTCTTCCTGATCGCGCCCTTCCAATTCTTCTTGCACAGTGAACTTTGATATTTTATCTTTGAACTCTACTCGCTGATCTTTGATCTTCGATCTTTCGCCATTCAGATTCGCCCGCGCGTCGCGCCTCCTTCCTACTCGTGTACAAGGTCTCTATTTTCGAAAATAATTAACTAATTAGCATAATGAACTAATTAACAATTAACTAATTAGCATAATTCAGGCAAATCACACGTCCAAGATGGTCACCGCGGACCGGAAAGAGCTGGTGTGGGAGATTCAGTACCCAAACGGGACCTGGAGCGAAACTGGTCGCTACTGGACGAAGAAATGCCCCACCATGGTAGGTTATTGTAGGTTGGCTCCGGCTCTGGCACCGGCTCTGGCTCCGGATCTGGGTAAGGATCCGGCTCCGGCTCCGGCACCGGTTCCGGTTCCGGTTCCGGTTCCGGTTCTTGCTCCGGCTCCGGCGCCTGCTCCGGCTTGCTTTCGGCTCTGGTTCCGGCTCCGGATACGGCTTCGGCTTCGGCTCCGGCTCCGGCTTGCTTTCGGCTCTGGTTCCGGCTCCAGATACGGCTCCGGCTCCGGCTCCGGCTCCGGATGTAAGTATTCCTTTCAGTTCGCCACCAAATGGACAGCCTGGCGCCTGGCGCTCATGCCACAACCATCTGACCGTTGTAAGTGCTGATCTTTGATCTTTGGAGATTCCTACCTTTCCCTGGGGGTCACCTCCCACCCCAGTCTACACTACCCTCCCTGGCAATATTGGTCTCCCAAGCTACAGTATCCAACCCTCCAGGATACAGTATCCACCAATCCTATCGTACTCCTTCACAGGTCCGCAGTGTCACAAACTGATCAAGATGCGAACACGCGTGCTCATCGCGAGGGAGCCGTTGGACGGGGGAGAGCATTGTCCTCCGACTATAGAATGGAACGAATTGGTAAAGATCAAAGATCAAAGATCAAGTGTCCCATTGGGCCTCATTTTGTGACCAGGTGTAGAGGACCTAGGGCACCGATCGATAGACGGATCAAAGATCAAAGATACGTCTTCCAGGAATCAGAAGGCAACAAGGATCTGCAAGATGTGCTATTCGATGGCGAGGGAATCATTGAAGAGGCGAAAAAGGGCTAGATGCCCTACCGTATCCCTTCTACCGTACCCCAAATGTAATCAAGAAGTGGAAAACAAACGAGTGCATAAAACTGTGAACTTTGATCTTTGTTGCGCATTGAATCAGCAATCTGACACACCGAAACAGACTGCTGTAGTCAAATTAGATGACAAAAACAGTAATTCATCATTCGGCTCCGCTCTTCGTTCATTCGCGCGCTGAGATGCGGTGACGGGCGGTCGGCGATGAAATATGAGGTTGTTTTCGACTGTTTTTCGTCTATTTCCGCTTTTTACTCGCATTTAGCGGACCAAAACCGAGCCGCCAAGCACGGATCACTCGGCCAGAGCCCCGTCGCTCGTCAACATCGACGATCCGGGATGGAAGATGTAAGCTCCGCCCCCTAAGACACGCCCACCTCCGCTCCTTTCAGCGCCGCTCGAAATCGTGTCGCTCGGCTGACTGTGATGAAGCGCACGGCATTTCCGGAGAAGCTCAAGCTCGAGCCAGTGAACGCGCAAAAGTGGGTTTCTGTGGCCACGCCCCTTTGTGGGCGGGGTCAGGAGGGGCGGAGCCTAAAAGGGCGGAGCTTTCAGGGCGATTCAATTCGTGATCATCGTCGGCATTCTCACTGTGGTCGGGTTCGTCGGCCTCGTCACTGGCTACAACCACTACATGCGAAGTGAGTCGGGTGATCTTTAATCTTTAATCTTTGATCTTTGATCTTGCGTCAGCGAAACATCCGATTAGCATGTCCAAGACTGATCTTTGATCTCTCCAGACTCGATGAGCCGTCGCGCCGCCTACTTGCTCGTGTACAAGGTTTGCTAATTAGCCAATTAATTAGCTAATTGGCGAAGCTAATTAGCATAATTAACAGGCAGTGCACACCTCGCAAATGAGTTCATTCGATCTCAAGCAGACTTGGGAGCAGTTCTGGCGCGAGTGTCCCAGTTTGGTGAGGAAAGATCAAAGATCAAAGATCAAGTACCAAATCGATCTACCGTGTCCTACCGTAACCCCATTACAGTACGTGTCCGAGTGGACGGCATGGCGACTCGCGCTGCGGCCCGCGCCTAGGACGGACTGTGAGTGAACTTTGATCTTTGAACTCTAAGGCAGAGATGATCTTTAACCTTGTGTGTACAGGCCCCGCGTGTCACAAAGTGGTCAAGCTTCGGACGCGTGTAGTCGTCGCGCGTGAGCCGCCCGAACGCGGCAAGCGCTGCCCCGCGACGATTGAGTGGAGCGAGTTGGTGAGGAGTTTGACCTAGCGGACTACCGTAACCCAGTCTGAGAGTCTAGCAAAGATCTCTGCCCCATTCCAGGACGAAAAACTCGGCGACTTGGTCTTCGATGAGTCCACGGTCACGTTCAAGGAGCAGTGATCTTTGATCTCTGATCTCTGACCGACCAAGTCTATCGTCCAACCCGAGTAATCTCCGAGTAATCAATAAGAGGAAAACAATCAAAAGTGCATAAAACTGTGAACTAATGAATGTGTTGTTTGCAATTTCAAAGCTGTTTTACAGTCAAGAAGAAAGCTGTGGAGTTCCTTAATCGTTTGTTTCTTTTTTTAGCGAGTACAAGAAACTCTAATTTGATCCAAAATTTTGGAACACATAATAAAAATCGTGAACCAACTTCTTCAATCCCGTGGAGGCTCACAGGATTCTTGAGCTGGTTGTGCTTCACGCTTTTTACGAAAGCAGAATGCATTGAGTATGACAACTACAGGTAGCCTTACGTTGTTTTCAGAACTAGTTTCCTCACATAATTTCGATTCACAACCAACTTCTTCAATCCCGTCGATCTATTTCAAACTCTCAGAGTTCTCAATTTACTTGTGTTTCAAGCATGTTACAAAGGTGAACAAGCCGGAGTAAACCGGTAGCTTTTTGTCTGTTTATCCTTACTTCAAGACAAAAAATCAATGATTGGACTCACTTCTTCAATCCCGTCGAGCCTCTCAACGCGCGGAATCCCTCGTAGGGCACGCTTGCTGTGCCGGTAACGAACTGTAAAAATGGGTTTGGAAGTCAGTTCTCGATTCTTCACTGCATACCGTATCCGTGATCCTACCGTACCCCTTCCTAAGGTTCCGTAAGCACATGGTGAGCAAATCCGATCCAACCGTACCATAATCTGTGTTCCTATCGTACACTACCCCTACCGTACCTGCAGCAACTTCAATCGATCAGCATTGCTCATCTCCTCGACCGTATCCCAGAACCAGCGAATGACCACGTGCTGTTCCGAATAGCCGCCCTAAAATGAAACAATCAGAGAGTAGAGATGAAAGATCAAAGTTCAAACTTCGTGATGGTGCCTATAGTGGTCAGAAGATTGAGAATAGCAGTTTTCGATCGCACAAGAATGCGATTCGGATGCGTTTCACTGACCGAGTAAAGCTATTACAATTTTATGAATCGATAGTTGGTACGCCGAGACGGAGTGAAAAAAAAACCATAATCTCTGCTGATAGCAAGGATCACAGATCAAAGACAAAGATCAAAGATCAGAGTCCAGAGATCAAAGATCAATCTCCAACCTTGTACTCGGTCCAGTTCTGCCAATCGTCCAGATCGACCTCAACCGAGCCTGAACGATCAGGATTTAGAACGAATAAACGGAAGAAAATAGACATTGTGACCTCTCAATTTGAGTTTTTACCGATTTCATTTATTAGATAATTGACAAAATTGAAATGCTCACCGGCCAGAACGAGTTCCAGTTGTTCCACGGAGAAGACTCGGAGGAAATCGCGATCGATGATCTGCAAGTACAGTATACTGTTGGATACTGTAAACCTTTGAAAGCAATCGATAAATGATTTTTTCGGAACTTCTTTTGCCTCAATCCGACTCTGGACCGTTCCGAATGACATGCTAGGCGGGAAACGGTATTGAAGGAATGCTCTTGATATGAAGGTGTTGCACAGTGATGATGCAACGGCTCACCTGATGCAATCCCCTCAACAAAGCTCGTGCTTGTGACTGAATCCCTCGCTCGACGCGCCACCGTAGCATCAGCCTGACAGTGAGAACATGCATGATTTTCGAAAATATTTAACAAATTTTTATTTAAAAAAGGTTCCAATGTCACTCACTGAATGAACTCCTCCTTGTTGCTGTCTGTGACTGGCAGCTCCCTCCCGTTGGGCAACAATTCCTTCTCCGAAACCTGATTGAGTAAAAGAAAATCATTAATTGCAATTGAGAAAATCCTAACTAAGCTTCCACAAGGCCATGGATGAAAACAAGGCTAAGATTTTCCTCCCACCGACCCACACAACGGGTGCCCCCGCCCGTTGGCAGCAGTTCTTTCTCGAAGACCTGACAAGGGAAATCATCACTCTGTCTTGCCAAATACCTATCCGAACTTGCTAAACTGAACTTTCACGGTCATGAAGATTTAATGATATTTTGCTCACCCTATGCTAGTCGACTCTCTCTTATTTCGATAAAAACTCGACGGATTGTGTAGAGACTTTTCCAATTCTCTATTTTTGGCGTGAGATTCAAATTTGAATTCATCCACTGACCTCGCCCGCGATTTCCTGCGTGACGGAGAAGGTGAAGCCGTGCTCGTCCGTGATTCGGTTCTCGCTGGGAATATCGAACGTCAATCAGAGATACGGTAAGAGATACGGTAAGTATCAGGGAGAATGCGCTTTGGGATCTCCTACACTCTATTGGACCGTTTCCTACAAGTTCGAGTGTGTTTCAAGAGTGGATTATGATTCTGACCATGAGGAAGATTACTATTCCTGGAGCGGCGTTCATTACAAAAACAAAAATACAACAAACATCGAGTTTCTTCGCAGCAACCACATACCGTATCCACTTCAACGACCGACAGAACTCCGGATCGACTGACTCGAGGTCGTCCAGGGTGATCGGTCTGAAACAAAATGAAGTTAAGTAGGCATGGATTTGTTTGTGTTTCAGGTGCGGAATAACGCGTTTGTGCCTTTTGGTCAAACAGTTTATTGATTATTCTTTTTCCTTATAAAATCAATTTGTAGGAATCTCTTCAGCAACTCCAACAACATCATATAGAATTACCTCGTTCAGAATTGCACCAGGTTTTATTTTTTGAACTAACATCAAGGTATGTTGAGGTTCACGCTTCAAGATAATTCGAAACAACCCACAACTCCAGCAGCATCTTGTAGAACGTCCTCGTAAAGAAGGTGTCTATCAGGCAGCGATGCACGAGTGCCAGACCAAGCACGCGACCGGCCAATTCCATCCTGTAATAGAGTTGGAAGATTGCTTGAACTGTTAAGTTCCTCCTTGTTCCGATCACACGAATCTCTTTTACGCGTTTGCTGTGATGTGCTTCAGGTGCTGAACAAAAGGTCTCGACGTAGGGAATGGATAGTTCACTTGTCGCATTTTCTTCGAAACGAAATTAGTTTCTCACCAAGACTGGTTGTTGTCAACGAACGCGCTCATCGGAGAAATAGAGACGATGTACCGATCGGGTGCGGTGTATCTGCAATGAATGAAAGAATAGTCTAAAGTTCCCCTCCACACCTGAAATTGTTTGAATCTCCACATTTTTTCAAGCCCCCTGACACGTCCAAGGAAATCAAATATGAATTGTTTGGGTAAGGTGTGGAAGGGAAATTTAAATATATTTCATTCGTTTCGTCACACAATGTCAGATAGAATATGTTTCAGGAGGCATTTATCACTATCGTGTATTTAATCGATCAATGACGGAGGCGTTTGTGAATCAATAACAAAAGTCCTTACTCAAAAAGTCCGTAGTACGGATTGAACAGCTCCCTCGACAGCAGGAAGAACAGCTCACGGGAGGGACCGCCGTAGTCGAGACTGGAATGGGTGAAAATTTCAGAATTTCAGAGTTTTCATAGTTTCAATTATCCAATAAATAGGTTAACTACTTCTGCTTTTCGATTGCTCCAATCAGTAAGAAAACGATGCTGAAGCTCGGGCAACAATTCGATTGGTCTTTGGAGGTTAGAGAATGTGCTAGTCGAAGAATAGGATCGAGGACAGCGCTTACCCATCCTCGTCATCAAACGCGATCGTCAGCTTGGCCCGTCGTAGTTGATTGACGTCCGCTGCGAGGATCTAAACACATTCGTCCAAATGTTTCATCTATGTTGATAGAATTGTTGAAGAACGAATGAATGAATCGGGCAACGAATCAGTGAATGAACAAGCTTGAAGAATAACTCTATGCTGAGGTAGAACTCGCTGGGTACATACTGCTAAGCATCAACTATCAAATATCAGAAAATACCAAAGATCGAAGATCTAAGATGCAAACCTCACCTGATCGTACGCATCATGCAGCAGGGACTCACGCGAGAAGCGTAGTCTGGAAAACATATTGTTGTTGTTGTTTCGGAGCTGTCAAAACAAACCAAAACAACACAAACAGCACCTCAACTTGGATGGTCCTGCTCCATAGCCACTGCGCTGCAGGGACTGGTAGAAGTGGGCGACCTGAAAACGAATTGATAAAGATCAAAACAACAACATCAACAACAACAACCACAAACCTTCTCATCGATTTCCTCCTGCTCGGGGCTGTTCATGGTGGAAGAGGAGGAGGTGGAGGGACCCTGAAGAGATTACGGTAAAATGGATACGGTAGCGACTTACTGTAATCAATTCGTGATAAAACCTGCCAGACTCACCTTCCCACTATCATCGGTCTCCAGAAGCGATAGTGCCGTCGCAACATCAATGTCGTTGGCCAGTCGAGCGAGACCCGCGTCGCCCCATCTGAAGATGATCTTTGATCTTTGGTCTTTGATCTTTGGCCTTTGATCTCTGTTTCGAGCTCTATCACTTCATTGGCGATTCATCGGTTATGTTTCAGACGCAAAATAACCATTTGAAGCTTCGTAAGATCTATAATTCTTCTAGCGTTTCGCAATTGAACAACAATCCTCACCTCTCCAGTATCCTCAGCTTCCTTCGCAGCCTGCTTGCGAGCTCGGGCCGTCTGAAAATAATTAATTCAAAATTCGATTTTGAATTTTAAAAACGAAATACAGGCTAAATATCGCATCGTATTGAACATGATAGTAAGGGTAGTGCAGGGAAGCAGTGAACGCTGAAAAGGTTAAAACGGTCTATTGAACTACTGATTTTTGGAGCAGGCGATGAAAATGCTAGAGTCACCTTCTCTCCACAGCAGAAGCAATTTCATCAGCACGCGTAGTGAGGATGCTGTTACCGTTCAGGTCGCGGACCTGCATGATGTTTGATCTTTAGAATAGAATCTAATCTTTGATCTTTGATCTTAAGGTTTGAATCTCATATTTGATCTTTGATCTCTATTCCCCTACGGCATCCTTAACCGGAAGCCTGCCCTCAACCCTATAGTTGATCATACAACCCACCCTATGCGATATAATTATTCTGATTTCACTGGTGTAGAGGCAGGTTGAAAAGCTTACCGCATCCTTCTGCCTGGGAGGCGCACTCCTGGTCCGTCTCTGTTGTTTACTACATGCGGACGAGAGAAACACCTCCTATTCTAAGCCTCAACCCCAAGTACCCTAGCATAAAAATATGCTAATGGAATATCACTAGGTTCAAGGTAAGTAGTCAACGAACCGCATCCTTCTGCCTTGGAGGTGCGCTCCTGGTCCGCCTCTGCTGTCTACTACAGGCGGATGATAGGAGAGGCACCCCTACTCTAATGTAAGCCCACCTACCCTAAGATGGCACAACCCAACCAATTCATGTTATGTTTAAGGAACACCCACCGCATCCTTCTGCCTTGGCGACGCACTCCTGGTCCCACAAATCAACAAATACCTTACAAGCTAATTTGTCATTGGTGAGGACCAATTATAAATGAATTACGCAAATGTAAGGTTAGAAAGCCTACCGCATCCTTCTGCCTGGGAGGCGCACTCATGGTCCGCCTCTGCTGTCTACTACATGCCGATGAGAGAAGGGGAAGGCGCGGGTCCAGCAGAGTAGTCTGCCGGGCGGAGTGGTTGATGAAGACGGTCTGGAATGGGGATGCTGTTGTTGTTGCTGCTGCTGCTGTTTGTAAGTGCATTGTTATTTTCATGTACGAATTGATTTGAAATGGTGAATACCGTATGTGATTGCTTACATTTTTCAGATGAATCCTCATCTACATTGGACAGGCGGTGTGTCATCGATGGATATCTCTCTAGTGAAACACATACGATTTCGAACGATGTTCGAAATTGTGGAGAATGAAAGGCGATGGAGAAGCGACGATACCGTGTGCATAACTGCTTTACCAGATTGCTTAACACACCGCAGTCTCGCGTCAGAATTTGTTATTGTTATCATGCTTATTGTTTTGATGTTTTTCGCTTTTTTTATTGCGATTTCTATCATTGCTATTAGACCTACCGGGTTCCCTCCCACACTCTGCCAGTGCTCGGGCAGTCTCTGATTATAATCAGCGAAGAAATTGAACTACACCACCCCCTAATCTCTCATCAACACTTGCGATTGTTTTCATGTTCACTGTTTTAACGTCGTTTTGCATTTGTTATAGCTATGACCCACCGGATTCCCTCCCACGCTCTGCCAGTGTTCTGGCAGTCTCTGAGTAGAATCAGCAAATAGATTGACGAAGCGGACGAAGTCGGCGCTTTGTTCAAAGAGAGAGAGGGTGACCGTGTCGTTTCTGAAATGAATTATGACATTTTGATTCCTAGAATTCCTTTTTTTTCTCAAACGAATGATTCTAAGAATCATCGTGATTTTTAATAACTATCACGTTATACTAACTGCTTAAAACGTAAACGCATTCTTCAAACTATGAGACATATCTCAATGATCCATGACATCAAGATATGTTTCAAACAATTGTCAATCATTACTCAATATTAGACGAAAACACATTATTTCAAACAACTTCGAGCGAAATAGTTCTTGAATTTGCAAAATTTCACATACTTTCTGATCCGGTGCACAATGTGTTTGACGACCCGAGATGAGTGATAAATTCGAAGAGCGGACTGAAATACGGGAGGATTACGGGAGGATAAACGACTTGGACAGCCTGATCACGGTGCAATTATCACAGCTTCTGCACACCCCTTTTCACGAACAACGTGTCCGAAGACCGATCTGAACTACGGCCAAACTGATCGATACAGCAACGCTAAATCAGCTATCGTTACCCTCTGATGTACCTGATTTGCATGCAGCAGCACCATGAAATCCTCCCTCTTCAGGAACCGCATGGCTATCGGTTCATCAGATGCAGAGGCACTGTTGATCGTGCGACGAGAGGGGTGGTAGCTGAAACAGTTCACTAAGCTGCATTTCATCAATAACATGTCGTATTTCTGACTCAGTCTCAAATCGTTTCCAATGGGTATACTTCTCGACTTCATCGTTTACTTGATCGTGAGCCTTTATTTTCTTGCACTTCACAACTCACATTTTAGAAGGCGTCGACGTCGCGTCCAGTCGCTTCGGCGGCTGCTCCTCCTCGGATTCGGAGGGCATCTGGAATTGTATTTCATGATCTTCACTAACTCATAGATTTCAGCAGGAATGTGGACTGAGGGAGATTCGTTTAGACCACTCGTTTTCGAATTTTCCACAAAAGTCCTACTCTTCGCGCTTACCTCCGGTCGCCGCCAACTCGTCTTCTTCCGTCGATGGTCGATGTAGAAGATGCGGCCGTGCCAGTCCACTCTGGAACTCAGTTTCTCCTCTTTCCGCCACTCTCACAATCTCGAGGTTTATGCATTCTACACGCACTCTCCCTCGTTTGAGCTCGAAAAAGCAGACGAGAGACGGAGAATCAAAGAATCCTACCTAATAGTTTAGGGTACTTAATTAGAGTTGACGTAGGGTTCCCGGGGCAAAATAAAGAAGAAAAGGTACCTGCACTCCCATCCATCCGGCAGAGGTGCGTCGAGACGGGCGCGGATGAGGGACAGGGCGGATTGGTTGCTGGAAGCATTACTTTCTTCATTTAAAAAGAGCAAAAAGGAGGGATATAATTTCCCCCAAATTTCTAACCAGGTTTATCCATGCCAACTCACCTCCCGCTCGAGATCCCGCTTGAACTGGCTGACCCGGACGAGGAGGACGAAGCAATGGAAGAGTGCATCGAGGAGAGGGAGGAGGAGGAGGAAGAGGATGGGGCGGAGGATGGGGCACGCGGTTGGTGAGGCGTCTGAATTGTTCGGAAGTTAAAACTTGTGATATGGTGACGCTTATTTCGAAATTTATTCACCCCCTGAAGTGCCGCAGAAGACAGCCGAGGCTGATTGAGATCAGACGAAGGGGATAGCGGAGGCGAGCTGATGGGCGGTGCGGGCGTCACTGAAGGTATCTCATTCAGTTCCCTTCAGTAAATCCTGTATTAGAAGAGCCAAACAAAAACTAGCTGATTGACGGGCAATTTTTAGCTCGAAATGCAAACAGTATTTCATAAAAAAGGGGTTTCCGTACCTCTCTCGGGCAATATCCTGAAGTGTACGAGCAGTGATATTTGCTGATTGGCGTACAACCTCCTCTGTGCGAGCGGAGTACGGATCGCGACCGAGAGGTCTCTGAATGTGATTAGTTGTTTTTTAATTAATAATTTGCAATTTATAGTTGACGTATCTAAGACGCAATATTAGGAGTTTTTTTATTAGCGACGAGGAGGTACCAGCGGATTGGCCATGCAGCAACAGTTGATGGAAGAATGGCGTGCGAATCATGAATATTCGAATAGCCGTGGATCGTTCCTCCAATATGTTGAAAAAATAAACGCATCGCAACTCTCCAAAATCTCTCACATTTCTAATCTGACTGTGTTATAGATCACAACCACATAAAGATCATCACAACTGCCATGTGCTCTTGATAAGTTCATCTTTTTCCAGCGATATTTCAACATCTACTTCAGTTCTCGAATATCATCGGAAATGAACGACTTTTGAAACATATCAGATGCGAAATTTTACTTCTTCGAAGACTACTCATCTTTCTATTCAATCCCTTGCATTCCTACTCTGACGCTGCTCTAGTAATCCGATATAAGAAGAGGCTAACTGCATTAGGGATTTTCGCTTTCTCTTTCTTGCATCTGATACCAAATTGCGCAACTAAGACGCAATTATCTTATCTGATTCGAACTTTTAAGCTTGGTTGCGTGCAGAACTCTAGTGCTGCGCTTTCGAAGATTCCTTTGAATCAGAGTTAAGCCAGATCAATAATGCCTGCCATTCTCACTTCCCACCCCGTTTTGCCAATGCGAGCGGTCGTTCAGGGCAGACATCTAAGAAATTCCCAATAATGAACGAACTAACTGCTTGGCTGCAGCTAGGAAGTCCCCGATCGGCACGGCTCCCTCGATCAGAGAAGAGCTGCGGTTGCTGCAGCTGCTGCGAGAGTCGGGAGAGGGCTGCAAGTGTGAAATGATTCCGTAGATCGATGTGAATTCGAGTCTGCGGTATTCGGCAATTTAGAATCTCGATTTGCTCACCTGCTGATGCTGTTCAGTCACTCTTACACGGAGATCGGCAGAGGCAGAGGGCAGGTCGAGCGACTGGAATCAAGAGCGTGTGTGAAATGACTAGCGTAAGGGACTGCGAACAACGTAAGTGTGTCAGAGATGTGGTTCAAGGATACATAACTCAGATGAGGCAAAGCCTAGGTAGAGACTCTAGAGACTCGAATATGGAAACGTAGAATCCGGTGAGATTGCAGTGAACGGGATGTGTTGTCCTCGAAATAGGTTTCACGAATGAGTGAAGAGCAGTGCGCGCGGAGAGATATCAGTAGAGTGATTATGGAAATAACAAAATTTATTCCCGGAATTCGTCTCAGAAATGAGCGCTTCGGAACAAAGAATGCGCATTCAAGGTGGGCCCATCCCATCCATCTTCTGCCCAAAGTCACGATCTTCTTTTCATCCCCAGGTGTTTGATTCACTTTATGGGTTACTCTTATTTGCAAGGTACGTTTCAATAGGCAATGATAAGCCGATGCGGAAATCACAAACGAAATTTCCCGTTCGCTGAGCGATAAAGGGAATGAATGAATTGTGAGCCGAACTCCATTCAAGTCTGGTGGGAGCAGAATCAGAAGCGAAATCGTGAATGCGCATCCAAGGTGGGCCCAATCCCATCCATCTTGCTTCCAATATCACGAGAATCTTCATTTCCCCAAGGACATTTGCTTCCCTGTTTGTATCTACGCCAGCATCAAACTCACCATTGTTCGCACTATTCCGAAGGTCAGAAGAGGCGAGAGATCATGGGAGTTGGAGAGAGTCTTTTGCTCGCCCATAGAGAGGAATACACGGCAATCCATCATTGCAAGAAATGGAGGCGCACCTACGCGCCTTCGTTTTCCGTCTTGTGTTCTATCAGAGATCGGATCTATGGGAAAAAAGGCATCAATCATTGTGCCACGAAGCGGGAATAATCCTACCAGAGGCGAAGAGGCACTATTCCGAATTCGATCGGATTTGCTTTGGCAAAATTATCAAAAAGTCTTCCATCGTTAGCCTTTTGCGAGAGTGATCCGTTCATCACTTTGGTAACGCACACGAACATGAATAAAGTAAAAGAAAAACTTTAAAAATGAGAAATGCAAGCGGATTACGGAATCCGAAGAAACACGAGATGAAACGCATTCATCATTGAGTCAAAGGCAAAGAATCATTGCTATAAAGGGGAGGCACGTGCCCCTAGATCCGGACCCACAAGACAGGGACATTCATCATTCAGGCAGCCCTTGTGAGGTATCATAAGAGAGATGCCATAAAAAGAGATTCATTCATCATTCTCGGAATCATTGCAACATGGGGAAATGTGCGGCCTGAGGAAACGGCAAGATTTCAGGGAAAGATTGGAATCATTGCACCACAAGGGAACCAGAGCGTAAGAAAATGGCAAGATGTGGAAGAAAGATAGCCATTATTGTAGGTCAAGGCCTTTGAGCTGAATACCAAGCTTTTGACCGGGTATCCTTTGAATTCAATTGCATCAACGCTCGGCCAACAAAGGCTTTACTACGACAGGGTTGGGTACTGTGTCATGAAGGGAATGGATGGACATTATGGTACTAGGAAAATCTTTTGGAACTCGTTATGAAGTTCTAGAAACAGCTACTGTGTCTATGGTAGAGAAAAGGAGTGACGCGAAATGGGAAATTCCCGGAAATCAGGACAGAGACTGAAAAGACGTGACAGAAATCAGAAATCTGAGCGACAAGAGAGGAGGCGGGGAAAGGTCTCAGATGTCCTTTTTAAGGAGAGAGGGGCTTCCCTCTAAGGGACATTCGACTCCCCGAGTCACGCCTCAGAGTCATTCTTCCCCTTCTCCTCCCTCCTCCTCATTCAATCATCTCAGAGACACTAGGACACTAGAGAGAATGGCTTAGCACGCTTCAGCGCTTGTAGACAAGAGAGGTTCGATGTTGAAACAGAGGTGGAAGCGAAGTTGAAACCAGGAAGCTAGAATGTGCAGAAAGTGGAAATCTTCCTCGAAAAAAGGATGAAGCACTGCTCCACAGAAAATGTCGTTGCTCTAAACATTGTCTGCTTGGAACTGCAGAATTGAGGATGCAGAATATCGGGCCAAATCATAAACAATTGTGATGCATCATCAAATATTTCAATGACGAGTCTAAGCATCAAAACGTAGAGGCACAACACTTGAGCAAAGCAAGCACGAGTAATCTCCACGCATAAGCTAAGAATAGGGCTCGAGTTTCTCAAAAGACGCGTCAAAAGATGCGCCACAAACGCAGTCTCGAAAAGTTGTCATCTGACATTTCCCTTCAATCCCCAATTTCCTCATACTCTTGAGACAGCTTCTTGTCTGTTCTCTCGCCGGTTAGAGCAATGGATGGACAGAGGAAAATTGAGAGAAACAGTGAGAAAGATGAGCTACTCTCTCAAGAGCTCGTTCTCTTCTATGGGCCAGATAGAACGAGAAGGCATTCTAAGTTGAGAGAGGCTGAGTCTAAGATAAGTGAGTGTCTCATATTGTCATGCTTTTGAGAAGGTTCGACAGAGTGAGAGAGCATTCTGAATGGAGAGACGCAGACTATCCCTTCCCCTTGAAGTCCCTCGAGACTGCGAATCAGTGTGGGATGAGCAACATGGCTGATTGAGCGGAAGCAGATTGGATGGGGCAGGGGGAACTCCTAGAGAACCCTAAGAAGAGGGTCTAGGAATGTCTAGGGATGCTTAAGACTAGGAACGATCTAAAGCTTGGATATAAGGGATAAGGAAGGCATGATTGAACTCCTCTGTGTACCCAAAGAAGGGTAGCCTGAGTCTAGAGATTGCCTCAAACTTAGTGCCTGTCCAAGAGGTCTGTCTGAGTTACGCAAAGGAAGACCCAGCCTCTATGAAAATAAAAAAATCTACAGCTACATAACTTTTCTGAAACATACGCAAGCACCCGATGCTCGGATATTTGGGAATGAGTCAACGATCTCTTTTCGACTCTCCCAGGACGCAAGAATCGGCAACAAAAAGTTCGCGTATTGATCAATATTACATAGAATAGTGGCTATATAATGTGGCTGAAACAAAGAGATAATGCCAATTTTTAAGGACTCAACGAGACATTTTCAATGTTTCCTAGAGTTTCAATGCAACGGTACCCGGGATATCGGGTACCCGCGAAAGAGTGAATTACCCGGGATAATGCAAATTAACGCTACAATTTCATTCTCCATTATCCCGGGTAACTTTCATTCTTGTCTCCTACCCGGTCGGGTCTAAATTACCCGCCCCGTTTTACAAGCTCTAATGTTTCCTATCAAATAACAATGCATTAGATGAAGGAACCAAACGACGACAACGCTGTCTAAAGAGAGCACTGGCATGCATACGCCCCATTGGCAGTCCAAGTACCCTATGAGTCAACGAGGAGAACTCTTTCAGACTCTGACGATTGATAACGTGTGCCTGAGGGTACTTCCTATCTGGAGAAACAGCACTGCTCTCACAATTTTGCACACTATCTCTCCTTCTCTAACCAGCTAGAGATCACGTGAAACAAAGAGAACAGTGGTACTCTAGAGAGACTGATGGATAGCGTTGTGACCTCACTGACTATCCCCAAATCGCACACTCTGTAGGAAGTCAGAGAAGCATGCAAAGTGGAGAGAGCATGAGAACTCAAGAGACCCCTGATTGATAGCCTCCAGAGGGAGTGTTTCAGCCATTTTCCAGAGAGAGAGAGAGAGAGAGAGAGGTCGTGAAATGAAGAGAGCGAGTTCGCAACCCTCTCTATTCTCCTCTTACTGGACAAAGCATGAGCGCTCTATCTATTCGGAATACCCCTATAGGCCAGACGGAAGGAGTGATCGTGAGAAATAGAGAGTGCAATGTGTCGAAATGCTCCTGGTGCCCACATATTGGCCATACTGGTCAGACAGAGCAAGCAGTTTAGAGAGGGTGGCAACCGATAAAACGAGAACTAACCAAGTGCTTCCAACTGCCGCTTGCGGACGTGAGAGAGGCGAGGGCCGAGGAGCCTGAAAGTCAAAGGTTGCAATCAAAAATAATATTTGATTTTTTAATGAACCGAAATACCAATCAACACTAAACACTGGGAGATGTTCTTTCAAGCGTTAGTTGAAACTCAACAAAATTCTAGTATCTTTTAACTCGAACTCCAACGACGAGAGGGTCGAGGAGCTTGAAGGGATCAAGGGATGAAGCCGAACTTTGACTACTCTACTACTTTTTATTCGAAGTGACCAGTCAGGACTACCCGACATCAACTGGTGCAAAATATTTGGTTTCTTGCATTGTTTGACCCTCATTGCTACTGATCGAGTGCACACGTAGATGAAAATGTTTCCAACCTGCAGCTAGGCTGACGCGCAGTGGACGGTGCGTGGAGGGCAGGCCGGTGCAGGTGATGTCTGAAATGGAGATTGAAGTTCTCGGAACCCTCGGACCTTGGAACCCCCGGACCAGCAAAAACGAGAGGAACGGCAGCCTCGGCCCAGCATAAAAGAAAAGCACGCAAACCTAGAAGCGTCACAGACCTCTTCCTTATCGGGGCAAAATATTTCACAGTACCCAAAATATTTCAGAAACATGTTTAGTTCTCACATAAAACGCTGAAGAATAAAAAAAAACGATTTCAAGGATCGGGAAAGCATTATGCGAATATTGTTCGAGTGTTAGTTGCTGCTAGAAAGATCTATTATGAGCATGCCCAATTAACGGTGGTGATAGGCAAAGAACAATCTGACTGAAGGCGGAAACAAGAACTGGGCGTCGAAAAATATAAAATTCTCTCAAGTAATCAGATAAAAAGAGGATTGAACAGGTTTTCTTTGTACAAGTAGCTTTTTTACAACTCCATTTGAGAAAATGATTTTTTTCCAGTTGGCAAAGAACAATCTGGCAGAAGGCGGAAGACGTCGAAGAAGCCTCACAATGCGTTAAGAAGTTCCAAAAAAATCAGAGTTGAAACCGCGAACTATTCCAAATCAGCACCCTAACTACCATACCATAGAACTTGAATTAGAAGCTGGGCTATTTTTGTTCCGCAGACGGAAGACTTTTCACTGTCATCTACATGATTCTGTTATAAAATAGAATTTCGACACTGCTCACGAGAAAGAATCATGGAAGGCAAAGAACAATAATGCAAAGAGCAAAGAACAGTAGAAGAAGGCGGAAGCAAAATGTGTACAATGATTCTGACTAACCCAAATATTAATCCACAGCGCCTCCACCACTACCAAAAATTAGGAAGAGTACCAAAAAATCATCGTAGGCAAAGAACAAACAGGCGTAAGGAGGAAACCAGAACTGGCGTCGAAGAAGCCTCACAATTAGCTGTTCTCTCGTTCTTTCTCTTCTGATTTAACTCCTTTTCGGTCTCGCTCTCTCACTTTCAAGTGCTCTCTCGCCTTCTCTGACCAGAATAGACGTTTCTTCCATGCGAAATTGCTTGTTTTCGCGCGCGACCCGGGAATTAGCTGATTTTCGGCGGCGGCAGAGTCTTTGTCAAAGCGAGAGAGAAAGCAGAATTCAGAGAAAAGACGTGTACCAGAAAAGAAGCGCTCCGGATAGAAAAGGGTTGATAGAAAAGGGTTGATTCGGGTTCTAAGGGACCAGTTTTTAATTTTTTTTATTCCTAACGTCAAAGAAGGTGGCATGAAAAAAATGTGCAAAAAAGACGCTGGTCAGCCGGCATGAGTAGTTGTCGCATTGGCCACTTGACACAATAAGAAATTCATGGAAACTGGACGGAACAGAGACAGGGAGAGTAAGAGAGCGATTTCATTTTTAGCTCTTATGCTGCTCAAAATGTGTTTCATGAGAACATCGAAAGCAGAGAAACATATTACTTTCGTTTCTATTGCTCCAAGCGCATCTAAAAAATATAATATTCTCGTGCGTTTCGGAGGGTTTCTGAAATGAAATCACTACTTGATCACGTGTGATCTTCACGCGGAGTACGGTAACAGCACCCCGCCTAAATAAAATGACTACTCGATCACCTGTGATCCGCACGCTTGGTACGGTAGACGCGTATTTCCGCGTCCGTATGTGTTTCTAACGCATTAACGCAGCTTTATGAATAAATAAAATCACTCCTTGATCACCTGTGATTCTGACGCGTGGTACGGTAGACGCGTAGACGACGGCGGAGTGGGCTCGCGTCAGACCGGTCAGGCCATCGTAGTACCTGCAAGAGGGTACGGTAGGCTACGGTAGCCGTATGGGAACGGCACTCGACTATTGATTAGTCTGTTCAGAAATGAGATATAGAAAATAATACATGAAAAATGGAAATAGCATCACTGTAATATGTTTCAAAGTATGATTGTAAGAACTAATGATACTCATAATACATTGAGTCGTTACCTTTCTTCTTGCGAAAAAGCGAAACCAGTTGCAATTCAACAAAACGCTTCATAGGAAACACCGTTGTTCGCGAATGCGATCATTCTCCATATTTCATAAGGTAGAGGATATTATCGCTCGAATATGTTTCAAGGTATGGTAGTAAGAACTAATGATATGCTTAATACAATGAATTGTTATCTTTGTTCAAATCTAAACAATTCAACAAAACGATTCACAGACGCATCATATTGTTCGCCAATGCGATCTTTCTCTCTACATAAATAGTAAAAGAATGCTTAAGGCAAACCAACACAAAGTTCTCAAAGGTGTGCTAGTACAGACTAATGATACTCATTAAATCTCGGCGGGAACCTTTCCGGATAAGAGCGAGACAAAATGTCAGTCCAAGAGAGCATGAATCAAAGAAAACCCTATTGTTCGCCCATGCGGTCCATGTGACACAAAGAAGGAAGGCAAGAAGCAGAGAGAAGAAGTGTCATCCCTCAAGGGAGGATCAAACCACCGCCCCCTGATGTTCAGTTTCTTTTCTGTGGAAAGAATAAGACCTGGTTCATCGCGTTAGCGCCGCCATGTTATTTGCGACAATTGGTGCGCAGAATCTACTTGGGAGTACACAGTTCTTTCGTATTGGGGTGTCCGGAAAGTTTTTAGACTGTTTTTCAAAAATCTTTATCTTAGACTTCAGGAACCAAATTAGGATATGCTCTACTCCACTGAGTAGTGTGACCGCTGCTCTCCATATCCCACTCATTAGATGACGAAACGGTTCCATAATGGGAAATTTTTAAATGATTTGAAGAGACCTATGAAAATTCACCCATCGCCAGTTCTTCACATGAGAGGGGAATAATTCCACAAACCATGCCCAAAGAATGTGTAGCTGATGCCCTGCTCATTAACAGCTATCCCAGACACCCGAATTGTATTGCGTCATCACTACGAAATTTTCAAATCTTAACGTGTTTTTAAATTTTTCTTCGAATTTC
>LS501886.1:91213-158738 GCA_900490845.1 Pristionchus japonicus
GAAGCGAGATGCAGCCTTTTGAAGTTATAGGTCAAAAAGTCACGTAGATATGCAAATTTCGACAAATAAAGTGAATGACCGTTCTCATTGGCCTCATTACACCTAGGCGAAGTATGTTTGGCCGATTCGAAAGCAAAATATTTTTCACTGTCGCAAAAGTCTTTGATTTTCCTACGTTTTTACAGGAGACCCGTGTTAAACGATGAGTAACTCTCGTTGTGATACATCACGTATGAATTCGAACAACAGCGCGAGTACACTATCTAGGCGGTGATAGAGGGCGAGAAATTAAGAGACGAGAACGTTATCCCATAGAGCGCGTATTTTTCTAGGTAAATACGTGCAAAATGAACTACAACAACTCTTTGCCTAACAAATGCGAGAATATGTTGAATGAAGACATGAGAACACTACTTCGAAGAACACGTATGATTCAAGAGAGACATGAATAAACACCAGAAAGCTCTCCCCTGAACTCATTAGCTATCATCTTAATATCCTCCCTGCCTATCTTTCTAGATTTCTAGATAAACTCTCGCCCGAACTCATTAGCGACTAGCTATCATCATAATAAACTCCCCGTCTATCTTTACCATCAAAATAGGGACGAGACAGGCACAAAAACTGGCTGCTTTCCACTTCAAATCTCGATTTTTTCGGTGTTTGCGCTGATTTGAGGCTAAGAATCCAGTCAGACAAAAGGTAAGTTGCCTATCTTGGTGAGCTCTGGTTGTGACTATCCCTTGGGATCAAATGAGTGCAGTGCGATCCATTCAAATGAGGAAAGAGAAGGAAAACAAGTCTACATTATGAAATGTCTCGAAACTAGCAACCAGGCCTTGATTATTCTCATTTTCTGAGTGTTTTCGAGCCAGGCAGACAGAATGAGGGTTCAAGCGAAATTCAGAGAGTCGCATCACTCCATAACTTCTAATCTCCTAGGGCAATCATGAGCGAAACCCCGCAGCTCTCTTCCATTTCAATTTCCGAGCTATCATCTCTCCATTTTACACACTACCTCGTCTAGTCTAACCGTTGAGTGATCAAAAGAAAACTCTTCCATCTCAATTTCCTCCAGCACACTAAGCCACCATTTATTACTTTGGGCGGCCTCGAATGCTCCACTCTTGACACATGTGACACGATAAATCAGGGAACCGAGAAGTGGGATGAAATAGAGGAAAAGGACCAGGAAGCAAGGAATCTGAGAAGGAAAACCTAAGGAAACCACAGAAAGCGTGCTGGAAATTTGTTCACAATGTGCAAATTACTGTAATTATGCGATAAACGATTGTCTCCTAACAGCAAGACTAATTTTACCTCAACTGACTAGTAACACAATGAAGTTCCAAAAGAGTGTAATGCATCTCGTTCGAATTTGAGACTCCAAATATTAGAGACAGAAACAGACTGAGTTGCAGTGGACAACGCAGTTAATGAAGCGAATGTTAACAATGAGCGGCTTTTCCGATGATGATAAGTGTTTCGAAAATGCCTAAATTCCGGTTTTAAACAAGACGAAATTTCCGACTCTGAAATTCCGAGATAGAGAGTTGCAGAGGACAAAGCAGCTAATGGACACAATCGGAGTGGCGCGCCGGCTGGAATTTGAGGAGAAGAGTGGGGGCTCTCTCGATTTTGCGTGCTCTCTCGCTTCGTCTGACTCTCTCGATTTATCACGCTCTCTCACTATGTCCATCTATTGAGATAGCGCTGTAAACGGAGAGGAGTATCGAAGAGAGCATAGTCTCTCCATTTCACATACTATTTGTCGGGTAGACAATGCAAGGATAAGAGTGGAATGTGATAGCCAGAAACAGAAGGAGTGATACACTCTTGATTAGACATGTTCTATCATCAGTCAGACAAAGCGAGGCGCAGAGTGGAATAAAAGAGTATCTGAGCTACCAACTGGATGGAAGAAATGCGGGATGGAAGACACAGGAAGTGAATGAAACATTCATGGCGAATGGGATGGTCTCACTGTTTTTAGGGCTCCTTTGTTCTGTCTAAACAACGAGGGACGATGAAGAAACGCGAGAGTCGAGAAAGATTTGAACGATAGACCGTTTGGATGTGCAGCCGGATAGCAGCATGGACCATGCGCCCAACAATAGGAATGAGCGGGTGAGGTTGTAGCTGCAATTTTCTATGTCCATTCTCCATTCAGTGAAGGTAAAGAGAAGAGGAACAACACGAGGTAAAAGAAACACGAGGACAGAGGAAATTGGCACTTTCACAACCACAACTTCAATTTATTGCGAAAGGATATTGGAGCTAGATAAGAAGAAAAATGGTGCTTGCAGCAAGTTTAAGTCTTATTACATCAATAATTCAGTGGCAATTCTCGAGCACTTTGGGCTAATTAGCACATGTTTATGGCGCACTTAGGTTGCAACTTGCAGGATCATGAGCCTTGGAAATAGGACTTTGATGTATTCGTCTGGGTAATTAGAGTATGATAATGGTTAAAAAAAGATTGTGCACGCAAGTTGCACTAAATATCGGCATAATGTTTTATACGAAAAAGCCTACATCCATGAAGCCTGACCACTGAACATGCATACTTCAACATGTAGCCAAGCCCATACATCCCTATCAAACAATCAATCACACGTCCAGTTTTACATGAAAACAATAACAACGGATTTCGAGTCAAAACAAACATCCCAAGTCAAAACATGACCCCGCGGATTCCTTTCGGTCTGAGATTTCCTACTTTTCGCCTTCGCCTTTGTCTCTTCCTTTTTGATAAACTCATTCTGGTTAGAGAGAGCGAGAGAGCACAGCACACGAAAGTGAGAGAAGCAGACAAACGCTGCGATCCCCCAGGGTGCGCTCCGTCTTAGTCTTGTATGGATGTGGCAACCTCTTGATCTCCTCGTTTTACGTGCTCTCTCGCCTTTTCGAAAATGCGAGAGAGCGTGCGAAACAGAGAGACCGACCTTTATCTGCGTCCCAATTGGCCCCAGCCAGTCGCATCCTCGGAAATGGGAGATGTGATTTTAACTGGGCCTAAGGCAATTCGAGAATTCCGCGGCGAATTAGCGTTTAGCGTCAGAAAGACGAGCGAAAAAGGCAGGGTCTGTTCGGGATGGAAGGGCTTACAGTATGGTTCCCGGCAATCGATCGCAGTTCAGGCTTACTGAAATGCTTGAGAAGTTTTCGTATTTGCAAGAAGTGAAGCTTTATCTGTATTTAATGCAAACTACACGGAAAACAGTGTCGATAAGCTACGGTGGCGTTGCGATACTGTTGAAAGCAAGGAATACGGTAGTTCGATCGTTTCGATCGATTAGAGTACGGTAGTTCTCAGACTTCCTCCGGTTCATTGTCCTCTCTCTGGTACTTCGTAGAACCGCCGCCGCACAAATTCGAGAGCAGAGTGGCGATCGATTCGCAGGAGGCCAGGCTCCTGAGATGAATGAGGGGTTACGGTAGGTTACGGTAGTCAGAGATTATTGATTGATTGTTTTTTGGTGAACGAAAAGCCAAACAAAAATCGACCAAGAAATAAGGACCGGTATTCGTAGCGAAAGTGAAACATTTCCAGCATTTGCTTTGATTCAAGGTGGATTCGACACATTTAAAAACGGAGCCCCTCATGCAATGTGATTTTATCAATCTGAAAAGTGATCTTCAATAAATAAGACTCACGTATAATCAATGAACCGGATCCTCGCAATATCTTTGGGGGCGTAGGCGCCCTTGATGATTGTGTCAGCATGTTTCTTTCCATATTTCTGAATTATTTAAATTAAAATTTAAAAAAAATTCAAGTGAAAAGTCTCTTCATTCGGCACACTTGCTAGCAAGTCTGAATGAGAAAAGAAAAAGAGAAAAAATCGACTTGTGGTATGCTTCACCGGATATTTGAAAGGCTTGTGCAAATGATGTGTTTGATTGACGATGCAAAATTAGAAAAATTACTATCACTGCCACCTCAAGCCTGTTGTCAACGCCACCAGCTGTGGCGTGGGCATTTTGCATCAAATCGTTCTAAAACCCCATTCTGATCGACTATGGTAGTCAAATCGACGACCAACGATTGGTCGATAGTCGATGGATTATCAATCGATACCATACCAACGATTGAGTATCGATTGATTACCGTAGTCTATCGTGTGCTTGATTACGGTACATTATCGATTACCTGCTGCAGAACCGAGGCGTATCTCATGAGATCCGGAACGTGCACCATGCGCCCGCCTACGTTGACCAGTGCGAAGCGGGCGTCCTGCACGGAAGATTACGGTATGTGATAGATACGGTAGCAATAACGAATGAAAACGATAGTGTTGTCGGTTTACATGATGCGTAATGTATTGCTTGAACTTCATGACATTAGATCTAATTAGATCTCAAGAGTATTGATTCTATGAATACCGTACCTTGATCGCCCGTCCCAAATGGTGTCAAGGCAATCAAGCTACGGTAGCATCAAATATGCTGTGCGATGGCTACGGTACTTTACATTTTGCGATGAACCTACCGAACCTACCGTACCTTAAACGATAAACCTACCGTACCTTAATCTATAGACCAACCGTACCTTAATTGCTCGTCCGAAGTAGTGGATCTTGCGGATGTACTGAATGCCGACGAGGTCGATGCACATCGTCCTGAAAGGGAAGATTGATCCCGAGTAGAAGCAGGTGATACGGTAGATAGGTTACGGTAATTGATTATTCTAAGGAACTCTTGCGCCTGGTCTCGATCGGAATCAGAGGATTACGGTAGATTGTGTAATGATATCGATTAGGGTTACGGTAGCTGTGAATACGGTAATCGATACGGACGTGATCGCCAGGCCGATGATAATGTAGCACAAGTCGATGAGGAAGTAGCCCTTGTTGGTGGGGACGATGTCTCCGAAACCGACCTGAGGTTACGGTTATCAATTAGACTACGGTGATTAGACCAATCGATAACTGCCTTTACTTGAACAATCGATTTTTGTGATACTACGGTAGGGATATGGTAACAAGATGAGACATTCTAAATGAGCCCTTGTTGGTGGGGACGATGTCTCCGAAACCTACCTGAGTTATCGATAACTGTTTTTCTAATCGATATCTGACTTACTCCAACAAATTCTAAAAAAACGTGTTGCTGTAGTTTACGGTAGCGATACCGTAGCCAGAAGAGTTCAGGAACAAATCGATAATATACCGTAGTCATGGTGATGAACGAGAAGTAGAATCCACTGAAGAAGTCCCAGTTCTCCCACGACGAAAGGAGAACGGCACCGATACAGATGTAGCTAAATAAGCATTCTCATTAACTTGCAAATTAGTTTTTTAAAGTTGCAAAAAATAGAATTAAACGCCAATCGAGTCAAATAACTATCAATGATTTCTTTTCTAGGGCAATAACTTGCAGAAATCAGATTTATTTCGAATATAGCGTTCAAAGTATGCTTCAAGAGTGGTTGAAGACTCCTTCCAGATTGCTTAGGAGCTTAGAACTCACCCCAGTAGAATGGCGACGATGAGAGACACGGGAATGGAGACTCTACGCCCTATTCATGCATCAAGCCCTTCTCTAACTATCCCGTCAGATGCTGGTTGGGCTCAGGCGCTGATTAGGCTATTACACCTGTTCGGATACATAGAGCTTACCCCAGTAGAATGGCGACGATGAGCGACACCGGGATGGCGACGTAGCCGAGTTCGTTCATCTGCAAATTATTATCAAATTATTCTATTTTATCTATGTTTCTTATTTTGAAATGCCCGAAATCTCATTTATCACACACACAAATCGGTATTTTGTTCTGGATTTTTTTTTTCAAAAATCAGGATACCGAACGCCCAATATGTTTCACGAATACATTAGATTCAATTGAGCTCGCTAATTTTTGATTAGTGGTACCGATTGTTTCCTATAAAATGTTTCCTATCTTCTCATCCGTCAACCGGGTTGTTCTTGTCATCGGTCTGGATCAGGAGTTGTTCGTATTTACAACTACTTTAATCCCAGCCCGAATGCCCATCACAACGAAACCCGATCAATATCCCAAAGCAATCATTGCGAGGCCATACTTTCTACGTAAAATACCTTCTCATCCGGATTGTTCTTGTCATCCGTCTGGTTCAGAAGAGGCTCATGTTTACAACTACTTCTAGACAAGGCCAAAAACACATCACGACGAACCGAAAACAAGCCGAACGATGTTCCATACAATGGATGGAAGACCAAAGTTTCTACGTAAAATACCTTCTCGTCCGGATTGTTCTTGTCATCCGTCTGGTTCAGGAGTGGTTCGTGCTTGCCACCTCGCTTGGAGTGATATCTGGAATTCAATTTTTGTTTTACTCTCTCAATTTCCTATGCTATCTCGGGCTGTATGGCCGCTTTGGCCGACTTAGTAAACCCTGAAAGTTTCATTCCGATCGGGGAATGTGTGTTCAGACCATTCCCATGTTAGCTAGTGCTAAAAACTGAAGAAACGGTTAGAAATCAAACAACGTTCAGCGCGCAGATTTGGCAGGCTGACATGTGCTTCCGTGGCGCAATCGGCAGCGCGTTCGGCTGTTAACCGAAAGGTCGGTGGTTCGAACCCACCCGGGAGCGTAGCTTTTTGCCGCTCACCTCTTGTACAGCCACGTGATGTTCTCGGAGAGGTACTTGCCGATGTCTGCTACCTGAAATATTTAGAAATTCGTACTTATTATTTTATGCCGTAGCTGCTCCTATCGAATGGCTAATTGTACACACACAAAAATGAAAGGATCTACTGTATGACTGCAAGATGTTTGAAAAAACAACAACAGAGGAATTAGTCGATCGATACCCCTTACCGTGATCAAAATGAGCGGCACCCCGAATAGCGCGTACACAATGCAGAACATTCGGCCCTGCCACGTGACGGGCACGAGGTTACCGTAGCCTGGAAATGTGATACTGTAAGTTGTAACAATCCTGCTGAGTTGCATGGGTTATTTAAAGGTTGTTTGCTTTTGAATTCTCTGATTGCACTTGCAAAAAAAATACAAAATATCGTGTTTGTCCGAAAGTGCTACCAACAGTAGTCAACAAAGTCGTCTTCAAGAACAATGCCGCATTGATTTTTTAATCAAGAGTGATCTGCGTTAAACCACTGAATCAATAACTTATGTAAATACTGTTCCAGGTTACCGATCGTGGTAAGAAGAGTACTAATGAAGCTGTGAAGAGCGATATGTTAACTCATAACACATTAATTAGTGTAAACATAGTTAACCACTAATTAGCATTATTAACAATTTGATTTGAATCACCTATGGTAGTAAGAAGAGTAGTCGTGAAAAACAACGCAGTGATGAATGTCCAGTAATCTTCCTCCACGTCCTGGTCGTTGATGTGGTCGGCACTTAATTAATTATGATTAATTAGCTTCATTAGCTCAATTAGTTTGATACGCTAATTAACCTAATTAGAACAAATATGAAACGTTATGGAAAGTAGGCATTCTCGGAAAGTGATGTGGTCAGCGCTGGAAGCTGAACAATTAGCTTATTTAGAGCAATTAATTGAATTCGAAACTAAATAGACTAAGTAGGGAGAAAGCTAACTTCGAGGGAACAATGGGAAACTTTTATGACAATTTTTGCCCTCAACGTCCTGGTCGTTGATGTGGTTTAAGATGGCTGTTTTGATTCTTTAGGGAGATCGAAATCAAAGATCAGAGATCGGAGATTTTTAAAGATCAAAGATCATAGATTACCGCCTTACTTGATGTAGTGCGTATCAAACGCGTCGAACAGCACTTTGGTGACGTTGTCGACATACGCTTCGGCCAGTGCCGAGAGTTCTTCTGAAAGTTGATCTTTGGTGATCTTTGAACTTTGAACTCCGATCTTTGAACTCTGTTTTGCGCAGGTTATACGTGGTCTAGATCCTAATTTACTCCGTAAGTGCCCATAATAACATTTCTGCAAGAACACAATGGTGAATTGATTGATTGTACTTTTTTTTCTCTCACTGAGGTCCGAGGAGAATTGACGTGCACCATCTCAATAGCGTTAGAATGACCTGTGAAACTCAACGGGACAATGGGACGATAGCGTTTCGAGAAAATTCATGAATGAGAAACATTATCGCCATGGCTCTTTCCGCCCTCATTCAGCAATCGTTCTATATGCGGTCTGACGATTATTTGAAATATTTCTGCATGAATAAACAGTGAAAGTGTTTGTTTTCTTTGTATAACATGGGGTAACTGTCGAGCATTGACGTACACCATCTCAAAAGCGTTAGAACCACCTGCGAAACTCAACGGAGCAACGTGTGGGCAGTGTGAATGTGAAACAGTCTCACTAGGGATGTCAGAGAGAAGAATGACTCTCCTCATTTTCCACACACTCTAACCGATCAGGCAGACTAGTGAGTGTATGAAATGAGGAGACAGCGACCCGTTTTTCAAACTCTAATTCTCACTCTCTTCTTGCCCTCATTCGGGCAGTACCATATTAATTGCGATTAAATACAAGCAATGGTATTCACTTCCTACTTAGGATGGTAATGGTGATGATGTAATGATGGTCCTAACATGACACTCACGCGGTGTCTTCTCTCCCTCATTCAATCGTTCCCTGTGTGTTCTACCCACCATTCTGGATTCCAACAGTTGCACTCAAAACCATCGCTCAGTGCTCAGATACTATGCATGCTAATGAGTTATATCAAAAAACTCACGCTCAGTCTTTCCGCCCTCGTTCAGGTAGAACCACATGTCGTCCAGCAGCCGTTCCCGATGCTCCCGAATCTCCCGAAGACCCTGCTCGCGAACTCGAACCTGAGAAGTTCTTTGCGTTTACTTAAAAAAAAAATTTTTGTCCGGTTTTTGAATTTTCGTACTATTATTCATTTCCTATGGTTCCAACCGAAAATCGCTCAAGATTAAAAAATAATTGGCCTTGGATTCTACTAGAATTGCTGCTGAAACTCAATCGAAGAACACAAATTCAAAACTAAAAAAAACTAAAACCTCATGAGGCTTCTTGACCTCTCAAAAAATACTTAGTGAGATAAGTTTAGAAGAGAGAAGAGGGTCGGAAATATCGGCAATAATTCAAAGTTCGAACCTCATGAGGCTTCTCCAGCTTGTAGAAAGCGAGCGCGCCGCCGACGATGTAGGAGAAGGAGAGGAGGACGAGACCTGAGGGAAGTGAAAGATGAAAGATCAAACTACTATTTGAGAATCGAAGACCACACACAAGGTAATAAAGATCAAAGATCAAATACCACTCACCAACGTGCGGCAGCACAATGCGAGCGTACTGCTTCCAGCGAGGCATCGAGGGTGCGAGGATCTGAGAGATTTTAATAAATTATTAATAAATTATTTATTAATTGCTGGCAATTTGCATGTTTGTGCTAAATGACTACGGAAATGGAACAGATAAATAGGAAATAATCTTTTTTTTGTGTTCCCTGAAAGAAGCGGAAAAATCATCACTCAACCCTTCATCTTATTAATATCTCGATCCTGAAACGTAACCCATCCAATTTAGGTCGGAAACTGTTCTGAGCAAGTACGATAGCAGAACGAGTTCTGGCTTCGAAAGTTTCGAAAATCCAACCTCCTCATCTTCATCTTCCTCTTCAGCCTCCTCCACTACCTCCTGCTCAATTGCAGTCTCCAACACGACTATTTCGTCATCCATAGGCAATCGTAGCATTCTAGCGGTAGAAACAGGCAGTCTTCCTTACTATAACCAGAACTAGCGAAGAGTGAGTGGAATTTGAGTGGACTAAAACCCGAAAAAAAAACGCCAAGTTGAGGGTGCTCTAACTCTCTCAGTTCCTTACGATCTCTCGCTTTGTCTAACCGTCTAGGGGAAACGCGGAATGGAGAGACGGGAAGGGAGGATTATGTGCGCGTTCCTTGGGCGGTCGTTGATAGATGGAGAGGGATCAAGTCATTTCGATGGAGTGGAATAGTGGAGAAAAAAGGGGAAAAAACAACAGTTGACGCTTTGTAGAGAATATTTTTTTCTAAAAAATGGTCTAAAATCAAACGCCTGGAGATCCAATGTCTCAAGAAGAAAAACGGTAAGGAAGTAAAGCAGCTAACAAACTTTCAGAAAATTTTAAGATTACCGGCTGATTATTGTTCGCCTCGGTCCACGACGGTGTAAACGGCATGTGGGAGTGGAGGAAGTGGAAGTGGGCCATGGTTGGGAGAGAGATCAAAGTTCAGGCCTTCTTGTCAGGATTTGGGGAACTCGGGTACGGTAATGCTCAACCGACGACTGACGCAGGTCACTGTGATGAACGACTTGGGAGGTCTCCAATGAATCAGGTCACTCGGCTCCTCCTTCCCGTCACTCCTTCCCGGGCCACTCGGCGGGTCAGGTCACTAACTGAGCTTGCTGGAACCTGCCTTCTCCACAGGCGAAGGAAATCCGGGAACAGGGTGGTCGTATCGAAGGGTAGTTCACTCAGTCGGGCGACGTGCCAGGCCACTAACTGGAGAAATTCCTGCAGCCTCTCCTCTCCAATACGAAGGAATGCCCCGGGGGAGCGTCAATGATAAATCCTTCCTGCACTCTTCTCTTCGCCCGTTTAGCCTTCTCTCTTAGAGATGGAATGGGACGGGTGGGGAGAGGAGTGGAATGGATTCGAGACGGGGTGAGGAAAGGGAGCGGAAAAGAAAGATAGCTGACAGCCTATTTGGCTCTCTGTCAGTAAACCAATCGAGCACGCGCATCTTTAACTCACTTTTGAGGCAATCAGGGTTGTTTTCTCTGTTGAAAACACCTGCTTCCGTGGCGCAATCGGCAGCGCGTTCGGCTGTTAACCGAAAGGTCGGTGGTTCGAACCCACCCGGGAGCGTAACGTTTTGCCGCGAGCGACGACTAGGCTATTGTCTCTCCGCGAGCTGAAGTCATTAGCACCTCTCTTCCCTTTCTCCTAGTTAGATTGCTTACAACAGACGGAAGTAGCCTACTGGAAATGGCTAGGAATCCCCTCGAGTATCTAAGAGAGGAACAGCGAGACTTCCTAGAAACTCACCACCGATTGTGTTCACCAGGAGAATATCGAATTATCAGAGGATGAAGAATACTTTGAGTATTCGAGAGGGTAACTTCAATAGGTTTCAGAAAATATTTGAAATAATAATGAATATCTCGTTCTATTGCTCCGTATATTAGGCATCAGGAAGGAAAGAAAAAAAAAGGAAAGAAATAATCATGAGCACGATTTTGTTCAAACTTGATGTTTCAGCTGCATCCTTTCACTCATCCAGAAGAAGAGCACTTTGCGAAACTCGGGGAAAACTAATGGTAGTGTTGATAAAGAGGTAACAATAGGTTACCTGCACCCTCTCAATTGTCCAAATGAGCAGATCGATAATTGCGTGGAGCGAGGGCATGGTAGGTCAAAGATGTGGAAATCTTTGCCCGAAGTCGAGTGAATAATGAGGACAGCCAAGAAAAGCTACTCGTGGGAACACTTCGGGCGCTAATTTATGCAGTATTCATCCGTTTTTGAATTTCTGCTGCCTATTTGACCCTGCTTTGTGACACTTTTTGCAAATTTTTGTCAGCAATGATAATCAGTCTTTTCGCCATTCTCAATATTGAGTTCAGACCTGCGGAACTGCGAGGTGAGCTTTTTGTAAATGTTTTTTTTCGAAAATAAAGTAAAATAATAATAAAATACCTGATCTTCATTAAGCAGCTGCTCCAAGTCCCACGGGTCGGGCGTGACGCCGTCCAGGATCTGGCAGAAATCCAAAATATATTCTTATTTGAATTTCGCGCCCAAATTTCACGAAAATAGCTTCTGTGTCGAAAAATTGACAATCGTGATAAGTTTCGGAAACATCTCAAATGCCGAATTCACTATTTCAATTTGATTTCTTGCCTGTTTTAGCCTCACAAACGAAATTTCTTCGTTCGCTCTTGTCATGAGAGAGCAATCAGAATGTTTTGACTCCCCTGTCAAAAATTTGACAGCGAAGACAGAGTTGCTACACACAGCGTTCTGACCCCCATTGTTTTCTCCAGACAAGGGTGAACAATGGGATTATCTTTTTAAATTTTCCCGCAAAACCGTAATCGAACTGCAAATTGATCTCGGAATTTAAGAAATTTGTGAAACGTAACGCAATTCTCCTGATCGCTTTTGTTACAAAATGAGAATCGAGATGCGTTTCAAAACTTCTTTAGAATCCTGAGTTTGCAGTTCCGTTAGGTCAACCCACACCCTTCTCTGTCGGGATAGAACGCTGTGTACAGATATTGTGTTATGCACTGATTCTCAATCTTTGACCTACCGGATCATACAGCGGCGGTGGCGGCGGCAGCTCGGACGACGTCGGCGAGCCCGTCGAGGACGACATCCAAAAAATTCAAATTCAAATTTCTCGCCAAATTTCCGCCAAAATAGCTTCCTTGTCGGAAATTCGACAGCGATGACGAGTTTCCAGGAAGTTTCTGGAAAACATTGAAAACAAGCGGCAGAAACACGGCAGAACAAACAGTTAGCCAATTTGGGTGAGTAAACTCGGGGAGAGTCGTCTCCCCCTTTCCTACCCGGGACCCTGAAAGGAAACGAAATGTAATGGAATCCAATCTATCGGTCCACCAACTTGGACGAGGGGCAGACACACTCACTTCTTTGGAGAGTGGACTCTCGAAATTGATGAGGAATGGTCCAACTCCCGACTAAAGCGATTGCAGTTGTCAATGTGAGAGCATTTCTATGGAATCGGACAGAGCGATGACGTGAGCTTCCGTGGCGCAATCGGCAGCGCGTTCGGCTGTTAACCGAAAGGTCGGTGGTTCGAACCCACCCGGGAGCGTAGCTTTTTGCCGTTCCCTTGTGCATCATCTTTTTGCTAAGACACGGCGGAACTTTTAGAGTGTTATCTGAAGCATCCAAGCTTCTCGTTCAAATGACTAGTAGAAAAGTTCTCGCAAACCAGCAATAATTATGAGTTAAACAGTAGTTGTTGCATGTGAATAATGGCCAGCGCTTTATCTTCATTCCTCATCTCCTTTCTCCTCCAATGATAGGCCCATTCTTTCCCTGGGCAGAGGCCTGACTCTCTCGTTTTCACGTGCTCTCTCGCTTTCTCTGACTCGCTTCCGGGCATGCCACTCTCTAATTCTCGTGCACCCTCGCCCCTTCGTATGCTCTAGAGTGCGTTGAAAAAGAGAGGGCCCCCCTCATCTACACATTCCCCTTCTTTCCCCTGGATCTCTCCAATGTCCATGATCCCTCGCTCCACATGAAGCCCCAGAGACAATGGGAAAGGAAAGGTTGCATCTCCTCCCTCCCGCCCTTCTACGCTCCCCTGTCTCCCCCCCCCCGTCTCCCCTGGGCCCCCTAACCCTGCGGAGAGGAACTAATGCCAGCCCATTCGCACTTGTCTTTCCTTCACCAAGTTGGAATGAGTCTGACGAGTGAGGAATTCGGTGTATTCCAAAGAGGGTACTGCCTGAATGGCACTGTGGGATAGCGATACTGTAATGAGGCACTACAGGATACGGTTGTGATTTTGCCACTGACACAACAACACGTAACCACATCACTTACAATTTGAGATAATATTCATCATAATTATTGAAACTAGCCGAAACAGACGCCCCCATTCGCACGTGTCTTTCATTTAGTACGTCGGAATAAGGACGACTAAATGATGATTCTTTTGATTCCTAATACTCGTCAAAACGCCAGAGATTTGCGATGGTTTAGTTCAGACACATACACAGACATTGCAAAAAGTTACGGATATTTTTTTAAACTTTCTGCACTGTAATCCTCTTGGAACTACGTCGGATGACAACCGTCGGACCTAATACCCTCCTCTTTCATGAACTTTTCCTTTCCGCAGTGCACTGGAATCTCGAGGAGGGAACAAGGACAATTGCCACAAATAATTTGGAACACATTTCTCTGAAAAGAAAGGGAAAGGATGGAATGGAGACAAACTAGGTCAGATATCCGGACATTTCCTAATATCTCCATAACCGCACCGATCCTGCGAGAAACCATTTATCTTAGGAAATCACTGACGAGCCAAAGATTTCACCATTCAGTCCATTGTTTGAGGCTTTTGTTTTTTTTTCAGATGCGAATCGCACTACTCATCATAAATTTGTGTTTGGCTTACGGGAATGCCGATCATGGACGACCTAGTAATACAACACTCCTGTGAGTTGCAGCTTCTCTTGTTTCAAGATCGCTATAGCGTACTAAAAAGATTTCTAGTGTGAGTAATTTATTTGTTCGGTTGTATGGTAAAGAAAAAACTGTGCCGTTCGTTACTACCCTCTAACATCTCGCATTCGTTCGAGTTAACATATTCATTGTCAGGCACAATTTGCGCCAGTTTGCTTACGTGACGTACAACTGTTTAATGAATCAGCGAATTTCACGATTCCTCAATGCCACGAGTGGAGAATACGCAGGGTGAGACTGCTCTGGGTCGCATACGGTAGGGTTACCGGGTCGGGTTCGATTTGCCGGTCTCTCCTCGTTCCCTCCCGCACTTACGTAACAGCACGTGCGAGACGTGGGAGCAGGAGTGATCAAAACCGACACAAAACCGACTTGGTGCCGGATTTGAGTCGGCTTTGACCCCTTGATTCCTTAATAGTACGGCTCTGGGTCGCATACTGGCATTCAGATGATGATCAACTAGCACCTGAAGTCGAGAGAACTACAGTGATAGACTGAGTATGCAAGTAGTGATCATCCAGTAGGTACTCATCCGACCTAGTGTCACAGGAAGAACGACAGGAATTGTGTGCAGAAGGGTTGACGAAACGATTGCGGCAGTGCGGGCCCGCATTGTTCACCTAAACCCCAATGAGAGAAGGGGAGAGCCTCCAAGGTACTAGGTCTGATGAGAATCGTCGGATGGGAACCATTTGCATATTTGTTCTATTACACAACTCTTTTTTCTCGTTCTCGTTAGGTTCTCATCCGACCAAGTTCCGCCTCCAACTGACTTTTGCGCACACCTCCGATCCTGCAATATTTTAGAGTTACTACGAACTGCCGTTGCCTGAGTACTCAAGCAAGCATGCGAAGACAGAGCATGGAATGCAGTCGGGGCATCTCGTCTACCCACAAGTGATCACTGGTATGTATGGCAATCAAAACGAATCTCTCCTTATCTAAAACACCGGGGTCAGAGAGGTTCCAGCCCCTAACCAATTGGCAAAAAATGCTCGCGGCCCTGGCCCTTTTGTACCTGGCATCCCCATTAGGGATTGCAAAATGACGAGAATGAGGGATTGTTCTCTCGCCTCTCTGATCGGTGAGAGAGTGAGTGAATCCATGATCCCTTCTTTTCCACCGAATCGGAGTCCCTTTCAGTGTCCAATGGAAGCGCGTCTAACGGGACTGGCACAGACGAGCAGGTTTATTACGCAGCAGCAGTGCACAAAGTGTTTGCCGGTGCAGACAAGGAGAACAATGAGGTACAATCACATTGTTAAAATGTTCCGCTAGTATTTCGTGGCCGGAAAAACTATTCCGTGCGGCGAACGCGTTTAGCTCCGCCCACTTTATGGAAAACGGGATAAAAAGTTAATTGAATTGGTCAGGATTTGGAAGTGCATCCGATTTAAGTCTGGGAGAATAAGCTACTCGAGATTGCGGTGGTCACCGAAACGACGTGGAGAAAGATTTGGGAGCAGTGGATTGAGGCACAGAATAACGGGTATGTATCACTTCATTGGTCTTTTCTTTCCTTCTGAGGTCGTCATGAATTACTATTGGCGCTCCTGCACTTTCCCGGAAGGGACGGAGGAGTTTATTGCGATATTTGAAGTTGCCCGGGAAAGCGCAGGAATGATTTTTTCCATTCATTTCAGCATTGAAACCTGTACTGGTGGGAGACACTTCGACCATCTGCTTCCTCTCATTCGCCAAGATGCGAAATCACAACGATTGTATAAGAGCCCGTTTGCGTAAGAGTCGGACAATGGCTGGCACAGTGAAAAAGTTGAGGTCTGAGCTAACTATGATTTTCGATGGGCCTTGGGGTGCTAAGGACATAATCGGAAGCTCGATGCTCAAAAATCACTTTTAGCTAAGTTATGCTAATTGCAAACTTTGATAGAATGTGAAGGACACCGATATGATAAAACGTGCAAAAGATGGGCGCTGTGCGATATATACAAGCTGAGTTATGATTTTTTGAAGTTCAGAAAATTGAGAGTTTTTGGTGAACTTGACGAGCTTGGCCATTTCATTCCTTTATCTCCCTCTCATTCCGTCCCTCCGAGCGCACGGCGCGGCGACAATTCTCCCTCGCTAAGAGATTTTTCCAAACTTCAAAAAATCATAACTCAGCTTGTATATATCGCACAGCGCCCATATTTTGCACGTTTTATTATATCGGTGTCCTTCACATTCTCTCAAAGTTATAGAGGTCCCTTTTTACCTTAACGCATAATCCATGAACTAAATTATGCAAATTTATGCAAATTACAAAACTCTTTTTCGTTTCGGATTCAGCACGAAAAATGAGCTGGGGTCACTTCCAGAACTTTTTTGATTGCACTTCCCGTTGATGAGTTATTCTATTAAGACCATAAAAATGCCTTAATTTGCAATTAGCATAACTTAGCCAAAAGTGATTTTTGAGCATCGAGCTTCCGATTATGTTCTTAGCACCACAAGGCCCATAGAAAATCATAGTTAGCTCAGACCTCAACTTTTTCACTGTGCCAAGCCATGACAGATTTGTCCGACTCTTACGCAAACGGGCTCATAAGGACATCGTACCGCAATACACCGTAAGCTTCTATCGGACCCGAGGCGAATAATAATTTCTCATGTGCGGTTTTGTTCGTCTAACATTCTCTTTTCATACAGGTTCACCGAAAACGATATTTCATCGGTTAACACTTCTGTACTTTGTTACCGGGCCCTTCTCAAAGAACTACCTTACCTTTCTCATTCCCTGCCACGCTCCTCACTCAGCTGTCCATAAAGAGAGAGAGGCAGGGCCAAAAAATGCAGAAGCTCATTTTTTTCCATTCCAAGGAACGTCTGTCGATGTTGTGCGATCACAAGCGCTGCGGACTTCCGATGAATGATGAGGAGACCGTAGCTTTCGCGACTCCGAAAGACGAAGACAAGGACTATGCCCATCCCTTGTACGGCTTGGCCACGCAGCTTGCGCGTGAGAAGAGCAATAAGTGGTTGAATGGAATGCTGCGCCGGGCGTACTCAGGTAGGACACTCTTCTCATCAGCTCTAGAGTTCGAAATTCGGGTCAGAGGGGTGAGAGTGCACGAAATGAAGAGACGATTTCCTGTATTTCGAACTCTCACCAGCTCACTCCACTCGATTGTTCTACAGCACCCTTCTGAGGGGATACTGTAGGATACCGTGTTACATGTCTGACTACGGTAGTTCGGTAGGACACTCTTCTCACCAGCTCACTCCACTCGGTTGTTCCACAGTACTCTTCTAGGGGATACTGTAGGATAGGCTACCGTATCACAAGTATGGCTACGGTAGTTCGGAATGTCACAAGTCTTTCCAGCGATCGACGACGAACTGGCTGAGCATGCGTGCGTCTTTCTGCCTCCCTACTGCTGAGTTATCCGGACCAATGTTCCCCAACGAGGCGTAAGAAACCACTTGGAATGCGGTGCACACTCTCAGCACCTGACCTCTTGATAAATGTGATAAAATCGTAATTGTAACTGCTGAATTGCATACAATGTGTGCAACAAAGTTCCATTGGTTCAATCAATGCGTGCAGCTTTCATCAGAATAATGAAGCTTATTCGTAAACAAAATTAAGGGGAAACATTCTGAACTGAAACGTCACTGTGAACACAACACTGTCAATAGTTCACAGTTTTATGCACTTTTGTTGTTTTCCTCTTATTGATTACTCGTGACAACTCGGGTTGGACACTTGGTTGATCAAAGACTAGAGATCAAAGATCACTGCTGCTTGAACGTGATCGTGGACTCATCGAAGACCATGTCGCCGAGATTTTCGTCCTGGAATCGTGCTCTTTCATCTTTGACCTTTCCAGGACTCTAAGACTGGGTTACGGTAGTTCGATAGGACAATCTCCGTACCAGCTCGCTCCACTCGATTGTCGCGGGGCAGTGCTTGCCGCGTTCGGGCGGCTCACGCGCGACAACCACACGCGTCCGAAGCTTGACCACTTTGTGACAGGCGGGGCCTGTAATGAGAGATCAAAGATCAGCCCCGATCTTAGAGTTCAAGGATCAAAGATCACTCACAATCGCTCGTGGGCGCTGGTCGCAGCGCGAGTCGCCACGAAGTCCAGTTGGAGGAGTACTGTAATGGGGGTACTGTAGAACAGTGATACGGTAGATCTAATCTCTAAATCGTGACTACATTCTAGTACCGATATTCGATCTTTGATCTTTGCTTACCAGACTGGGACACTCGTGCCAGAACCGCTCCATCACCTTGCGGTCGAATGCGCTCATCTGCGAGGTGTGCACTGCCTGTTAATTTTTAATAAGCTTCGTTAATTAGAAAATTAATCAGTTAATTAACAAACCTTGTACACGAGCAAGAAGGGGGCGCGACGGCTCATCGAGTCTGGAAGATCAGAGACTAAAGATTCCCGATCAGAGATCAAAGATTAAAGATCAAAGATCAGAGATCAAAGATCAAGGATCACCCAACATACTTCGCATGAAGTGACTGTAACCAGTGACGAGGCCGACGAACGCGACCACAGTGAGAATGCCGACGATGATCACGAACTGAATCGTCCTGAAAGATCAAGCTCCGCCCCCCTTCTGACTCCGCCCACAAGTGGGCGTGGCCAATGAAACCAACTTTTGCGCGTTCACGGGCTCGAGCTTGAGCTTTTCCTGGAACGTCGTGCGTTTCATCACAGTTAGACGCGCGGCGCGATTTCGAGCGGCACTGGAATGGGGCGCGGTTTAGGTGGGCGTGGCTTAGGGGAGCGGAGCTCACATCTTCCATCCCGGATCGTCGATGTTGACGAGCGACGGGGCTCTAGCCGAGTGTTCCGTGCTTGGCGGATCTGTTTCGGTCTGCTAAACGCGAGAAAAATAACAAAAAAGGACGAAAAACAGTCGAAACAACCTTGTATTTCATCGCCGACCGCCCGTCACCTCCTCTGAGCGCTCGAATGAGTTAGAGACGAACACATGATTGAAAACAAGTGTAAACATGTTGTTCTCGCCATGTTTGACTACAATAATCTGGTTTTTTTGTGTAAGATTGATTTGTAACATACAAACAAAGATCATAGTTCACAGTTTTATGCACTCGTTTTGATTTCCACTTCTTGATTACATTAGGACGGGCAGATGGGGGATACGGTAGTTCAATTAAGTCACTTTAGCCTCCTCTACGATTCCCTCGCTGCTGAAGATCACATCTCGAAGGTCCGCGTTTGTTTCTGATTCCTGGAAGAAGTGATCGTTGATCTTCGATACTTGAGTGAGCCCATCAATCGATACTGTCTATCGATCTGTGCCCCAGGTACGGTAGTTCGACGGAACCTCTACACCCGATGGTCACAAAACACCCAATGGGACACCAACACCAACGACAGGTTACGGTAGTTCGGTGGGTCAAACTCCTCACCAGCTCGCTCCACTCGATTGCTCTAAAATACCCTTCTATGTGAGGGGATACTGTAGGATAGAGCTACCGTAACGCAAGTCTTGCTACGGTAGTTCGGTGGGTCAGATTTCTCACCAGTTCACTCCACTCGATGGTCGGGTTACATCTTCCGCCGTTATCCGGAGGTTCCTTCGCGATGAGAATGCGCGTTCGAATCTTGATCAGTTTGTGACAGACAGACGTGCCGGGACCTGCCAAGGGTACTGTAGGGTACGGTAGAACGGTAGGAGTACTGTATCCCTGGAGGGTCCGGTAATCGATTGTAGGGTATACTGAACCCGGGAGGGTACGGAAATAGGGCGAATCAAAGATCAATCTTACACGGTTCGGGCATGAGCGCGAGTCGCCATGCGGTCCAATTGGTCGCGTACTGTAAGGGATACTGTAACCTAGGGTTCGATAATACATCCAAGGTCTACCGCACTACCGTAACCCCATCGCAGTACCGTAACCCACCATTCCGAAGCACCCTTCGATCCACACTTTCATCAGCTCCTTCTTGTCGTCGTTGGTCATCTTGGAGGTGTGGACTGCCTGTTAAAATTCCCCTCCACACCTGATTTAAAAATTTAAATTTGAATTCCCGCCAAGTGTGTATCTCGGGTGCCCGTAGAACAATCAACTTGAATCCTCGCAGGTATGAGTTTGGCGCTACATTTGTGCCCAAAACGTAGCAACAAGTCGATTGCTCCGCGGAGAGCCGAGATATAAAAGGCGAGAGTTCGAATATTTCCAGTTGTGGAGGGTAACTTTAATTAGCTAATTTATTGGCCAACTAGCAACCTCATTAGTTAATTAATTTCGAAAATATGAAATAAGTGCAGACCTTGTACACGAGCATGTAGGAGGCACGGTGCTAGGTCAACATGTAAGTTTTTTCTGGGAAAGGTACGTTTCGGAAGGATTGACTGGGAACCGCTAACTCGGAAGGATCGTTCAGGAATGAGAGGGGTGGGAAGTGAGAAATGTGGAATGATCATCTCGGAAGAATTGAGTGGGAAGGAATGACCTCGTAATTAATAGTTGGGAAGGGCATTTTTCGGGATAAAAAATAGTTCTGAAGCTGAATCCTCTTACCTTGATTTCTCCATCGCCTCACTATTTTATTTTTCACTTCCCACTCTTCTCATTCCACGACGATCCTTCCGAGTTAGCGGTTCCCAGAAAAAACTTCCGAAACGTACCTTCCCAGAGTTCAATTACGCAATGAGTTTTTACGAGATTACTATTCCCATCAGAAAATTATGAAAATAGAACTTCCCAAAAAATTATTACATGTTGACCTAGCACCGGAGGCACGGCGATTGAATGAGTCTGGAAAAGTCAAAGTTCAAAGATCAAAGTGCACGGAGATCAAAGATCAAAGAGCAAAGATCAACTCACTCTGCATGTCGTGCAGATAGTACATGACAAGGAACGAGAACGCGAGTACGGTAAGAATGCCCATGACGAGCACAAATCAAATAGCCCTGAATCAGGGTGAAGCTCCGCCCCCTGAAAGTCCCGCCCATTTTCTGACTCTGCCCACTGACTTTTGCCCGTTGACAGGCGGGAGGCTGAGCTTGTCCGGGAAAGTCGTGCGTTGCATGACCGTAAGCTGAGCGGCGCGATTTCGAACGGCTCTGGAAAGGAGCGGAGCTTGGAGTGGGCGTGGCTTGGGGGCTGAGCTCACATCTTCCATCCCGGGTCGTCGGTGTTGATGAAGGACTTGACATTAGCGCCGGAGTCCGCGCTTTTCGGTTGAATTTTGGACTAAAAAGCTGAGCTAAAGTCAGAAAAGAGGGAGAAATACCTCATTTTTCATCGCGCCGACCGCCCGTCACCACATAAGAGGACTCGAATGAGTGGTGTTGAAGAGTAATTAATTAAGAGTAATAGAGAAACGTGACTAATTGTAAAACCAGCACAGTTAATGATTGAGATTGATTGTTCGAATGATTGATATTAAAATCGATAACGTAAAATCATCGTACCTTTTTTGAGCATGTGCTATTGCATGAAATGTATCGAATTGAGTCTCGGTAATACGCCATGTATAAGGACCAATGATCAAAGTTCACAGTTTTATGCACTCGTTTTGTTTTCCACTTCTTGATTACATTTAGAGGGGCTTGATAGTTTGGGTGGAGTACGGTATCTGGGATACGGTAGGCGCGTTAGGTCACTTTTTATTCTCTTCGGTGATTCCCTCCCCGCTGAAGATCACATCTCGCAGATCAGCGTTTGATTCTGATTCCTGGAAGAAGTGATCTTTGATCTTCGATACTTTAGTGAGTTCATCAATCGATATGGGGTACGGTCAGTCGATCGGAACCCAATGGCCACAAAACAACCAATGGGACACCAACAGCAGGCTACGGTAGTTCGATAGCGCACCCTTCTCACCAGCTCGCTCCACTCGATTGTTCTAAGGTTCTTCCTATCCAACAGTATTCCATCAGATTGAAGGAAATATTGTAGGATAGGGCTACCGTGTCGCATGTCTGGTTACGGTAGTTCGGAATGCCACAAGTCTTACCAGATCGCTCCCTACAAAACAGTCGATAGCATACGGTATACATATAGCCCTGATTCATCATGCGATAGGTTACGGTAGTTCGGTGGGTCAAATGCCTCATCAGCTCGCTCCACTCAATTGTTCTAAAGTACCGTTCTATGTGAGGGGATACTGTAGGATAGGGCTACCGTGTCACAAGTCTTGCTACGGTAGTCCGGCAGGTCAGATTTCTCACCAGTTCACTCCACTCGATGGTCGGGGGACATCTTTCGCCGTTATCCGGAGGTTCTTTCGCAATGAGAATGCGCGTTCGAATCTTGATCAGTTTGTGACAGGCGGACGCGCCGGGACCTGCCAAGGGCACTGTAGGTTACGGTAGAGCGGTAGAAGGTACTGTAGCCGGGAGTATTATAGCAGTGACTACTGTAGCCGGCTCAGGATAGGTACGGTAGGAGAAAAATGAGGATGATATCGAAATTGAGTCTCAAGTTTCACTGGGGGTACTGTAGGGTAATAGGATAAAAAATAGATCAAATATCAATCTTACAAGGTTCGGGCATGAGCGCGAGACGCCATGCGGTCCAATTGGTGGCGTACTGTAAGGGATACTGTAATTATCGTAACCTACCGTACACTCACCATTCCGGAGCATCCGTCCAGCCACACTTTCATCAGTTCCTTCTTGTCTTGCGTGGTCATCTTGGAAGTGTGGACTGCCTGTTAATTAGTTAATTAGTAACATAATTAATGAATTAATTAATGATGGCAATGCATACCCTGTACACGAGCATGTAGGAGGCCCGGCGACTGAGCGAATCTGGAAAATACAAAGATCAAAGATCAAAGTTTAGATATCAAAGATCAACGCTCACTCTGCATGAAGTGCATGTAGTGCAGGACGAGGAACGCGAACGCGATCACGGTAAGGATCCCCAGGACGAGCACGAACCGGATCGCCCTGAATCAGGGTGAAGCTCCGCCCCTTTTAAGCTCCGCCCCTTGCAAGCCCCGCCCCCTTTCTGGCTCCGCCCACTCACTTTTGCCCGTCGACAGGCGCGAGGTTGAGCCTGTCAGGGAAGGTGGTGCGCTGCATGACAGTTAGTTGGGCGGAGCGATTTCGGACGGCTCTGAAAGGGGCGTGTCTTGGAGTGGGCGTGGCTTAAAGGGGCGGAGCTCACATCTTCCACCCGGGGTCGTCAGTGTTGATGAGGGACCGGACTTTGGCGCCACCGGACTCCGCGCTTTTCGGCGGCATTTTGGGCTGAAAACATCCTTTTAGGAGAAAAAAACGAGAAAAACAACCTCATTTTGCACCGCCGACCGCCCGTCACCGCATCAGAGCGCGCGAATGAAGGAATTTTGAAAGTGAGATCTGCAATTTTAGAGAGGGAAACTCAATTATTAGTCAAAGTAGCCAATAACAAGCAAGTAAACAAGGTGTTCCCTCTTTAACATATTGCATTTCTGTCGTTTGTCACGCACGCTTTTCACTCATTCCCCATATCTCCCGTCTTCCCGAGGGGTCGCCTGCGCCCTTCACCCGGAGTGCACGGTTCGTTTCTGCTCCGGTATGATAGCTTTTTGCCCAATAATTCCGTTCATGACCCCGTCTGGGTGTTAATTGATAGAAAGATGGTGACACCGAGTGAGCGTTAGTAGTGAATGCGCAAACTCTGCAAGCAACTAACAACCCTCTCCAGGAATAGAGGGCGGTGCGAATGTGAGAACTTACGATTAAACCTAAGCAACCTATGCCTAAACCTAAGCCCAAGCAACCTAAGCAGGAAAAACATCTTTGTCTAGAGATTCGCCACGCCTCCGGTAGAGGGGATGAGTCGAGGGGGCGGGGCCTGGCACGGAACAGCAAAAGTGCCGATAAACCTACGACCCTTAAGCATTACTTTCTTTAACTTTGAGCTCAAATCGACTATTTAGAACGTTTTCGAACTATCGCTATCCTTTCTTAGATGATCGTCCTTCTCCTCCTCCCAATCATCCTCACGACGATTCGAAAACGATTTTCTTTCTTATCGGGCTGTCTAATTAGGTCATAACGCGTTGGCATAGTTGTAGTGATGTCATTATCATCACATTGGGTCTTTTTCAGACATTTCACTACTACAATCTCGAGTTAATTATCAGATGATCGCCCTCCTCCTCCTCTCCATCATCCTCACCACGATCAGTGCAGTCGTCGTCACGTGCAAGAAGAAGAAGAGTTAGTTGTTGATTTTCGAGAACTACGGTAGCTGGATTACGGTAGGTAGGGTAATATAGGTTACTGCAAATCCATGGGGAGAAAAGAAGAGGGGGAGGATTGTTTTCTGATTACGGTACAGAGATCAAAGATCAACATTAACGCCATCTCAGCTGTCCAGCCCGCGCCGGCAAGTGCGGACGCACACCTCCCGGAATGGGAGCGGCTGACTTCTGTAGAAAAAGTAATTATTTTACTTGAATACTGAGCTAATTCGCTAAACACACACTCACACCCTCACCACATCGACTTAATTAATTAATTAATCAATTAAGTTATTAATTAATTGTCTTTCAGATCGATCTCAACCAAATAGGAGACGATGAGCAGTGTCTCGATACAATCGTGAGAATTTTTATTTTCCGAATTTTGATTTCCCGGAACTTCTTCGGTTGTCGACAATAGAACTCACGTAAAATGGGTCCGCTTATCCTTCAATTTGCATGTGCTTGTCGATATCGGCAGTAGAAGTGACTAAAGTATCAGTGCGTACTAAAATACCAAAATTTCCCCCATTTGAGTCCTCGTTTCGTGCTTTTGTGCAATCGAAAATCACTCATTCCGCATGACCTTGAACCCGCGAAGCGCCTCTCCCTACGATCTGTTACCCGGCGTGTCTATCTAGAGCGCGCTCTATCGCTGACAGTGCTCCTCACTGCTCGTTCCAGGGAGACCCGAGGGGACGGAAGTCATACGTGGAACAAAAGCAGAACAGTGCTCGGCGCACGAGAGAAGTCATGAGGAAGGCGGTATGGCTTTCTTTGATTTCTGGATTCCATTAAAAAATAACAAAACGACCTCTTTTTTTCTTGGTTTGAATTTTGTGTGCTAGGAAGCTATTTCAGGCAGTGAAAGAACAGCAGAACAATGCAATCGACAAAGGCGTGCTCGTGGCGCCGGCCGGAGATACGATTGCGGATAAGGTAATATTCAGTGACTAATTAGCCTAATTACACTAATTGACTAATTAGTCTAATTACACTAATTAGTGCACCCAGAGCTCGATTGCAGAGAAACAATTTCAACTGCGAGTTCAAGCAGGCCGAAATCTTCATGCCTGCAGATGTGATCGATGAAGCGGATGCGAAGGTGAGAGATCAAAGATCAATAACCAATCAGAGATCAATCGGACTTGTTATAGGAACCCGAGGGAGGAACGACTGGACAGTCGGAAGTGACGAAGAAGGATGGAGTCAGGTATGCCGATTAGAGTTCTTTCAAAACAACAACAACAACAATAACAACAACAACAACAATAATAAACATCGGCAATTCCAGCAAAGAGGGCGCGACGAGCCGCAAGACAGAGATCCTGAGAGGAAGCGAGGCCACTGGAGGAGATGCGACTAATGTGAAGAGTGAGACCGGCGCAAAGCCCAAGTGAAGATCGTCAGCGAGCATCAAGATTGACGAATCCAGTCATTACCAAACAACGATAAAACTTCGTGAAAAAGACCATTGAACATGGGTGATATTATTTTCTGTATTTTGACACCACTTGATCATGGGTGGAAGGGAAGGAGAAGGTAGTCTATTGTTGAAAGCAAGAACGCATGGTCTCAATTTCCAAATATTAAGAGCCAGCCGCTTGAGAAGCACTGAGTATGAACCATTGAGCAATTAAATTAACCCATCAATTCCCTATTCAAACTTGAATTATGTGTTCATGATTGTTAACGATTATTTGATACTTTGAATTACCTACTTCCAGGAAAGAAAATGTCGCTCAAGAGGGTTGGATCACCTAACCCTGAAATTAACGTAAAGAGAAGAAAGGAAAACCAGCTTGAAATTCTTCCGAGAGAGCTGCATTGGATGATCTTTGATCTGCTTCCGTTTGAAACCGCAGTGAAGATGAGAAGGGTTTGTGAATATTGTACATTTGAATAAATGCAATTTTTTGACCCATTTCTCATTGCAGGTTAGCAAGCCATGGAAGGAAATGATCTTCGATTGGGCGCTGAATAAGATCCTTCCCGCAATCGATAAAATCGATTTGATTGAGGTACGGGCATTGCATTACATGATGTTAAGTCTTTGAGAGTCAAATTGGCCGGGTTTATTTTTCAAAAATTTGCTGCAACTCGCTTCGTACGAGAATAACTCTGTTTATTTAGAATACTAAACCCGATTTCAAAGTAACGTTCGGAACCACTCATTTAAGAGACCGGATCGGTAAGAATCGAGAATCCACCGGACACGTTCCTCCCGGAACGAGGCCAGCCAGCCCATAATCCAGCGTTAGGAGGGTCTTGTGCTCACATTGCTGATAGCACCCCTTATTCGGCGTTTCCTCCTTTACGGCGCGAGAAAAGTCGAAAGGTGTGTATAATGTTTGAAAAATCATAAACAGCAAAGTTGGAGAGACAGACTCAAATGTTCAAGTGCATCACGTTAGAGGTCCCCAGAGGCACTCAAGCAACAGTTAAGATTGAGTATCGCATGATTCCGGGAATGTTCCCTGATCTCGAATTTCCATTTTTTAGTCAAAGTGGGCGGTTTTTGCAGAGAGATCTGAAGGTAACCTAGGTGTACGTTGTAGCCCACTGGTAGAGGCATCTGAAAATTCAATAACTGGGTTCTCCCGGATTTTCACATCCAAGATATTTTTGAGCGAAGGTACGTGATCGAGGTTTGGGATTTTGATTTTGAGTGATTTCTCTATTGATTTTATGAAGTCTGGGTGAAATACAACTGTAATGGTAAAGTTACACCTCAATGCGAATTATCATCACCATAGGAGTCGATTCCGCCACCATGAGTTTTTTGGACCATGAACCCGGGGTCATGGTCCAAAATGGGCCTTGGAAGTCATGATGGAGGAACTTCATGTACTGTAGGCCAACTTGTAGTACACTACCCTAGCATGACACCGTACCTGGTATTACCGTAATCTGGTTATCACATATTGACTTTCCAGGAAATGTATGTAATAAGGCCAGTTCAAGATACCACGATCGCCAGATAACGGTAATACCGGGTACGGTGTCATGCTAGGGTGGTGAACTACACATTTGCCTACAGTACATGAAGTTCCTCCATCATGACTTCCAAGGCCCATTTTGGACCATGAACCCCGGGTCATGGTCCAAAAACTCATGGTGGCGGAATGGGTTCCTATGTTGATGATAATTCACATGAAGGCCTAGGTTCACGATTTGAGTGGTTTGTTCCAGAAAACGTATATAGGGTGAGTGTAAAAGTTCAAGTGAAGCCGATCTGTGAGCGACCCCCGAGCGTTCAAACCACATTTTCGTTTCTTGTGCTGTTGAATCCAGTTGTCACCTTAGGGGCGCTAAGTGGTCAAGGGTGTGGGGTATCATCTGGTGCATGAAAACAAGGGAGGAATCAAGGCTGACATACTGAGAGCTCGAAAAATGTACAAGGCCAGGTCTGAAAGGGCTAATCAGAACCGTCCGAAAATCGGCCCCCCTTTTGTCCCAGCACGCATTGGGGATGCCTAACACATTGTAGAAGAAATTTTGATTCTAGCTTGCTCCATTAAGAACTTATGAATTTTCATAACTTTTCCACATGCGCGCACCTGGCGCGCCGCATTGCGCAACTTGACCGGTTTAATCATCGTATTGGTAAACAAGGTCAAAGGACCCTCAGGCCCTGTGAGTATGAAGGCCGGATTCGAAAGTCCTGGCGCAATGTCCGAAATATTGGCAGAATGGTGAATTTTCTCGGAGCCGGCCTCTTAAGTGTGAGAATGATAAACAACTGATTGTTTTAGGTCCGTTCCTACTGGGACTTGCTTCGAATGTTAATGCGATAAATATCATCCAAACTGGCACAGGATCTTTCTTAGGCGCAGCGATGGATGTGATTTGGGCGGATGTTGTTGCAGAAATGTTTGAGAAAGGAGCGAATAACATTTCCTTAAGACAGAGAGATTCTAAAAAACCTTTTATACATCCACCCGAGCTCCAGACTCTTTTTGAAGTGGGTCTTCCAATCTTTCATAACTTCACGTACATTTCATTGGAATGCAATGATAAAATCTTTTAGCGTATTGCATCGAGTGGAAAACCCTTCGTCTTCGGTGTTCACATGTTCAAGGAGCCTCCAAAAATCGATATTGACGGTTGTAGAATGTCATGGGATGGTGAGCGTGAACTGTTGTTTTTGTTTTTTTTGCTGTTTTTTTAAAAATCAATTATATTTCAGTGAGTCCTAATTGCGGACGCGTTTACTACGTGAGCTTCAGGCGCAATGCGAACTCGACCGAATGATAGCCGCAACTTCCCCTCTGCATTCCACTCTGGAATTCTAACTAACATATTGGGCAATATTCTGCTGTTTGTTGTGCTTCGTTTCATATCTCATGTTGTACTTATTAGTGTGAGACATAATAGGACATAAATGTGAGAGAGTCACATGCGGTATTATCACACAAACGCGGTATTACCGCAAAATGTGGTATTACCGATACCGAACCTGTTCGTGGGCTGGAAAGAATCAGAAATGAAGTAGACGCAAACTCAAAAAAAGTCGCTATTGGCGTGTATTATACCATATATAATTTATACGAGCCAGCTGCTTGAGACTCAGCGAGTAAACCAAATAACTTAATACTTGTTCGTTCAGTTTTTTCGAATGTTGCGCTTTGCTATGTCTTTTTTTTAGCCCTTATATTTCACCAGATGGGTCCTGCATGCCTACGGCATGCCCGGTGTTCTCTGAGAGTATTCGAGAATTCCTCCCGCCTCCTCTCCTTCTCATCCCCCCTTTCGAGAGCCACCTATTTCGCAATCCCGAGTTTCGCAATATTTCGCAATCCCGAGTTTTGCAATATTTCGAAATCCTGAGGAGAGGCGCGCATGTGATGAAACTTGTTTACGATTTCGCAATGGTGGTCACTCGGACGGACGGACGGACGGACAGACACCTCTGCTTTATATAGGTGTATGATATTTCTTCTTCCCGGTTCAGGCTTCACAATGCCACCTAAGAAGAGAACTGGACCAACCTACGATGGAAAGGAAGCGAAGAAAAGAAAAGGCAATCGGCCGGATACGAATATTGATTCACTCCCGCGCGAATTGCTTTGGATGATTCTCGAATATGCTCCCAACGTGGCATCAATGATGAAGATGGTAAGTGAAGAAGCGATTTCGGAACTTGGATATCTAGCCTAGTAGACTTAATAATCGAATGAACCGCTAAACTCACTAGAGAGAAATGAAGAGAGTGAGAGCTGATTTGACTATGAAGGAACCAGTTCTTTATTCTTTATTATTCTTTATTCTTTATTCACCAGCTCTTTAGGATTCGGGAATGACATGTAGGGACAACAGGTGGTATTATGGGCTCGGGCGAGCTTTTGGGTGGATTTGTGTGGCAGTTACGTGTTACAATTTCACGTGTGAGGTGGTTATTACAGAAGAGGGGGTGTTTCGAATGAATTTACGATACGGAATACGGGGCATGGTTACTACGGGATGGGGAAGGGCGTTCCAGAGCGTTAGCGAGCGTGAGGCACAAGATGAAATAGAAACTGGCATAATATACGGAAGTGCTAGGCGCAAGCTATGTGAGGAACGAAGACCACGAGAAAGAGGAGAGATCGAGTAGAGATTAGAAGTGTCCAGATGTACAAGACTATGCACAGAGTCGTACATGAAGTACATGTCGCTCAATCCTCGGCGATACTCGAGAGTCTCGAGCTTGAAACGCTCTAGTCGCTCAGGATAAGGAAGGTAAGGTAAATGGGAGCGCCAAGACACTCTTCTCGTAAACTCTCTCTGGACTGACTCCAACTTATTCACTAAACCAATAGCTGTGGGGTTCCAGATAATAGTGGACGATTCAAGCAATGGACGGATGTAAATTTTGTAAGCTTTCAAGAGAACATCAGGAGAAGTTGTAAGGAAGGAGCGTAGCATTAGGTTACACATTGATCTTGCTTTACGCGTTATTTGATCAATGTGATGCGCAAAATGAAAGTTTTCGGTGAAGAATACACCTCTTCTTACAGTTCTCTAGTTGTTTTTTGAAAGACTTGCCCAGAGCAACATCTTTGATTGGCGAATGGGGAATGACAGGGACAGAATGATGTGCGTGTATTGCATGGGTCAGATATACAAAAAGTGCAAAGATGTCAATCGCCTATACTAGATCTTGCGCAAATGATTCGATTAGCGAAAAGCAATAAAGGAGAGAGGGAGAGGTGATCCAATTAGGGGAAGGGAGAGGAGAATCATTTCATTCGTGGCCGTGCACGTCGCGCGGAGCGGTCGGCGCGCCCCCGAAGGGGGCAAGCCGCGGCGGAGCGCGAAGGGGTCGTGCGTAGCGAGGCCCAGCCCGCGGCAGGCGCCCCCCGGAGGGCGCAGGTTCCGCAGGAAGCTAGTTCAATGCCTAATACCGAGAAAAAAAGTTGCCATAATTTTGCCTTCCTTCCTAAATTTTAGTATTGATTGGACATCCCTTATGTGAAGTCTCAATCAAGTAATCGATTCTCAGGTCAGTAAATCATGGAACGAAAAGGTTAAAGATTGGGCTATTCATCAGAAACTTCCTGACATCGATATAATCTTCATTAGAGAGGTAAATCACATGAGAGACTTCGTATTAATGAGTGGATATTTAGTGCTCGACAAAAAATTTCGCTATTGATTTTGAACTTCGCCAATCAAAGCTTGAACGATTTGACCAACTTCTGAAGGTTGTTTTGTATTCAAACGTTCAACCGAAAGTCAAGAATCGAGAATGGGCAAGTCATTTGCTACCGCAAGTTATGATACCAATGAATTATCGCAGGCTTTCCCGTCAGTTAGTATCGAATTTCATTATGATGATGCAATCATCAGAAAGCTAGGTTCACTCTTGCGCGCAAATGTTATGAACAGGGTTGAGATTACGATGACTGAGGAGAGAAGATTTATGAGCTCAACCGAACTTCTTGACTCGATTCCAATGCTGATAGGAAATTTGAAATCCATCAAGCGACTTACATTCAAATGTTCTGCTAAACAAGAATCAATCACGTCAGTTTATGTTGATCCATTGAAAAGAGAAAAGATATCACGAGGGCAAAATAAATAAATAAAACACCCTAAAGGACTTATATTTCAGGCCACTGTTGGCGAACCTGATAGCAACAATTCCTGTTCAAGAGCTACATTACGAGTTTGTGAACGAACACCTTAAATACCCGAGTATGATCACTGAATTGATTGGCTGATAAAAACAAGCTTTTAGGACCTTTTTTCCTCATACTTGCTGAAAAGGTCAAATCAATTTATCTGCACCAGCTGGGAGCCGGTCCACTCCTTGGATCTGATTCTGGCATTGATTGGGTGCAGCTGATCGTGGATATGTTTGAGAAGGGACTGAAATGCATCGTTGTCAAATTCGAATACAGAAATACGGCTTTCCTAACTCCTGCAGACCATAAAACGCTCATTGAAGTGCGTTGATTACAATTGATAAAATTCAAAGAATGAATTTAGATACTTGCATCGAAAAATACGCACTTCGTCTTCAGAACGCGTCTTTTTGAGGAACCTCTGCCGATTGATATCAAAGATTGCGAGATGGAGTGTAGATGTGAGAACTGCTTCGAAAACATAAAATGAAAAATTTCGCCGTTGCAGATTTCCATGGCATGTATCACGTGGAGAATCGTCGTGGTAGTGAATAAGCTGTTCTGCTAATAACCGCTGTCTCACTCGTCTCCTTGAATGAATGTCTCTTTGTACTCTTCTTTGCTGTTATGAATTAAATATTTTTGCCTACCTCATGAATTAAATATTTTTGCCTACCTCACTAATTCACGAACTACTCCTTCCTTCGTGCGAGATGTTTTCACATTGCATTATCTTGAAAAATGAACAACGAATGCTTTTTGAGAAAATGCAAACCCATTGGAATAACACACCTGAATGTTCCTCGTTTTGGGAGATAGCACTGAAGCAATATTCAGTTGACAAAGTCTGGTTGGATGCATGCAATATATGACTCGGCTTGGCCTCTACTGTTTTCATTGAACAATCTCAAGCCAGCTGCTTGAGACTCTGCCTAAAAGCGTCGTCACGCTTCGGTGTCTAGGCGTCGTCCAATCGGTCTATCGGGTCGAAAATAAATAAATAACATTGTTGTTATTTATTTTATATTTCAACGGAGACGAAGGAAATGCCGCCCAAGAGGAGATCCGCATCCACCGGCTCAAAGACGAATACGAAGAAGAGGAAGGAAAGTCCGCTTGAAACGCTTCCGAGAGAGCTGCGATGGATGATTTTCGATCTTGTTCCCGGGGCTACCGCTGTAATGATGAAGAGGGTATGCACATTTCTGCCCTTCTGTTCTATCTCGCCCGGCAACCTTTCTCAATTGAGTGTTCTATCCGTACCATTTTCATTCTCCGCGTTTCATTTCTCCTTCAATAATGCTTACGTGAGGGCTGGTACAGCGATATTTTGAAAATGTGCGGAAAGAGGTTTTCGAGGGTGGTGATCACCATGGGCAATTTCATTTTGCTCCAACTCGATCGGTGCAGCCATGCAGCAACCATGCCGCACCCATGCATCAAAACATGTTTTCCTCACAACTTTTTTTCCAGTTGACCGATTGGGCTAAAAATTTGAGAGCACATAGTTTGAAACATGAGCAATCCAACCATGAAATTCTTATTCGAAAGATAATTTGCATATGCAAATTCAAAAATCGTTTTCGAATACTAGGAGGTAGTGGAAGCTGATTTCAGTAGCAATCAATGCGCCTTGTTGTGGGGATCTTTTTTATGTCCTAGGTTGTGGGTTAACAAATAGCACTTTTTAAGATAATTGAGGATTTATATGCACAATTTCAATGATTTACCGCGCTCTGTGCGTTTCGAAGAAATGAAGGTATGTTTCATTCGATTCCACGCCATTCCTATGTACTAGGGAAATAGTAAACGATGAAACAAATAAGAAATACACTACAAAAACTCAATTATCTCAAAAGTGCTATTTTTAACCCACAACCTAGGACATAAAAATGGTCCCCACAACAAGGCGAATTGATTGCTACTAAAATCAGCTTCCACTACCTCCTAGTATTCGAAAACGATTTTTGAATTTGCACATGCAAATTATTTTTCGAATAAGAATTTCATGGTTGGATTGCTCATGTTTCAAACTATGTGCTCTCAAATTTTTAGCCCAATCGGTCAACTAGAAAAACAGTTATGCGAAAAACATGTTTTGCAGCAATGTTGCAGCATGATTGCAGCACGGCTGCACCGATCAAGTTGGAGCAAAGTGAAGTCGACCATGGTGATCACCACTCTCGAGGACCTATTTCCGCACGTTTTCAAAATTTCGCTGTACCAAGCCCTTGTTGATTATTAGGCAACCGGCCTCATATAAAAAAGAAAGACCCGGGCTAAATGTACAGAAGTTCCCAAATTTCGTCATATAACCCAGATTATTGAATTTTACATCATTTTTAGGTCAGCAAAACGTGCAAGGAATCAATCGAGGACTGGGCGAAACACCAAAAATTCCCAGAAATCGACAAAATCATCTTGATTGAGGTGATAATAACTTGCAATTACAGATTGAAAACTTACTTACAAACTTGCAGAGTGCGAAAAACGATTTCAAAGTAACATTCGAAATGATAAGTGCGAAATTCGCACGAATGGTTCTATTCCTGCAAGCTGCCCTAGAGACCCAAACAAAATCGACGATTCGATGTTATACACGACGAGTTCGTTGATTGAATTCAGTAGTCATGATTCATTTACCATGATGATGCATTCAGACCTTTCCGCAAATTTCCGTTGAATTTCCTTACGAATGTTCGGAGATTGAAGTGGTTGGTTCCCTTCTAAATGGGAATGTGAAAGAAGTATTGATCGATGAGGGCTCTCGAGTCGATAAGACTCCAAAGTTTTTCGATGTCGTTCCTGCAATGCTGAAGAACTTGAAAACCGTGAAGAAATTATCCATTAACAGAGAGCAGCTGGTGGAGGAATTTGCGTAAGTTCTTTTGCAAGAGTTGAATATCTTTTCCTATAGACTATCCGGAGGCTTTTAGCTTTGACAGATCATCTTGAAAAAAAGCAAAGCTGAAATATTCAGTGAGAGGGCTGAAATCTTCTGAGTAATCATTTTTGCTTTTGGGGTTCAATAAATCCAAAAAAATAATCGATGAAATGTGTTTTTTCAGAGCGTTTATAGTCAACATTTCATCTATATTAACCGTTCGTGAGTAGTATCTTAAGGCTCTCAGTTACATTTCCTTATATGGGTGTATTCTCGACTCTCGACTGATATCAGTGATATCACTCTCGATTATTAATCCATATTTGGTCATTCCCGATTATTAATCCATATTTGGTCACTCTCGATTATTAATCCATATTTGGTCACTCTCGATTATTAATCCATATTTGGTAATTCTCGATTATTATTCCATATTTGGCTAATCTGTAATCTCGATCCATATTTGGGGATGATCTCGACTCCCGATCACTACCACTTCCTTACCGGGCGGGCGCCCTTTTGCCGAGGTCGAACTTTTGCCGGAGTTTTCGAGCGGGGCCGATCCAACGGGGCGGTGTCGGCGAGACAAAAGCGTTAGCCATTGTACCATGTGGGCAGTTGGAGGGCTGAGGTTAGAGTGGAACTAAGTACTCGCCACCCCTCCGCCTCCTCTCCTCCTCCTGCACTGTTCGAGGGACATGTGGCGTAACTACGGTAGTTCAAACGGGGCAGACATTTAACCCACTACACCATGAAGCACACTACACACTATGACTATTTTCCGGTCTCAATCGCGAAGTGAATTGACGGACTTTTGTTCAGAGTTGAATTAACTACGGTAGTTTTAAACGGGGCAAACATTTGACCCGCTACACCATGAAGCACACTACACACAATGACTATTTTCCGGTCTCAATCGCGAAGTGATATGCCGGACCTTTTGTTCAGATTTGAATTAACTACGGTAGTTTTAAACGGGGCAAACATTTGACCCGCTACACCGTGAAGCACACTACACACAATGACTATTTTCTGGTTTCAATCGCGAACTGAACCAATCGAGAAATAGCTCTTTTTCTTTCGCCGCAAACTACGATAGTTCAATCGGAGCAGACAACCAGTATAGCTGAGTGGTACGGTATGAAACGATACTAACGAAGTTGGATTCAAATTTTCAAACTAAAGTCGTTCTACCGCCACATCTGGTGGGAGGAGGGGAAACAATGAGGGAGAGGAGAGGGGTTTATAAGCGGCAGCCTGCTGTTCAAGTTTACCGTTTCCTTCAGCCATATAGGCTCTTTCCTCACCTTTCGTTCTGTTGATTGTTGCCATATCACTCCCTCAACTATGACAAGCAAGCGGAATTCTGAGAAGAGGAAGAGGACGAGTGCGGGGAAAGATGAGAGGTCCATGGCGATAAGTTCTGTTTATGTCAATGTAATAAGTAATTCAGTGCGCACAATTCGGCGACCATGCAGCAGGGACGCTCCAAGAACACTAGCAAGCCCGGCAAGGGAAAGAATATCGCGCTCATGCGGCGTATTTTCGGAATTGTGGTGAGATTAATTCCCCACCCTTCTATTCAATCCGAGTGGTGTGTTTCAGAAACTTCGGCAATCTAAGATCACTGAGTACATTCTCTGTGATCCTCGCAAACTTGCCCGACGTCCCATGAAATCGTCCCCCGTGTACTGTCCCTCGTGTCGAGCACAGATGGAATCTTCAATTCGCAATCCTCCTCCTCCCGTTCTTGTGGATCTGACTATCTCGAGTGATGAAGAGGAGGATGATGATGATGATGATAGTGAATTCGAGGATGGTGAAGTGAGAAGCAACGATTAGATCTCGTTGAAGTGGTGTATCTCATATCTTCTTTATCGTATACGAAATGAACAATAAAATTAACGAAAGCTGTTATTGCGACGTTCATTACTTCCATGGTTTCGGGTGTACTGCATGGTTCCAAGTCTTCTTCTTTCCCAATTTTCGATTCCCTTCAAGTGAAGGATCGGAGTAGTCAATTCCTCCACGGGTAGTAGATGGGGAAATGTCTTCAAGCTGTTGTTGTTGTTGTGTTCGTTTTCTCTCTTGTCGTACACGTCGCCCATGTCTCCCGCTCGGTGAAGCCAACTCGAATTGGTCGTCGTCGTTGGTGTCACTCATGTTCTGTCCGCGTTCACTTCTTGGTGTGGCCATGGTGCGATGTGTGGTGTTACTTGTGGGTGTAGGTGGCGGGTGTGGTGGCACCACTGGTGACACCACTGGTGACACCACACTAGACGGCGGAGTAGACCCATGGATCGCCCCATCGGCAGTAAAGTCCTCGTCGTCGTCGTGGTTGAAGATAGGTTCCGTCTGTGTATCAACCGCAGCGGTTATTCGAGACGAAGGAGGAGGAGGAAGAGCGGGGACTTTGAATTGCACAGTTTTCTCGCTTGCAAGCATCTCTTTGAAACGGGTGATCTTGTTCAGTAGGTCCTCGTAGAGAGCTCGCTTGGAAGAGTCGTCTATGCTTTTGTCGTTTAGCAGTTTGGTCAACTCTTTCTGCATAGTCTCAATTTGAGCATCTTCCTTGGACAGCACAAGATAGGGGACGAGTTTGTACTTGTTCATGGTTTGCCTATCAGATTAAGTAGAGCGAGGGCCGCAGGGATTACTGCACCCAGGAAACCGGATCCGTGCTGGTTCAAGGATTCGCGAGCCTTCTTCTCACGACTACACTTGGCAATCTCTTTGATAACGGGGACGTGTTTGCAAATTGCACGCTTCTCCTTGTAGGTGAAGGGAATGTGGGATAGGTTATGCAAGATCTCTACTACACAGGTAAGCTCGGGCAGGCTAGCCTTAGAAATTAGATTGGGATTTTTAGAGAGCTCAATAAGAAACGACCGGTGCTTACGAAGCTTATACATCAAATAAACGGAAATTGTGGGCGTGGCTTAGCCATTTGGTCACAAACACATCGTCATGGCATATTCTGACAAAGTGTTGCACAACTTTTTCAAACGAATGGCCTCTGCTCTGCATGTGAATGTGGTAAACAGAGTATGCACCACATGTTATGGCACTGGGCAACTGTTGAGCCATCGTGTTATAGTAAATATACGCGAAGTGTTTGCAAAACTTTAGAATCATCCCCTTTGGCGGCTGACCAAAGCTGTCAAAGAAGTAACAGATGTTGTTACGAACAAATATCGACTGCCAATGTAGTCCACCAATCTTGGATGTACTTTTATCGGTGTTTACACAAAGAGAAAATGTAGCAGGAAGGTAATTGGGGTCTGGAAGTTGGTCACAAGCAACTGTGCCTAGAAAGTATCGAGAAACCTTGGGATCTCTCCGAAATATAGAGTTGAGCTGTTGTGTGTTCATAGTAAGAGAGCGGGATTAATCGAACCGTTGAGTACGGTTGTTCTTGACACAATGATCGCAGACTTGAATCACAAGAGTTTGCGATCCATTTGCATTAGCCAGTCTCGTCTCGTCGTCTCGAAACTTCTTCCAGCATGCAGCACACAGTAGAACGTGAACGGAACGAGCAGCAGAACTCCATTGTCGACGAGTCTGATGAAATTCAATTACACCAGAGTGCTCAAACATTAAGTTACCGTACCATTGGTGTGGGTCTGCTATTGCGAAACATCTGGTCTGCCTTCACCGGTAGGCGCCCCTCGGGTGTTTGAACTCCTCTATCCTCGGTAGTCCTTGGCTCGTTTTTCACCATAGAGGCAAACGTGACCGGAGCGGAATTCAAATCGAGGTGGGAAGAGGAGCAATCGGGGAAGCAAGCTGTCTCCGACATTTGAATTTGGTTGAATGACATCTGGTTGTGAGATTGATAGAATGGCGAGAGAGTGTGGAGGCGCAGAGATACGAGCGTAGATGAGATAGTGTGTAAACTTGAGAGACAGGCTCCGCCCCTAGAGCAGGTATAAATAGGCAGCCAATCCTCCGATTTCCAATCCAATCGAGCGCATCTCAAGGAGCCTCTCTATCTTCACTCAATCTCTTCTCTACGCCATGGCCAAATTCACCAAGCCGAAGAAGACCTCATCCTCTACCAGCTTCACTACAGTAGCCAAGAAGAAGGGAGGCAAATCATTCACGGAGAAGAAGCCGGAAAAGGTATGCTTCTTGCTCCTCGTGCTCTGGCTCGTGTTGTTCTCTTCCCGACTACAGTATCCCTCATTGCAGACTAAGCACACCTACGTTCCTCCTGCCAAGGACGAGCTGTGCGCCAAGTTCGAGCAGAGTTATCTCGCCCATCGCCAGCGTGCAGTCATCGTCTACATGTGCAACGAATGCAATGATGCGGCAGTTGCCTACACCAAGGAGATCAAGAAAGGCGGCAGGAATTGCCTAGTGCTTCCCCTCTGCAGATCTTGTGTGTTCGCTAACCGTAGATGTGCCCAGACCCTGTTCTTCAATACCATTCTCAAGGACAAGCATGATAGAGGTGATGAGGATGAGGATAAGGATAGTGATGACGAGAATGAGGAAGAGTCTGGAAGTGATGATGATGATAATGATGAGAATACCTCTAAGAAGGTTAGAGCCCATGACGACGACGATAGTATGACTGCATAATTGTTCATAAGATTCACCCTAATACCCTCCCCATGCAAGTGTGTGTTTGTTCTGTTGTCGGTTTGTATGCATATCGTTCAATGAATCATTCTTACTTACTTGCTGTTACAGTGAGCGGTTGCAGAAATGTCACGTTCTGTTTATGATTCATCTAAAGAAAATTGGGCAAATTTGTTCAATCAAAGTTCAGTATTTTATGGGAGAGGAGGTGGTGGTAGGATTTCACACTTCTCCGGTGTTCGTCCCCAGTATGGAGCTGGAATTGGAGGAGTGCTCAGATCTCTGTTTCGTCTAATCCCCTCGTTCCTTTCAAGTCCTGTTGGCCAGAATTTGGTCTCTGCTGGTGCAAACATTGTCAATGACGTTAGCAATGGTGCCAGTCTTAAGGACAGTGTAAAGAGTCAGGCTCGTTCGACAGTTCGGAATCTTACCGGTGTGGGAAAGAGGCGCCAAATTCAAAAGGGGAAAGGGGTTCCCAGAGCGATTGGCTTCATCAGAGGCTCCGCCCCTGTGAGAGGAGGGAAGAGGAGAACCCCGCCCACCAAAGTGATCAGACGTGCGTTCATTCACTAGTCTTCTCTTCTCGCAAATTGCGGTCAACATGATTCCTCTCATCACCTACATCGAGCAGCAATTTCCCTTCTGGCGATTCCTCAATCGGCGTGAGAAGATGCACGCTCTTCACGGCATCCTTCCCACCATCAACATTGGCGTAGAGGGAGCACGCAACCTACTCGGCACCGAAAGATACTCGACCACCCCACCCACCCTACTGGATACTCATGTTTCCTTCGATTCGCACTATATTCGCTTCCGTACTCACAAGGGAATGGAGACGGTGTTCAATCATGCAAGTGCGCGTCTCGGCTATGATCCCGATATCGATCTCCCGCTCGTTCGTAGCAGAGGAGGCTCCCTCCACGTGCTCGAGAGTCTTGTTGTCATTTAATTGCCCGATAAATCTATTATAATGCTCATTCTTTCATCCTGCGTTCGTACAGAGCGGTTGTAAAATGTTTAAGAGCGAGATTGAGAAGAGTTCTTCCTCGTTGCATCCCAGTCTTGATTTGTTTTCTACGAGTAGTACTGTCTGCGGTGTGGAGACATCACGCTTCAACGAGATAAGTCTCACATCCGGTCCCGATGTCAAACCCTACGAGTTTAGAGTTCAGAACTCAAAAGCTTTCCTAGATCTTCAGCGTAGTTACATTCTCACCAAGTACAAGATTGTCAATGAAGACTACAGTGACATAACGGCTGAAGAAGCTGGAGAAGTATATGCTCCCGTTAATTTGTTTGGCTGTTCCCAGTTTCGTCAAATTCAAGTATTTGTTAATGGGGTGCTGGTCTATGATAACGACAACTTTCCTTATAGAAGTTTCATTAGTGCCATGCTGTCATACAGTGGAGAGTACAAGGATTCGTTCCTTAGACTTGCTGGTTTCTCCCCCGAAGCAGTTCCCACGTCTGATGCTGATTCCGAGTATTTGAAGAGGAAAGGAGCATGTGCGAAGTCGAAAGTACTAGAAGCGGTGACCCCTCTTTGGTTTGAACCTGCAACTCAGCCAAAAGCACTGCTACCGTACGTTGATTTCCGCATACTCTGCTTCCCCTCGTCCGATGAGTTTATGATTGATAGACGTAAGGGCACAAAGAAGTATCGAGTCAAGGTCACCAACATGACCCTCATGCTTCACGAGCTGCACGTCCACGACTCAACTGCCATTGCGTTCAACAACCTTCTTCGCGATAAGGGTTCAATCACGTACAGTTCGTTGGGGACAAATGTACGCACCTTCTACATACCCGCCGGCATCAAGGAGTTTCCCACCTTCAAAGTGTTCAGCAACAACATCCCTCGAAGAGTTTTCTTTACGATGGTGGACGCGAACGCTTTCAACGGCAATTACAAGAATCCCTTCGTATTCAAGAACTTTGACCTCCAGAACGTGCGTGTGGAGGCTGGAGGAGAGTGTATTCCGTTCCATGATTACTCACTCAACTACGAGAAGAACCAGTACGCAAAGGCATATCTCGCCCTTCAAGAAGCTCTTTCCGTAGCGGGAACTGGTTGCTCCAATGGAATCAAGCCGTCACACTTTGCCTCCCACTGCGCAATCTACGCATTCGACACCAGCGGAGCAGAAGCGGATCAATTCGCACTCCAGCGTATCGGCGAGACGACTATCAAGCTGACCTTTGCCAAGGACACTCCTGAGCATGGACTCTACGGAATTGTGCTGGGAGAGATGATTACCAACCTTGTAATCGACAAGGATCGCATTCCCCGTGTTTATTAAATGTTGTTAAATGATAAATATTTATCAGAGCATTGAAACATTGTCAGATGGAATCCATGAATTGAAAGATGTGGGGTAGCCTAGCCATTTCACGAAAATCTCCTTCTTTCCACGAACACTACGACGTTTTAGTATTCTCTCAATCTTGTACAAGCCGTTATCCTTGACTATCTGTACTTCGTCCAAGTAGAATGAGCCATCAATATCATCCCCATTCATATCTTTTAGTTTGAGATATGGTGGATAATGAGCATCCTTAATCTGACTAATAATGAAGATTTCTTCAGTCCAATTAGGTGTGTAACCCTTTTCAAATGTCCCCTTTGCCTTGCTAATACGCACCGAATCCCCGATCTTGAGCTTAATCTCCGGGATCATCTCCGAAAGTCCCTCGTCAACGTCTCCATCTTTAACGTTAATTGGTGCCATTCCAATGGATCTGTTTGGGCTTCGGTTGATTCCACTCACAATCGCATCTACCGCGTCAATCCAGCGATGAGAGTTCTTATGGTGCAGATGCCGATAGAGGCGCCGCTTAAATGTTTGGATCGCTCGTTCCGCCATTGCTGCCTTCAACTCAGACTTGGGACTGTAATGACTAATGTGGTGTTCCTTGTAGAGTGATCCGGCTTCCTTGTTGTAAAACTCTCGTCCTTGATCGGTTACGAAACGGGAGCATACATGACCGAATCTTGTGAGGCACTTTTCGAAGATCTCCTTTAGCGCGCGCCTCATTTCGGTTCCTGTCTTCTGCTTGATAGGCACAGCAAAAACATGACGTGTGTAACAGTCGATTGCAATTAAACAGAATGTGTATCCGTTGTTGTCCTTCTTCCACAGCTGGAAATCTGCGAGATCTGCCTGTATCGTCTGTCCCGGTGCTATGCCAACCGTCTTTCTTCTATCAAATTTCCTTCGAATCTTCTTGTACAGGGTGTATGTGGGCTGTTCTCGGAGATACTCTCGCACTTCCTTAACAGGTACTTTGCTAGCTTGCGCAACCCTTTGAGCCGATGTGAATGCAGATGGATTTCGTAGATCAAAGTAGTGTCTACGCGTCCGCTCAAGAGCAGATGACTTCATGGTATATGAAAAAATTAAATAAAAGTTCTCTGCATGTCTGGACTCTCTCACTCTCTCGCACTTGTTTATCATTCCAATTCAAAGTATTCATTCCATAGTTCTAGACCTGTCCCGGGCTACACCATTTATTAATGTCCGATTTTTATATTACACTTCCATCAAATGTTGGCGGAGCAGAGAACAAGACTTCCGACTTTCGAACCAGACTTCCGGAGCCAATCCTCTTCAGGAATAATTGGTCTGTAGGCTTACACGAGATTCTGATCTCAGGCGAGATTCTAACAGTTCCTAAGAATTCGCCATTTGTGATTACTCTTCGAGACGGCGGAGGACGGATAAACTGTCATCTTCCCAAGGGAACGTACAAGACGCCACAAGCTCTCGCCGCTGCCCTCAACAATGCAGTTCCACGCACTCGAAAGAGACGAAGTGTAGCCACAACTGCCCCTCCTCCTCCTACTACAGAAATGATATTCGTGGATGACGATGAGTTGGCAGGGTTTACCAATGTTGGCGATCCAAATTGGAATGCCGAGCAATGGGCAGAACACCATGCAAGACAAGCGGCAATGAAAGATGCTGCTTCTTCTGAGACTACAGAGGTAGACGAGGAGGTCCCCGATAAGAAGATATTACCCACTGATCAGCCACCATTGGCTGCTCAGACAGACCCCAAGAAGGAAGACGATAAGAACGAGATGGAGCTGAAGGCAGCTGCAGAGGCTGCTCGATTGGAGGAAGAGCGGGGGGCACAAGAGAAGAAGGATAGAGAGGAAAGGGAGAGATTGGCTGAGAAGAAGAGGAAAGAGGAGGAAGAACGAAAGAGACAACAGGCAGAAGATGCGAGAAAAAGAAGGGAAGAAGAGGAAAGAAAGAGACGGAAGGAAGAAGCAGATAGGAAACGAAAGGAGGAGGAGGAACGGAAGAGAAAAGCAGAGTTGGAAAGGAGGCAAAAGGAGGAGGAGGAGGAAGAAGAAAGAAGAAGACGAGAAGAGGAAGAACATGCTCAGTCGGAACGAGATCAGGCTGAGATCAGGAGACAAGAGGACGAAATACGAGAGAACGAGGAAAAGAGGAGGTTGGAAGAAGAGAAAATAGAACGTGTGAGGAAGGAACTCGAAGCTAAGAATGCCAAAGAGAAGAAAGAAGAAGCGGAGAGGAAGCGAAAGGAAGAAAAAGAGAAGAAGGAAGCAGAGAAGAGACGGCAAGAGGCCGAACGAGTAAGGAAAGAAGAGGAGGCACAACGTAACGCAGAGGAAGAGAGAAAGAAAGCAGCTGAAGAGGCAAGGATTGCTCACGAAAGAGCCATGGAACAGGCACGACTCGAGTTGCTGAATCAGGCGAATCATGAGGTGCAGTCTGGACCTATGATTACGATCAATGATGATGAAGAATTGCCTGCGTCTGCATTTGAGACCAAGCAACTGCCCTCACATGTTATGTTCAAGTATGACGAATTCTCCGGAAAAATGATTGTTAATTTCAATTACAATGTTCAACAGATTGACCTTAGCGATGAGATCTCGTATATGTGCGGATTCACGCAATCCACTCTTCTTGATAGTTCCATTGGAGAACATAGTCCTGATTGCACAAATGGAAAGAGTCTCCTCTATGTCTACAGTGATGTTTGTGCCTTTAGTGTGTGCGGTACCCAGAAGACCAACCTTCTACGTGTGATTCCTTGTATGAACGCGCAAAATGATACTGTGTCTCAAAGTTTCCAGCAGATTAGGTACATTAGGGTTCGTTCTGAGTACGTTGACTCTATCAGGATTCAGATCCTAGATTCGCTAGGAAATGATGTTGTCATTCAGGGTTATATTTGTGTTGTCCTTCACATAATGAAGGACTGATAAAGTGGTCATTCTACCATGCCATCTCTCGTAGAGAGCAGTCCTCCTTTCCGTTTCCGCTGTCCGAATAACACCATAATTGTGGGTGCTTCACAGAGTGGTAAGACCACATTTGTGCTCGAGCTGTTACGACACACGGAACTCTTTGATAAACCAATCAGCCAGATCTATTGGCACTATGGAATAGAAGCAGCCAATCTCCCTTCTCATCCTCTCATTCAAACAATCCCCGGGCTCCCTGACGCGACCACACTCAAGCACTTGAGTGGAGAGGGAAAGGAACATCGAGTTGTGGTTATCGACGATCTACTCACTGAATCAATCGCTAACAAGGAACTACTGACGCAGTTGTGGACGAGAGTATCCCATCATTGCAATATCACCTTCCTCCTACTCGCCCAGTCGTTATTCGAGATTCCCCGAGTGATTAGGAACAATTCACATTACATGATTCTGTTCAAAGCACTTGCCGACCGACTAAATGTCGTAAACTTGGGACGTCAGATCTTTCCCGGCCAATTGCAGTACTTTATGGCCAGTTTCAATGATGCAACAGAAAGAAATTACGGCTACATCATTATTACTGCACATCCTCGTGAGGATCAGGCTCACTTTCGTCTGTGTACAGATGTATTTGGTTCAACAAAGGTTTATCTTCCCAATGGAAATCAGAAAGGAAGGTGAATGAGAGGCTGATCTCTGACTCTACGTCGGGCCTCCAGCATCTTGAAGCGCATCGTGTCGAGGTGGCCAAGAGCTTCATAGGCAGCATGGTTCTCCTTCTTGACTGCTTCCTCTAGAGTTCTCACTTCCTTCTCGAGTTTGTCCTTCTCCTAAATTTACCATTTTGTATATTCACACATAGTTAAATTATAATTCGATAAAGCGACTAACCATGAGTTCTTGAATAATCAGAAGAAGAGTCATTTGCTTCGTATCCTTCGTGTACTTGTCGTACAGATGAGGATAGCGATCCTTCAGCATCTGTAGATAATATTCCACGAGAGAACCGCCGGCGGAGGTTGAGGATTGATCCGTAGCCATTGGAAGTTGAAGAGAGGAGTAGGGCAATAAGAGCACAGAGTAGTGCGAATGAGAGAAGATAGAGACGAGGGGCGGAGTTAAGCAGACACCTTCCTCTAGTAAGCACGAAGGGGATAAAATCGAAACAGCCTTCATAAATCTCTCCGTTGACAGCGATTCGGCCCGACTTTGAAAGTGTAACGAAGATATTGTCTGTAACTTCTAGATCAGCGCAACCTCTCACTGGTTCCTTATCGACAGCACAATAATTCTCGGAACAGATTGAGCCATTTGTTGCAGAGACCCACCACAAACGGGACGTGAAAAAGTCGTACGACATGCATGCAACTTTATCACTCACAAGTCTTTGTACCGAGAACATCTTATGATGCAGCGAATCATTCAATTGGAAATAATACTCAACACTAGAAACAATCTCCAATTTACTAACAGTGTGATTAAGATGATCAATGGGGGAACCGTCAAGAGAAATAACACCGTCAACGTTTTGAGAGAAGACAGAAAAGGAAGGAAAATGAGTCATTCTGAGACCTCTACTAGAATTCTTGGGAGTAACGATGAAAGGGGCACAGAAAAAATATGGAATGGATTGAACATCGAACATGTTACGAACAAGACAGAAACAACAAATGACTGCAACTAATCTACTCTCGATAGCCGAATGGCACCTTAATCTCGACCTCTCCCTCTCCTCGGGTTGCTCGCTTGAAATTGACGGTGCGATAACGCTTATTACACGGTTCGGTGCGCACACCCTCTCCCAGCTTCCGCTTGAGTTCGGGTCTCTCGATGTCGACGTACTTGGGTTCATCCTTCATCACCATATCATAGATCTTCTGGTGGTTGAGAAGGGACAGAGTGTTCGCATCCTTGGTGAATCCTCGGAATGCCGTCTTCGCCATTTCTTCTTCCGTCTCCTTGTTCTTGATCTTCATCGAGTAATTCTTGCCTACAAGATCAAAAATAAACTCTACAAGTCGAAACACCAAAAGGGGCGCGCCTACAGTGAAGGAACACTCACACCCGGCGAAGATTGCCTCATCCAGCTCCCATCCATGCGGTATCTCATCTGAGAGATCTCCGAGTTCTCCAGTGAGAAGATGTCCGAGTGGATCCGGTTCATCTCGATCCATCTCGAAGACGATGGAGTCCTAGAATTAATTGATTACTATTATTAATGTAATCAGTAATTTCCTATTCGTTATCTTACGGTGTCCATATATGCTGCTCTCTTTCCGACTGTCTCCACGATGCGGTAGAGAAGGACACGGGCGTACGCCGTCACGAAGACGGCGTGGTGCACGGCGGAGAACCTGTAATAGATTTGATGACGATGATGATATTTAGAGTCAATTTGTACTACCAAACATGCCTATTCTTGATAGATCCCTTTTTCCCCATCTAATGTAAAAACTCACCTATTGCATCGAATCGTCTCAGACTTCTGGCGGTAAGTCACCAACATGACCTCTTCATCCTCATCATCGTCACTCTCCGTACTCTCATCCGCGTCCTCATGCGCTGGCGGATCCTCATCGTCCTTCTCCACAACCGACGCCTTCGTCACCACCTTCGACGCATCCAGCATGAGAGTGTAGAACTCCGATGCTTTGATGTACTGAGTTTTGAGATGGTCGGGGCTTTCGGCAAGCTTCCTGAAATGTTCATAACTATTTGATGAAGTCATTTATGGTGTAGCTATTCCCCATAGACCAAAAAACTGACCCCCAGCCCGAGTTATTGCAGAGTTTGCAAACAGTCCTTAGAGCATTGTCCTCGACAACATCCTCGGGAAGGAGCTCGAATCCAAGTTTGGCACCGATCCTCTCACAGTACTCCTTTTGCTTCTGAGCATCATTGCCGACCTCCGCTGGGAATCCGGATGCGGCGAACTGAAATAATTGCAATTATCTTCTTCCATTGCGGAATAGCTCTCAAACCTTGAGACGCATGAATTTCTTGAAGTAATTACGATAGAATTCTCCACTCCAATTCTCCCAGTGCCAAACTTCAAAGATCCTGTGATGGATTGCAATTATGCTTGAGATTCCCACCCCATTCTCAATCTCTCACTTGAGAACTTTGTATCCCTTCTCCAGTGCAAGCTCGATCTCAACCGTAGCATACGTCCCAATCCAAGAACGCTGTCGATCATTGTGAGTGCAGTATTCAGTCCTGCAATGAGAGAAAAAAAAAAAAAGATGTGTGCTGGTTTTCTCCACAAAACCTCGACTTGTTAGCTCGCCCATAACTATCACTCACTTGTCAGGCACACAATCCGCACATAGTGTGAAGAATAGTGCTTTCTCGTATCGATAAGGAAGGACGGCAAGCTCCAGAGACGAAGGAGCAAGCACACGAAGCTTCACCAGTCCTCTGTAGGGAAACTTGCTCCCCACGATCTCCTTGAAGTTGGATGTGATCACTTCTGGCCGCCCCACTGGATACTCCCTGAAAAGAGCGTACTGATAATCGCAATAGGAACAATTAATCTCTCACCGCATACTCTGTACGGACGGATAGAGGCTACAAATGTCGTAGTACAATTCAGTTCGTGATTGGAATGTAGACATCACATGTCTGCCCCATTTGAACTACCGTAGTTACGCCACATGTCCCTCGAACAGTGCAGGAGGGGGAGATGAGGCGGAGGGATGGCGAGTACTTAGTTCCACTCTAACCTCAGCCCTCCAACTGCCCACATGGTACAATGGCTAACGCTTTTGTCTCGCCGACACCGCCCCGTTGGATCGGCCCCGCTCGCAAACTCCGGCAAAAGTTCGACCTCGGCAAAAGGGCACCCGCCCGGTAAGGAAGTGGTAGTGATCGGGAGTCGAGATCACCCAAATATGGATCGAGATTACAGATTAGCCAAATATGGAATAATAATCGCAATTAGTGAATTATGGAATGATAATCGAGAATTACCAAATATGGATTAATAATCGGGAATGACCAAATATGGATTAATAATCGAGAATGACCATATATGGATTAATAATCGAGAGTGATATCACTGATATCAGTCGAGAGTCGAGAATACACCCATATAAGGAAATGTAACTGAGAGCCTTAAGATACTACTTTCGTGAACTTTATTTCGTTACGGAACACGGATCACTGAAAGATCCTCGTATGTAAATTTCAGAAAAAATTAGTCAAAATACTTGGAACTCTAATTACTCAGTTCTCCAGGACCTTTCTTACTGGGAGTTGCTGCTAACGCAAAATCGATCACTATCGGACAACAGGGTTCAAGAGCTTTTCTCGGTGCTACCGATGACGTAAATTGGGTGGATTTGATCGCGGAAATGTTTGAAAAGGGAGCAAACTCAGTTTACCTCAAGTTGTGGAACATAAGCAAGTCATACATACAACCAGCGGAACTCCAGCGTCTTATTGAAGTGGGTTTCATCTGAACAAAAACGTATTTCTTCATAATATTCTTTAAGCGCCTCGCATTAAGCGGTGAACCTTTTGTATTCGGTACTCATGTGCTGGGTAATCCTCAAATTCATATTGACGGAATTAAAAGTGATGGTAAGAAGAAAAATATAACTGTATATCAAAGTTTTTTTAGAATCTTCGGGTTATACCAACTACTTGGGGCCTTCGGGTTATACCAGAAGACTCCGATATTATGTGGTGTACTCTCGCGAAGGGAATGCGGCTGAATGAGAGGGATTTACTCTCATAACTAACACTATTATTTCTTACAAATGCATCTTGGAGATGATCTTTTATTTGAGCTTTCACTTTGTTTGTTATCATGAATGCTTGTATTGACAATGATAAAACCTTTGCTTCTCAATTTCGATCGATCGATTGAACGACTCCCTACAATTTATCATTTAATAACTATGTACCTTTCTCACTTTATGTTTGTTTTTGAATATAATGATGACAATCATGAAGTGATAAACATCCTTTTAGCACCGAACTTGCATTGCAAAGTCACGAAAGTGTTTACAAACCGTTTTTTTTTAAATCTCCCGCTCAATCTTGCCCGACGCTAACTAAAATTACCCACACATTTAGACAAACCATTGCGGACGCTATCGTTAGTATATTTTTAGTGACCCCTCCACTCCGTTTTGAAGTATTCAGAGATGCTGTCTCCCGAGAGTACGAGCGATGAACCGCCAGCAAAGCGAGTCAAGCAGGAGCCGGAGGATTCAGAGGACTCGGAGGAGTCCGATGACGACAACGATGACAATGATGATGTTGAGAAGGCCACCGGTCTAGGTCGGTGAAGGGTCGTTTAGGAACCCTTTTTTGGGGTTTTATTCGGTTCATGTTTCAGAACATTTCGAAACTCTTTTTGACTCGGTTCCTGAGTTCCTAAACGTCCCATCACTTCTAGGCCTGATCCCCATCGAGATCCGGACGATGCTCTTCGAATACGCTGCGGATCGCATAGGAGCGATGCGATTGGTGAGAAGTTTTGTTTAAAATTCCCCTTCAAACCCGACTTAGAACATTAACTTTTGAATTCCTCCTAGTGTGTATTTCGGTTCCCAGTTGAAAAGTCAGCTTGAATCATCGCGGATAAATGTTTGGCGCTTCATTTATGCCCAACACTAAGTAGGAAGCTCCACGAGGAGCCGAGATGAAAAAGTGCGGGAATTCAAATATTTTCTGGTGTGGAAAGGAACTTTAATTGAATTTCGAAATTTGCATTAGCATCAAAAACAGAAACCAAGTTGACCTTCAGGTATGCAGATCCTGGTGCGAGATGATCGACGAGTGGATGTTACCACAAAACCTGCCCACAATTCCGGAAATTACGGTGGATGAACGGAAACTGAGGGTGAGTTGTCCTTTATTCCGTTTTATAATTAAACGTTTTTCATCACAGACTTCCCATAATGGTCAATTCGCTCTGAAAGTTGGGGTAAAAATCGAGAAATCAAAATCAGCCTGCTATTCTCAATTGCGCGAATTCCTTCGAGGTTTAGCGGTCGAGAAGAAACAGAAAGAGGTTCGGGCATCATAGTTTATTTAATCAAGGTTATTTTGTAGAAATTTGTGAAAATATCTTTCGACATTAAGTACGGTAGTCCGATGATTAACGGCCTCTCCAATGTGTTTCGAGGAAAGGTATGTGATCTTCAGTTCTTATAAATGAGGCCTATTCGCAAAAATAAAATGTCTAATCTGCAAACGAAGAACAGTAGCTATCATGAACAATTTCGAAAATCCGAAAACCGCACGGTTGTATCTTTTGTCTAAACGATTTTCAACGTTTCAACGTTCAACGTCATGATCGCATTTTCTCCAATTTCTACAAAATTTCTCGAAATCTTTCTAGGTCCGGTCGCTACTCATCGGCTACAAGAGGAAGGAATCGCAGAAACTGCCGTTTTTCTATGATACCGGCCATATGCTCAGGAATTTGAAGCGTGTTGGGACGTTTGAACTGCACCGTGGTGAAATGGACGATAGGAGCGCGTGCGTTTTTAATCATTTTAATATTTAATATAATATTTTAATATTTTTCTAAATATTTAAGAAAATAATTTGGTATTAGGTTGATGCAAAAGTTTCTGACGGTTACGTTTCCATTATTTTGAGCTCGCGTGCTTCCACCATGTAAAATTTTTCCATACCATTATTTGAGGGGATGGTGGGCCACCACAACCGTACTATGAAATTGGAGCAGCATTGCATGGTTTACGAGTAATTATTTGTCAAGTCAAATGTGTTCCAAAACAGATAAAAAAATCTGACTTTAAGTGCTCACTGCTCTAGGAAATCCTGTGAGATCTAGCAAGCCTCTTGATTTGCCCCACAATGGAGCAATGTATCAAGGGTCCCCCTTCCTGATAAGCGTGAAATATCGGGGTTCCAAAGTGGATGGGCTGTAGGACATTGCCTGATTGACCGATTACGTCGACCAAGTTTGCGTCCTATAAGTTCAAAATTTCGCGGCTTACGCAAGACGAATACAAATCTTATCAAAATGTTATCGTGAACTAAGCAGCCTAGGGACTTTTAGTTTTCGTACTAAAGATATTTGCAAGTTCATCGTGACAAGCATCCGTCTATGAAAACTGATTACGAACAAATCCAAATAATTCCGGTTTCCTAAATAGCTCTTGCCTCAAGTATGTGGATTGCCGCATACCTATGGCTATATTTTTATGGTAATGCCTAGTCGCTGTGCTTAGTGCCAGTAGAGTTGTTTCAGCCATATCTCTTTCCTCAAGAAAGCACTAGCCTGATGAAAAGGCAGTGAGAATTTCAATCACGCAATCTTTGCCACAGCACAGCATCGGTCTCACAGATGCGATTGCTCAGTTCAAGTGTGCGCTAGAAAGAGCATCCACGTGGTCATCTAACAAGGCACGGTACAGAATGAGTGGTTGAAAAAGAAGGAAGTTATCGCAATAAAAACAAAGATGTAAAAATCGTCAGAAACTTTTGCATCAACCGGATACTTGTGCAGTTCCCCGGAAGAGTGACTAACCACAATCCAACCTTAGGCAATCTAATTTATGTGAAACAAAGTCATTCTACCGGTGAACTCCACAGGTGCGAATACTTTTAGGAAACTCGTAACAAATCTCGCCTCGGCCGTGACAATACTCCACTTCAAATGTTTCACAGACTTTGGAACGCTGAGCAACGCTCGTAAATTTTATTTAGACGGAATATGGAAACAAAGATACTTATAGGCGAATTTCTAATCGGCATTTCTCGTCGCATGAAATCTATCAGCATTCGGCAGGAACGCACCAATAGGCCCAGAAGAGGGGACGACCTATCGTTCCTAGGTTTGTAAATCAAGCATTCGCTGGTGTTCTCAAATAGCATTGGGGATGTTCAGGCATGTCATTCTTCCCTCATTAGAACCTAATCGTTTGGTAGAATTCGAGAACACACATACACTTGCTATAAAATAACGATTCACCATGTTTCTTTTTTAGGCGCAATTGGAGCTAATTGGACTGAAATATTCCTCGCAATGTTTGACGAGCAAATGGAGTACCTTCGCGTGAAAAACAAGGATGCTCCACTATTGAATCGAAGAGATGCCTTTGCTATCATTCAGGTAAGTCTTATTGAACTTCTATGTTTTTTAGGGCTGCGGCAGCTCTGAATGCGCGCAAGGCAGAGAATGACATGGATAAAATACTCTGCGAGAATTACATGGGCCAAAATACGGAAAGTGCCAGACTTTGTATTGAAAGTAGTATACAATTTTACGAAATTATACACTAAAAATGTCACCGTTTTTCTGTTTATAATTTTGAAGACGCATCAACTTTCAGGGGCTAACTGCAAAAGGCACGCCCTTCCACTTTCGAACATTGATGCATGAACAACCTCTACCTTTCCAAGCAGACGGGTGTAACGTTACTGGTGATTTTTTCGAAGAAAATTTTGCAAATGCATCAAAAATGTATCAAATTTTATCTTGTTTTCTTCCAGTGTTTCACGAAAATGGATTATGGAAGCTCGAAGCCAAGAGATCGTAGTACGGCAGATTGAAAAGAGGGTGCACATAAAACGCAGACTGTTGTTCATGATTTGAAGGAATAAAGAACATGTTCACGAAAATATTTCGCTGTGAGGAGACATTTCAAATGTGTAGAAGTGTTCCACAAAAAAATTGTGTTGTAATGCTCGAAGATTTGGCACTTGTGCAGTGGCCCGGAAGCCCGCCTGAGCTACAAACAATGAAATTTGCACAGTATTTTACTACCAGTCGCGTCACAAGCTTTCCAATTAATGTAACTCAAAAATATTTTCATAGCAATTAAGTTTTTTCCAGTTGTCTATGTGTATGTGCTAGTTAGTTGTCTTGTGGCTCTCAATGCGTATGTATATATACCATAAATGATTTTGCTTTCAGGCGAATACCATGGAATCTATTAAGCGTCCAGGAGAAAGCGATGATAGTAAGGATGCTAAGAGAAGAAAGAGCAAATTAGAAACTGACGAAGATAATAAATACGATATTGATAGACTTCCAAGGGAATTGCGTTGGATGATCATTGACGTGACTCCAGAAACTGCAGGGAAAATGAAGATGGTAGCTGTCGGCTGATTACAATTGAATTATCGTGACATTTCAGGTCAATAAATCTTGGAAACGGATGGTCGATGAGTGGGCTATACATCAAAAAATTCCAGACATCAGTGAGATAGAAATGAAAGAGGTACTTCTTGAAAATTTCGAATTTGTAGTAACGAGCTGCATTGTGTTCAGAAATCATCCAGATTTTTCAACGTTACTTTTAAATTATGCAATACCAACGCTGAACGTTTCTTCCATTTCATATCAGCAGTTTTGTCACGTGGAAAATCGAATGCTAAACTGAATTGTTCAATGTTCATACCTTCATGGGTGAGATACAATAGTTTGTAATTATCGCCTCAAGCAAACGCATGTATTGCAGGTTTCCACGAACATTTCCATCGACTTACATTATAATAGTCCCGAAATCAAAGTGCTTGGCTCGCTACTGCGAACTAATGTCACTATTATGGTGAACATTAAAGATTCCCCTGACAAATTCAAGAATGACAAATTTCTTGAATCAGCAATCGATTTATTGAGAAATTTGAAGAGCGCAAATAGTTTGTGGATACACCGATCTGCGTTGAACGATCAAGTAGCGTAAGTCAATCGTTCCACAATTGAGCATAACGTATATTTCAGGAATTTCATAATTGAGCTATCGAATTCGTTTCCTATCCATGGATTAAACTACCGCTTCGAACAAGGATTTGTGAAAGATCCTCGTACATAAGAAATATCGATTATCGAAACCATTTTATCATTTCAGGACCTCTATTGATGAAGATTGCCTCGAATATCAAGTCTATAACAATCTCCCAACTTGGAGCATTTCCGTTCATTACTGGACAGGGTCTGGATTGGGTGGAACTGATTGGAAACATGTTTAGCGTTGGTGCGATTCATGTAGCCTTTCATAATTATGAAAAATCCTACATATCCACTGCGAAAGTTGAGCGACTCGTGCGCGTGGGTTAAAAAAAATTATTTCTGTTTTTGCTTGTTTTTGCGTTTTTTTTTGTTTTTGCGTTTTTAACTGTTTATCTTTTCAGAGTCTTGTTTCACGTGGAAAACCGTTCACTTTCATCACTCATGTGTTCGATAATACACACAACCGGCACATATTGGAGGATGCAGTTTCAAAAGTGAGGGCTAAGACATAAGTCAAATAAGTCTCGCCTGAGCAAGAGGAGATATCGGCATTCTGACAAAATCGGCAAAATAGTTCATTTATACGTATGGGATTAGATGCAAACAAGGCTCCCTGTTTCAGAGAGCTTCGGTAATCCATTCATATCAGTGGAGTATCGTCGCGAGTGAAAGTGATTCGACTAGCAATGAAAACGAAAGATCACGATTACTGTCTTTGATTATTCTGCTAAAATGATAAAGTATTCATTTCACATTGCGCTGTTTGTATACGATGCAAACATTTTATCACAAAAGAGAATTGAAAAAAAAAATTTACGATCGTTAAACAATCAGTAATAGATTAACAAGTGTTATATTACTATGTGATGGTGGGATAGGAATGCTCTACTTGAAACCGCCTCAATCACAAGCTGCATCTCTCGAACTCGAAATCCCTGAAGCATGGCAGTCTCTTCATGGCCATAAAGACCAATTCGGTGATGATGGGCAGATTGGGCAGCCATTCGTCGGGGAGGAAGATGGCGGGCTGGAATTAAAGTAAATTAGTCAATTAATTAACGATGATGCTAATTTTAATTAATTTAATTTGTTAAAACATCTATAATTAGGCTAATTATGCTAGAAGGGGGAAGCCTAAGTATCTAATTAATAACAGGTTCGACAGCCACTCGTCGGGCAGGAAGAAGGCAGGCTGATAAAGGGACGCGAAATTAGGTTTAGAAAGCGCTTAGACTACGTGAGCAACACACCAACGTCATAGTTTGAAGATACTAAAAGAACACTACGATAAAATCCACGGCCAGGACAATTATGATTGTGAGTGCTTAGGTATGGGCCGTACGAAATCACTTGCGCCAGCATGCTCTTGAATGTATCGAAATCAAAACATCTCACTAATACACGCTAAGGATACCCTAAGCAGTTCTAAATACTTAAGGAAAGTGTATTACCTGTGCGAGCATTGACTTGAGGGCGTCGTAATCAATCGAGTTGTAGTCCACGCTTTCTTTGTCCTGAGTGAGGAGAGTGATGAGGTCGAGGATCACCTGCAATGAAACAATATTGTGGTCATGGTCAAGTAGTCTGAACGAAAGAAGTAACGATAGTGCATTGCATCACAAGTGATCCTAGAGAAAACAATCTATCAAAAGCGATCAGTTGCGGGAAGAGCAAGAATCGTGGTTATCATACCTGAATCTCGGGAGTGAGGACCGGAATGACGATCGGGGTCATGGACGATGGCTGCGGGAGGTATTGAGGGGAGGATTCTGGAAATGATTGCGTCATTAACGATCAAATCGTTCGTACGCCGCTGGTCATCAATTCAACGCAACCACGCCGTCCGAACAACGTTTCTTACCCGAGCTCCTATTCGACCGCACTATCGCCACTAGTTCCCAGTCATCCTCACTGTCAGTTCACACGTCTCTACCTATTCCCTACACTAATCCTATCTGAACCTGTGAACGGGGAAACAGCACCAGAACTGCTGAAACATACCTGAACTTCTATCCGACCGAACCATGGCAGCCAACTCCCTGTCGATGGCGCCTTTCCTCATAATGAGCTACTCTCTACTTCCCTAATTCCCCTCAGGTCAGATAATGAAATGAAGGTTTCGAGACCATAGCACATACCTGAACTCCTATCAGATCTGACCATGGCAGCCAGTTCTCGATCAATCGCGCCCTTCCTCACAGTGAGTTCGCACGTCTCGCACGTGCAGAGAGTGAACGGGCACGGCTCGTGGAACTGGAAATCAAAATATTATTATTATTATTTTAAGTTTATTATTTTCATAAAAATAAAATGTGCACAGTGGTTAGTGGAACTGGAAATTGGTTTATTATTATTCATGAAGTGGCGGCCCGCAACACATTATCGATCACTGCGGTTCAATTACTTTTACAGATGTGTGAAACACGACCGATCAAGCAGGAACAAGGAAGTATCAAAATAATTATCACTGAAAGGTTGGTGCAACATAGGCACGATTCAAGAATCGACAATTCGGTAAGGTTTCGACGATTACGCTAGGCGAGGACTACAATTACTCTGTAGGGTCGCTTATTAGTCGAAAATACATTAACATTCACCTTCTTCGGCACAACGATCCCGTGTCTTCTGCACTTCGAACGCGTTTCTCTTTTCGAAATAGTCAAACCCAACCGTTCTTCTAGACTCAGATGAAATGAATGGTCGAACCTTCTTCGGCACAACGATCCCGTGTCGTCTGCACTTAGAGCAGGTGTAGCGCGAGTTGTCCGCCTTGTTGTCGGGTTCCTGGTAATATTTGGGCTACTTTATACTCTTTCTTCGTATTTTATGGGCTTCGAATGATCGAAGGGTCATTGATCTTTGGGTATGTCTCAAGAAGATTGAAGGCAGCGTTATTGATGATCATTCGATGTCAATGTGTTTTGGTTGATGTTTGAAACACACTTTACTTCCCATCATAGGTCAAATTGTTATCCTCTGGTGCGCGCGCTTGTGTACTCTCACTTTCCTTGCGGAAATAATGATTTTATCTCACCTGCACAGCCGCAGACACCTTGTGCGTATTCAGCTTATTACTCCAACCCAACCCACTGTCACTAAGTTCATTCAGCTATTTTCCATATTACCGGCACCTTGTCCATGTTGAGCGTATTTTATCAATATCTCAGGCAACTCGGACTTCTCCCATTTCAACAACTGATCTACTTTTTTTGCTTTAAATAGAAATTAAATCACTGGCACAGTGGCCGGCACTTTGTCCGCATAGAGCTTGTTCAGCACCCGCCTTTTCCAATCAAACGAACCCGCCTATTTTGCACGACCGATTCTATTGGTTCTCACCTGCACAGTGGCTGGCACCTTGTCCGTGTTCAGCTTGGTCAGCAGCACTCGGCGTTCCTCCAGCAGAATGCACTGAAGTGGAGATAATTACTGTCAAGTACCGAATACTATTCAAACTGTAGCGCATTGAATGCAGGTTTTAGTACTACTGCAATACGCAAACGCTTGCGCATGCCCTTGTAGATAGAACGAAGATGGTTGCATAACATCGTTACATGGTATGCCATAGCTACAATAACCGTTCGCCTATAAGAATGGCGAAAAGAACGCTCACCTTTCTACAAGCGCAATCCACTCTCGGGCAGGTATCCACAGCGTGAGGCACGAGGTCGCCGTGGTACACGCACTTGGTGCACTGGAATTAGTGGATTGGCAGAGATCGGAAAGACGCTTCTTCCCTAGATTTTTACACATTTAACACTGGAGCTGTTCATGTAATGCAGTGAAAATCGCGTTGTTGCTAGTAGATATGACTGATTGCTGGGGGAAGATGTGGAAATGACTCACTCTCTTTGGGGCAGGCATCTTGTAGTCGGAGGTTGCTTGCTGGAAGTAAAGAAGGTTAGAAGGGTGGAGTAGAGTGAGAAGAGTAGAAAAGAAGGAAGAGCAAGAAGGAGTAGAGGAAGGAGTAAAGGTAGGAAAGAGTAAGAAGGTAAGTGTTCCCCGAGGTCAGGTGCTGGCGGGTTTTAAGCCGAGCCGAGAGCCGGCTGATTACTATCTAATAGAAGGGAATCTTGCTCTCCTTCAATGCCATACTCTTGTCGGTTAGAGACAGCGAGAGACAGGGCGAAAAGAAGAGACCGGGAGCAATCGACCTATTTTAGATGAGCGAGGAGCGGCAAAAAACAGCCGGGAAGGTAAGATAGCTCAAGTATTCTGAATGAATTTTCACTTTTATTGCAGAATCGTGGAAATTTCTTCTTTCAGAAAGGCAGTAAGAAACACATTTGGAAGATTTTTGGGCTTTATTTCAGAATTATTGCTGCAATAACTGCATCGATTCCTTTGAATCTCTGCTTGAAGTTAATCTTTTCATATTCTTGTGCATTATTGGGCCTTCAACTGAGTATCAATCGCTCTCGATAGCTCGAATCTCGACTCTCCATTGGATGTGCTCTTACCGGTAAGAAAGAGTGAGATAGTGTAAGAAAAGAGGAGATCGAGAGGTACTCTCGGAGATTTAATCGCACACTTTTTGCAAGCAAGGGAGTGGCACTGTTCATACCCGAGATTGCATCGTGTTTTTTTTACTAAGAAAGAGCTCCATTATCTGGAGCAAGGACAAACACTGAAGGGGGATGGGTTGACAGAATGGAGCAGAGCAGTTCAGGAGTACAAACTGTTCCTAAATCACTGAGCTGGTTTCTACGTCTCCACTGGCTACCAAAGAAGTAATGCAAAGTGCGCAGCCATACAAACACACGGGAGTTCAGTGATAGAACTCCTGATTGGCCAACGGCAGCACCGGTTCAACTTTCGATCCGTACATGTGCCGTCGTTGCGGTCCAGAAGCAAGATTTCAAATATGTTAAAACTCCATATCGCGAGCTTGTCGGAGCTTTAGTTTCCAGATATAATTCAGTTCCGAAAAGTGGAAAAGAGGAATTGAAAATATTTTACCATACGCAGTTTCTCCCGAAAAGTTTCTAAGCAATTGAGTCGGGTGAGCATTCAATCTCCGATTTATCGGCGTTTTTAAGCAAGCTTTTCTTCTACGGATGAAGCCGGAAAGAAAATGCAGATTCTTTCACCATACGCAGTTTCAGTTTGGAAGATCCGCACCGAGCTATCGTGCTATAGGGCGTTCCTCCCCAATAGAGCGGAGATAGCAATCTAATTTTTTGCATAGGGCATCGGCCCTCTTGACCCGGTACGATGGCGCAAAAAACGCCTCTCCATTTCGTATTCACTCTCACAGCTCTGTCAGTTAAAAGAGTGTGCGGAATTAGGAGACCATGAACCATGCATCTTCAGATCTCTTGATTGACTCGATCGTACCTGCCCGTACCTTGCGGAAGGGTCATTCACCTCTGGAGGGTGTTCGGTGTTCACCCTTTCAAGTAACGAAGATAAAGAAACCCGATAGTTCCCTCTTCTTCCATGGAAATGTAGAAACATCCACGTTTCTTTCGGCTTCGAAGGACGGAAGAAGGGCGTTAAGAGAGCCGTTTAGTATTTCAAACGCTTCTTTCTCCAAGCTTTCAAACACATTTGATGTTGCCGAAAGTGTTCAATTTATGGGATCATTTGGAGTGGGCATGCAAGATCGATTCAGATACAAATCGTATCTTCAGAGTGAATCCAACAAGTTTTTATCCACACAACTAATAAGTGAAGGCACATAACTCGATTCCATGGATCGTAGTCATCAGATTTAACTTTGCTGTGCACACGATTGTTTTCTTCAAATGAGTTAACATTTATTGCTGACAAAGAGTACAATCAATGAAGGCACTCGCACACGACTCTTGTTGTTCCATGGTCCCACGACCCGAGAAGACCGTTGTAGTGAGATTTGACCTGATGGCGGCCGTATCCGGTTGGCTCGAGGGTCTTTCTCTGGAATAAAATGGAATTACCAACCTCGATCTCTCCATTTGACACACTATGTCCCTGATCTGACGAAAAGCCATGCGAATCAGAACAAAGTTTGGATTTCTTAGCTCATTGAAGTGCAAAAATCTATGAGTGAATTCGGCATTCGAACAAGCGGAAAAGGTCGAAATGGTACCTCATACAGCTTTCTCCAGTACATCGTAGCCCAGCAGTGCTGACGAACGATCACTTCGGTGATCTGAAATATATTACTGTTCAGAATTTCTTAATCAAAAATGACGCAAGGCATCAACATAAGCCAAGCCTAACTCAAGTACTGTCAGCATAATGATGCAGCGTAATGATTACCTTGAAATGGAAGTCCTCATCTCTTGTCGCCTTACTCGCACATGCCAGTGATTCTTGTCGTATTTCCTATTCTTCGGCCAGTCTTAAACATAAATACATTTAAAAACTCAGAAAAAACTCATTACTTGGAATCTCAATCATCTTTCGGCGTCCGTCATACGTGATTAGCTCTCCGCAATACTTGGGGTCGTGTTTCCCTGAAATGGTTATATCATTCAACAACAACAGCAACAACAACAGCTTCCTCACATTCGCACTGCTGTGTGGTCTCATTGAAGACGTGGTGCTCCTCGCACTTCTTCCTGGCTGGAATTCAAGAGTTCAGGATCAAAACAATAACACCAAACAACAACAAAGTACTGTAAACAACAACAAACGTGGAGGCGAAGGATAGTGGCCGTTGAGCGTGGCTTCAGTGGGATCACAGAAGCAAGTCAAGCGAGAGAGTCCATCGGCCGAGTCTGAATAATTAGTTTGAATAATTAATTAATTAATTAATAAAATTAATAAAATAAATTCAAGCCACGCACTTCCCAAATCGCCAGTGTAATAGCAGGGTACGTTGACTGAGCCGTAGCCACGATTGAGATTTCCGTCCATTATTTCCTGCGAATTGAAGAAATTATATCTGAGAGAACAACTGAATCCAACATTGTTGGAGCGAAAACGTTGAATTAGAGAGAGACAAATGGAACAGAAACGGGTTTGTTTGGATTATGATAAAATAATGCAATGCGAACACACACTCTCGCCTCTCGCCCGCGAGAGAGTGCTCGAAATGAAGAGACGGCGACCCGTTTTCCGATGACTTATGCTAACCTCTAGGGTTCTCTTCTTGGAATTTTATTGGATTAAGAATTCCATTGGAATTCCAATACCTCTTCATTCCTCTCACTCTCTAGAGCAGCCAAATTTCTTTGTTCATTGGAATACCGGAATTCCATTCCATCAAGAGAACCATACTAACCTCTTCCCTGCCCACGTGAGTGCGCAGGGGGAACATCATTGCTAGTACATAGCTAATCCTAAAAGTTTCAACAGAAAATTAATCAATTACTCACAGAATTTGCGGAAGAATCGGTGCAAAGTTCGAAATGTGTGCTCAAATTGTGTTGATGTGTTCACGAACCTCCTCCCTTCCAACGTGAGTCGGGCCGGCAGCATACCCGGTGAACATGCAGCCTTCGCGAACGATGGCTTTAAAGATCTAAATTCAGGCTTGACGACTAGGATCCTAAATAGGGATCTCAGAATTAAGAGTGACTCTCCTCATTTCACACACTCTCTCGCCGGCCTGATCGGTTAGAGAGTGTGGAAAATGAGGAGAGTCATTCTTAATTCTGACATCCCTCATCCTAAACTTGAAAGCTCAACGTTGGAAATGAACGCACCACATCGTTAAAGGAAGTACCAACGAAGTTTTGCTGAAAGATATTTTTAAATATTTTTCCAAAATAGTGATATACCTCTTTGTAAGTATTCTTCGGAAAGTCAGGCATCGGTACGAAGAAAGTTCGGTTCCTAATATCGATGACTTGAACGCAAGCGTCCTTAGCACCCTTCCCTGAACGAAGATATTTAAATAAATAAATACAATAAAATAAAGGATCTTGCAGTTTCCTCTTCAACTTTCCCGGACAATGGAGTAAAAATCAAATGAGTTTGACTGATTCCCTAAATGCAGTGGTTTTCCTCAGGAAGGAACTAAATGAAAAGGCTCGATGATGGAGGAGGTTGTGGGGCGCATGATGTTTGGAGTTGTCCGGGAAAGTGCAGAAGTGTCGATCTTTTAATGAACGAACACTCGCAAGTCTGCGTTTCGTCGTCCCATTCGTGTAGAGCAGCGCAAGGCTTTCTCCCTGTAATGAAAATTATTTGGCACTTCCCCGGAAGTGTGGCTAAGCTTCGCTCATTCATGAAATTAGAATAGACATTCTCCGGGAGAAATAGAGACGAAAAAAGGCAAAGAAACGAACATGGAGTGAACGTGTTTTCCGCATTCTTGAAGCAGACATTTGCCCATCTAAAAAAGCAATCTTAAAATCGGTGCTCCTGCTCTTTCCCGGACAATTGTGAAATCAGTTTCGATAACTCCCTAAATGAAATGGGTTTCCGCTGAGTTGGTGGACGGGAATTGGGTTTTTGAAGGAATATCATTCGACGTCGGGGAAATGTCAGGATTGTTAGAGGTTGTATCATTCGGCTCACCCATCCCTCTCCCAGGTGTTGCTCCAGTAGCCGGACTTCTCAACCACAGAAGACTGGCCAATGTTGCACTGCATCTGCCATCCGGCCCCTAAAGTGGTGATGCAGGAGTCGGTGCTTCTTTATTTCGCCGGACCATCTCCCTATCATTCCCCTCCTCCTTCGAGGAGAGAGCGGGGGAATGATCCGGCCTGGTCCGGCGAAGTAAAGAAGTGCCCAGGAGTCTTGAGTTCCCTTTGAAAGATGTGCAAAAGCGTACACAGTCGAGGGTGCGCAGGCCGATTGCAAGTCTGGTATCTGCTGTAATACTTAGTCCTGTGCCACTTCGGTTCGCGAACAAAGTAGTAAAAGGCGTTGCGAATCCAGACAGGCGATTTGCCGATAGCGCCTGAATGCACAACTGGTTACTACAGGAAACGCGACTTTGGGCAACTTCTGATCATGCGGTTTTCCAGTTCGTTCTCGATGGCAGGCATTTCCATGCCTTGGCGTTCGCAGTACGCTAGTGCCTGAGGAAATAGTGTATAAATTACGGGTTATCGTCTCTTCATTTCTCGAGCTTCCTCTCTAGATACTGGCATCCGTATCTCACACTCAAGTAGCAAGGTAGAGGGACGTTGTAGTGTTTACCTTATTCAAATCCTTCCTTTGATCGTTTAGATCAATACACTTCCCAGAAATGATTGGAGATAGTTCGCCTACGTCGCATTTGTAACCAGTGTCTGAAAATGCCAATCATGATCCTCGCTCGGGCCTGGAAATTAACCGTAGACGCAGATAGATTGCTTCATTCCAGTCGACATGAAACTCGCTCCGGAAGAGTCTTTGCCGAAGTGGAATTTCGACCTCTGATGTAGCACAAATCTATTACAGGATATCAATGTGATGTACTCACATCGAGCATCATCGAATTGAATACTGCGCCAGGAGCATTAGAAGCGACCTGATTATTGTTTTGGTCACATTTAGAGCCTAAAACTGAGAATTACCTCAGATCCGGGAAAGATTGAGGAGCACTGAGCGGAAGCGTCGTCGTATGTGGCCTGTGAGGAGATGTACTTATCATTCTCGAGTTCCGGTTACCTCTTTAGAAACCGCAAAGTAGCACCGAGTGCCGATGTAGACAGTTCGATATGGGAGCGAGTCGCATTTGAGCTTCAGTGAGTCGGCTGACAATGAATGTATCAGGATAGTGAATAAAACTCTGGTTTCAAACTCAGATTTCCAAATCTGGATTTATATGTAGTTCATATTAGATCTAATCAATATACAACCATGAACGCAACTTCTAGGTTTTTAATAGTTAAATCTCAACGAATAGGTAACCATATCTCCAACCAGAAGGAGAGCAATCTACTTTCAATTTCGTGGAAGAGCAGGACGGTAGAACTCACACAGATGCGAAATCAGCGAAGTCGTTCTCAGTCCTATCGCTGGAGGAATCAGCAGAGAGAGAAAAAGAAGGAAGAGCATCTCGATCGAATCTCGAAAAGCTGAAAGCTGCCCGTTTTTATAGGTGAAGGAAGGAAGGCCATTTGGTCGCGATCTGTGATCTGTACATCGTTTCAAGCTTTGATGTTTCTTCTTCTATCCGCGAATCCAAGGTGTAGTTGCTCCAAGCTATAGAGAATCATTCGAATAAAAGTTGGAAAGAGCTAAGTGAATGCCGTTTTGCTCCATCGGCATAACTCAATATCATTTGAGCAGGAGTGCTTCTCAAAATGTCAATAACGTGTGAAAGAAAAGCCGACAATCCAACTGGTCTGTCGATACCTTTTCGAGCAAGACGTGCACGAGATTAGAACCGGAAACCACGCGTATCAAAGTCGGGCAATGTCCTCCATCTTTTGGCTTGAGAGTATTTATCGATCTAGCGAATCCGCTTCAAGCAAAGCCAGAACAACTTTATCGTATCATAAATCAACGAAGAGAAGAGGAAGAAACGATACATTTGAATTCCAAATTGGTTTTCCAGCTTCGCCTATAAAGAGGGCAGCTTTCAACACTCGTCGACAGAGATGATATCTCTTCTCCTTCTCTCTCTTCTGATCCCACGTACGGATGGACTTCGAACAACCTCTCTGATTTCGCACTTGTGTAAGTTCGTCAAAAAACTCGTGTGTGGTTATCTAGTGGCTGTTACCCGTTTTCGATTTGCTTACAATCTTAATATTTGATCTTCAGCTGACTCGCTCAAGCTCAAATGCGACGCGCTGCTCTATCGATCTGCTTACATCGGCACTCGATGCTTTTTTGCGGTTCCGACAGAGGTATGCACCAAGGGTGTGCAATATTTTTACCGTCTCTCATTTCGAAATGCTCTCTCGCCGATCAGTCAGTACGAGAGAGCATGGGAAAGTGAGAGACCGTAAAATGTTTGCCCAGGTACGTACATCAAATGGGGCACGTACATCTCTCAATTTGCATGCACTTGCCGATAGCAGTAGAAGCAAATTGAGGAGCGGAACCCATTTGACGTTTTGCATGTGGCAATACAAAATCATGATTTTCTGCGTTTTCCTAGACCTGAAAGTGTCGTTCAGGTCAAATACGATGAAGCTTCCGCTCTATGCTCATCTATTTTCCCGGGATCTGAAGTACATTATCGATTTTAATTTAAAATTTAATCGAGATTATGGTTGCAGGTCGCTTCCAATGCTCCTGGTGTGGCATTCAACGCAATGATGCTTGATGTGAGAACTTTTTTGAAATATAGCAAACAACGCAACTTTAGAGATCAAAATTCCACTTCGGCAAAGATTCAGCAGGATCGAAATTCAAGGCTTCTGCAATGAAACAATCAATTTGTGTTTTCGGTAAGATTAACTCCGATAGTTGGTTTGTTGTAAATTCATTTTAAGACAGTGGATATAAATGCGACGTAGGCGAGCTATCGTCGATCATTTCTGGTAAATGTATCGATCTTAACGATCAGAGGAAGGATTTTCCGAAGGTAAGCAGGCCGAAATGTTGTGCTTCGTATTTCTTAAAGGAGGGCTAATAGCAAATATTAGATGACTAATCTGCCAACGCAGAACTGTAGCTATCGTGAACCGTATCAGAAATCCGAAAACCGCATGGTTGTATCTTTTGCCTGAACGATTTTATAGCGAGTTGGCAATGTGCCATGGACGCTTGAAGGACAGGGGAGTGGCGGGAATTTGAATGTGAAAGCATCTCGGTCATAATGTGAAATGAGAGAAGCAGCTCCAACACCCCAGTGTAGCGCAGTGGTTAGAGCTCCGGTCAACCTCTCTGAAGGCCGGTGGTTCGATGCCTCCTTCGACCCAGGTTTTTTGCAGCCAATAAATGCATGTTTTCGCCCATTTATTTGCTAATAGCCCTCCTTTAAACTCCTCATTTTGCAAACTCACTCATCGACCTGAATTTCGAGAGAGCGTGTGACATGAGGAGACGGTACGATGAATTTCATAGCCCACATTCCACAGGCACTAGCATACTGTGAGCGCCAAGGAATGGAAATGCCTGCCATTGAGAATGAGCTGGAAAACCGCATGATCAGAGGTGTGTCAGTGTTGTTGTTGTTGTTGTTGTTGTTGTTTAGTCGTTGCAGTTCTATTGTTTTGTTGTTGTGCTATTGTTTACTCTTTCAGGGGCCATCGGGAAGACCCCTGTCTGGATTCGCAACGCCTTTTCGTACTTTGTTCGTGAAAGGAAGTGGCACAGGACGAAGTACTACAGCAAATTCGATGCTTGCGACCGGCCTGTGAACCCTCGACTATGTACGCTTTCAACATTTCATGAGGAAAAATGGATTAGGAACCTTCGATATGTGACGTTTAGTAATCCTTTGAGACAAAGAATGAAGTGGTTCCTGCTCACCACACATTAGAGGTTCATAAACGCGAATTCCTAAATGTAACTAAGTCAAATGATCCCACCCCCCCCCCGCTTTTAGAACTTAATTGTAGACGCCGGCTGGAACATCAAGTGCGACTTCGGACAATCGTCGGTGGTTGAGAAAAGCGGCTACTGGAGCCACTCCTGGGAGAAGGATGCGTGAGTCGAGCGATACACCTTTTGGTACTTCTGCACATTCCTGACATCTAATCTTGTGAAATAACTTTCCTATTAGAAATTCACTAATTTTTTTTTCATTTTTGCTCTATTATCCGGGAAAGTGTAGGAGCACACTTTACATCTAATAAAGCAACTTTTCAGATGGGAAAATATTTGCTTCAAGAACGCGGACAATATGTTCACTCCATGTTCGTTTTTGTAGGAGTTGACTATTCATGAAAACTTTTAATTACAGGGAGAAAAGATTGCATTGCTCTGCATGAGTGGGATGAGGAAACCCAAACTTGCGAATGTTCGTTATATATTTAATTAATTATTACTAATTAAGTTAATGATTAATATTCAGGGACGGGCCCTAAGGATGCTTGCGTGCAAGTCATCGATTTTCAAAACCGAACTTTGTTCGTGCCGTTGCCGGACTTCCCGAAGAATACGTACAAAGAGGTTAATATTAACTTTCGAAAATTTTTGAAACAATGACGATTTCAGCATAACTTCGTTGGCCACTTCCTTAACGACTTGGTACGTTCATTGCCAACTTTATGCCATATGCTTGCTAAGTCGTCTCATCCGAAGAAATATAGCCAATGACTGTAGGTTTACAAAGTCATTGTTCGTCGCGGATGCATGTTCACCGGCTACGCTGCCGGGCCCGGTCACGTTGGCAGGGATGAGGTTAGCGAATTGCGGACACTCACTATCACATAGCCATGTAGTCTTACATGTGTAGCATTTGGGTTGCTTCAGTATCCAAGTCATTAAGCGTTTTCCCCGAGAAGACAAGGGGGAAAAGATAGTGTTTCCTTGCAGGAGATCATGGACGGTAATCTGAATCGTGGCTACGGCGAAGTAAAGGTGCCCAACTATTGGACCGGCGATTTGGGGAGTGAGGAACTAAAATTTAATTTATTTAAGAGACCGGATCGGTAAGAATCGAGAATCGCCCGGACACGTTCCTCTCGGAACGGGGCCAGCCAGCCCATATTCTAGCGTTAGGAAGGTCTTGTGCTCACATTGCTCATAGTACCCCTTGTTCGGGGTTTCCACGCCTACGGCACGAGAAAAGACGAAATATGTGTGAAATGTTAGAAAAATCATAAACTTCAAAGTTGGAGAGATAGACTCAAATGTTCACGTGCATCACGT
>LS505398.1:17786-45274 GCA_900490845.1 Pristionchus japonicus
AATCGATAGCCAGTGGGTCGACCCCCGCGTGATCTACCTCTCGCCTCATCCCCTTCTACTTCCCGCGTGTAGTTTGTAGCCAGTTTGCGCCCCGATAAATAATATTTGTTGTTTATTCGGTTACTCGCTACTTTCACACCGCGGTTCCCACACACTAACTACTCGATTTGCATCCGCACCGAGGTGCAAATCCTGTATAAGATATGCTAATGTAAAGGGCAAATTCCGTTCGTAGAATTCAGCCTATGTATTTTGCCTAATTTTAGCAATCAATACATCAGTCTTATTGAACAAAAAAAGCCAGAGGAGGTTCATTTCTGGTTACAATATCAGGAAATTGATAGAGGTATGTCAACGGATATTAAGTGGTTAGAACACTGAAGAATTTTTCAGAAACAGTCAAATTTCTGCAGAGCGTTGCTAATGTTGTGCAGTATTTGTTCTTTTTTCATGAATGTAATAACGGCCGACCTCATTTAAATATTGTCCCTATCATTCAATCGCTCCTGCATAACAGTTGCAAGAAACTGGAAATACGGGAGTCTTGCCGAAAACTCGTTATTTCAAATTCAGATATAGCGATGCTTCTGCAGGTGAACCGTCGAAGCTTAGTTTTTGTGAAATAATTTTTTTTAAACATAAATAGTTTTTATATGATTAATTTTTCAGGTTTGGCACCACAATGAAAAGAAGCTTGCACTTCATTTATTCGACTCGCCTTCTGAACCTATGTACACGCAGATTGGCCACTACAAAATTTATTCAGATGGAGAAGATTTTGAAATCAAACATTTAAACTTCTGATGTATTGTCCCCTTCTGATTCCGTGAATGCTAATGAACGTTTGGTCGACCATTCGTTTTCTCGCCATTGCCAATCTCTCGATAAATATCTTTTGCATCAACTTCGTTTTTTGGGTACCAGAGAAATTTGATAAATGAAGTTACAAGAATTATGAAACAACCCAGCGGCACCAGGGGTCGCTTGGCTAGGAAGAGTGCATGTGCATAAACTCAAATCATACTAACCCGCATTGCTTCCGATAAATATTTTACCCGAATAATTTTGCTCGGTTGAGGACCAAAAATGACCATCAACTTTCTTCGTCTGTCAGACAACGCAATTGCAAAAATCCTGCACCTCTTGGATTGTGAATCAACGGTTCGAATCAGAAAGGTCAATCTTTCTTACTCTTGTTTTCCATTTCGTTAAAGTCAATTTATCGTAAATAGAATCTTTGATGGAATGTCAGGTAAGCAGATCCTCCAAGTTCCTGGTTGACGCATTTACGATACGAACTCAAACCAGAGATATCAGAGCTCTGTTTATTGATGGAAATGTGAGTTTGTTCCTCAAAATATCTCGGAAAATAATACAATTGTATTATTAGTGGTTGTTTGCTATCACGAAAATGAACCAATCAATTATCCAATGAAAATGGGAATAATGTGAAGACTACATTTTTCATAATTTATTTCGCAATTTGTTCCAATATTAAATTTTCAATGTCAGGGTTACGAAACAGAATTACATCTCATCTTCTCACATTGGTGGGATGCTCAGATATGTCAGAACTTTTGTTCATCGGCGCTGAATAAACTTGGAATTAGCACTTCCTCTATTAATGTCTCGCATAAAATCTACTACATCGTAGGCAGCTATGTTAGTTACTTAATTTTTCTATTGTTTTATCTTTTTGGTATTCTAATTCAACAGACTCTTGCTCTAACAATGAGACCGAACGGAATGAGGAGATTTCTTGAGTTATTGAAACCACTACTGCGTAACACGAAAATTCACACATTCGAAATTTCCAAACCTCATTCGGAAACCATTCGTATGAGCGCCAATTTCCTCGACGGATTATCCATCGAAAAATTTCACATTCATCCCCATAAATCAGAAGAGAACATCAAGTGAGTTGATATCGCTTAGTGGATGAACAATTATCCTTCCGAGACAGATATCTTCCCTTGATTCAACAAGTAAATCCTCTGCATGTCGACTATATTTTGCGATTTCAAGAACTCGCCGGTAACCCTAATACATAGAGAGCGAATACAAATACTAATTTTCAGACTCTGTCGAATTTATAATTGGCCTTGCTGAAACAGTGAAGTCAATCTACCTTTTTTACGAGAGCGAAAATTCGTCAAATTCGGAAATTATTTCGATTGTTCAATCAATATTGAGACGAAAGTGCAAGAAACTAGAAATAAATGTGATCTGTCCGCCTGAACCGGTCTCTGTTTTGGAAACTGAGACATTTCTTCAGGTCCTTTTTTGAGCTTTTGCCTAAACTTTTGTAGTCTTTTTTCAGTTTCTCGAACACACCGAAAAGAAGCTTTGCATCGTGCTAATGAGGTGTCGCACGAGTCCTGTAATCACACAGATCGGACTGCACAGCGTTATCTCGGATGGAAATTATTTGAAGATCAAACACTTTGACTTTTGAAGTCTCGTGCCAAATTTTATGATATTGAATAACACGCCTCTCACCTAAGAATCGACCTGAACCTGTCAGCCAGCCAAATTTCGAAGCCTGGTTTTCGGCGGTTTTGGTCCCTCCTAGACCACCCTAGACTCCCTGTGAACGGAATAGTGATGGTGAAGATTCCCCAACGAGCTGCAGCACTGGCAAGATGCAGCCTGCAAAATTCAAGGCCGTGCTTCTATACTTCAACATGAACATAAAATAGAGTTCGGGACCTGTTTTAGATTGCCCTACTGATGTTCTATCGACCCACACCGGTTGCGAATCGATATCTTTGCTCTTCTTTGAGATATTTGCATCGAGCTCTAACTCAAAAACCGCTCGAAAAAAGTACGCTTTTTCTTTCATATTCGGATAGCCCTCGTCAAGGGCAATCTAACGGTACCCCTGAAGTCCGAAATTGGTGAGGAGTGACAGGTGTTCCATGTCGAAAAACCGAAAATCAATCGAATTTGAGAAAAAATTGCCCTTGACGAGGGCTATCCGAATATGAAAGAAAAATCGTGGTTTTTCGAGCGGTTTTTCAGTTACAGCTCGATGCAAATATCTCGAAGAAGAGACAAGATATCGATACGCTATCGGTGTGGGTCGATAGAGTATCAGTAGGGCAATATATAACAGGTCCCGAACTCTATTTTATGTTCACGTTGAAGAATCGAAGCACGGCGTTGAATTTGGCAGGCTGCATCTTACCGGTGCTGCAGCTCGTTGGGGAATTATCACTATCACTATTCCTTTCACAGGGAGTCTAGGGTGGTCTAGGAGGGACCAAAACCGCCGAAAACCAGGCTTCGAAATTTGGCTGGCTGACAGATTCAGACATTCTGAGTCGATTCTTACGTGAGAGGCGTGATAAAGTCTTCTTCATTTTAGCATTTCGATTAATCAATAACATGTTTCCTCTGTTATCGTAATTCGGTGCTTGTGCTGTTGAGGAGGTACGACCGAGCAGAACCGAGCAGAATGAGAAGAGTTAGGGGAAATGAGAGAGGTGAAGAAGGGAATGGAGAGAAGGAATAGGAGGGAGACCTCCTAAACAGCACAAGCGCCCGTAATTCTTATATTTCTTACATGTCCCTTTCTACTTTGAGAAATCTATAAAAATGAGAGCCAATTAGGCAGTAGTATATGAAGCCTGGTGGCGGCGCCAGCTCCCCAAGGGTCCCCCCGCAAGGGCCCCCCTGGCACTCTGCCAATTAGGCTCCGCCCCCTCTCCGCCACACGGACCTGGCACCTTGCCAAGCCCCAGGGCGCCACTCACACCTTTTAGGCACATTTTAATTTAAACAGACACATACAATTACAAATCATTAATCAAGGGGCTACAAACAAGAAAGCATTCAATTACGAATCATTAATCAATTGGGACAGATATCGGAATATGATAGTTGCGGCAGCTCAGAATAGGCATTTAAAGCGTCATAGTAAAGGGAGTTGTACATATATTTGCACAGCTCATCTACATCATTACAATTATCAATCATCTCAAGCACGTCGGCTCTAACCTTGCTCTTTCTGTCAGAGTCGGCCTTCGCCTTTTCTATTCTTACTCTCACCCTAAACTTCATGGCCTCCTGTTCACAGAAACAATAAATGCCTCGGATATTGTCCTCTTCAGCCTCTCTTAAAAACTTCCTAACTCTCATCAGCGCTTCTCCAAGCTCATTATTAAAGGGCCAACTTCTATTAGGGAGGATGTCGAACTCGAAGGTATCCAAGCCACACGTCTCACTGAAATGAATGAGTAAAAAGTTGACACACAACAGGCAACAAGTTGACAACACATGGCAATCAATCCGCACACAAGTGGCAACCAAGATGACACACGCTAACCTTCTCATTCCCTCTCCAGATCCACAGGCGACGATGATCTCATCACCGGTTCCCAGAAGAGACTGTCGGAGCCTCCAGTGATGGAGGAACTGCAACAACGACAATTAATAGAAAATAGAATAAGGTGCAACTACTCACCTTGAGGAAGACCTAATCAAACTGAACTTACAAAACATTCAATCTCGCTTTAGAGTATTGATCCATCGTAGATGGAGCAAGTGAGAACGTGTAGAATTCTGAAAACAATGAATATTTGATTTGTAAGAGAAAAAACGAGAACATAACATGAAGATTGAAAAGAGTAGAAATCAACTGGAAAATGCCGATGATAGCTACGAGTTGTCCAGGAGATTGACGTATTCCGATCACTCGAGTGCATTGGATGTATCCGATCTCTCTATTTTCAGCTAGAGGGATGCCAAAGGGATCAATTAGTCAACAGCAAGCAGCTTTTTTTCGAGATCGGACACCCCTATCCAGACGGACTTCCGATCTTGGGCGATAAACCGTCTCAACTCAAACGTTTCATACGTTCTACCTCTACCTCTACCTTGCAATCGGTCTTCGCATTCGATTTTTTGTGGCGCCGCTATTTATTAATTTATTGCAATTTATCAAACATTTCAGAGCTCTACACGTTCTCGACTTGCTCCACTGATGGAGACTTTCACTTCTCTCTACACATTGTAAAAATGTGCTTCAAGTAAGTGGCTTCTTACTCCTCAATCCAAGCTTTTCGATACTATGAAACATTGACGAGATCGACTTAGGAATAAGCGGAATGTAATGAGAAAAAATGTTTTTCAACTGTACACTGCTGTTGAGTTTCTCAACAAGCACGATGTTGTTCGTCAAGCGAAGGAGACCTGGAATGATTCAGAGAACAGAGGCCGAAAGAGGAACGTTGTCAAATTCTTTGACGAACGATTCGGATGAGATTCAAGATTTCGTGGAATAGCTCAAGACAACGCATGAATTCGCTATACAAACAAACTAATCTACATTCTCACTAGGGATGAAAAATCAATATCAATAACCAATATATTGATTCTCCCGTGAGAGAGACAACGCTCTCTCACTCATAATTGACAAACAATGCGAAGGGATATGCAAAAGACCCAATATATTGAGTGACGACCCAATATATTGGGTTTGCGCATTTGCATGCCATTCCCACCAATTTGTTCAGATTCAAAAGTCAATATATTGTCAATCCACCCAATATATTGGGTTCTCTCCTCCCTCACTCAATATATTGGGTTGATTTGCATCGCCGATCGACTAATCAACAAGATATTGAATGAGAGGAATGGGAGAGGGGGAAAGAGGAAGAGATATTGGGTATTGATTTGACATCCCTAATTCTCACAGTAATGTTCACTTTTTCTAAATTGAATTAACTGTTTCCATTTTCATCTTGTGTATTTGAAATGATAAATACTGTTTCGTGAAGCTTTTTGTCAACAAGTTCCGAAACTCGACCTGAAATGAAATTTTTTTTAGCTGATTCACATATCTCATAACAATTACTGGATGATTAGGCGGCCCTATCCGGAAAAATTCAGTTCATAGGATTCACATCTCATAATCAGCGATGAAAGTCATGTCGGAGGGAACAATCTGTGGATCGTTTTCATCATTCTTTTGAGACCCGCGTCCAGACTTTGTCGAGGCGACTTTCGATGTTCGGTGGATATAAAAAATACATGTTCAATTCAATTGTCTCTGCACCCAGTGGAATGGATTCACTATCACTTCTCCATACAATCAATATCTTATTCATCTCGCCTCAGACTCCGCCCACAAATGCTGAGAAGGGACTCGATGCAGTCTGATCATTCACATTCTAGGCTCTTACTCTTCTCTCTCATTTTCCATTGATCACTTTTATTCTTGTCAATTCCCTTGCCCAGCTCAGTTTTTTTTAATCGTTTGTTCAGTCTTTCAATTGCCTAATTCAAATCATTCGTATTACCAGTCTGTCCTCTCTACATGCGGACGATCTTCTCATTTTATCAAGAGGCGCTCTGAAATCTTCCAAAATGAAAATGAACGTCTACTTCAAGGACAAGAAGTCACAACTCGAAAAGAACGGTGGATCCTATATGAAAAATCGATGCGTCGAAACGGTATGAGAGATTGAGCTGTTTTCATATATTATCTCAAGTAAATCAATCTCACTTTCGCATTTCAGATTTTGGCTGGTAACAATCACTCGATCTCGGTGTGGAAGGCGGCGCGCTACTACTTTCTTCAAAGTATCAACCATCTCAGCTGGGCAAGGTGAAGGACTCATTTTCGTTAGCTGCTCTTGCATTGTTATAGTCAGAAATCAGCATGTCTGTAATCCTTACAGTTTTTGTTCTGAACATTCACTGGCCAGTAATCTGTCGTCTGCCGTCGTTCGTGTGTCTTGAATTCTGGGACGACTGAACACCAACTTATTGCAGATGAAAACCAGTCGTTGCCCATCCGCTCATCAAGCAATGGAATGACGCGTTTGAAATATTGAGCTAAATGCAAAACTCACTCGAACCGATTGTAAAAAATGTTACACCAACCTCACAACAGAGCCGATAAACTTTCTCATCAAAAAGTTGCATCATAATCGTCGGCTTTCATTTCTAAGCGATTAAAATATTTTGATATCTTTGACTCTCTTCACTTGCATACTGTTAGTCGGGGGCATATGCGATTAATTATGGATTCAAGTTCCGATAACATTCTTTTCGCAATGCATTGGAACTATTCCGTCTTCATATTCATGTTAAGAGTAATTGCGAAATCATAGTGACTGCTTTCAAAAAATCTTATTGAGGAGCCACATCAGTGATTGATCGGCTGAAATTCCTTGTATTTCTGATAAAATAAAGTTTAAAAATAATTTTAAAACTACATCTCTTGCAAATTTGTAGCTCCATTTGAAAATTGCGCAAGGCATGCCAGGGGGCAAAACTCTGTCATATTCAATGAGATCGGAAGAATCCACCCAGACTTATCCATGCTGACTTCCGATGTTCGGTTACAAATGGGCGGGCTCAACTCAAACAGTTCATTCGTTCCGCTATCATTGCCTCCCTTTCTTGTCTTTTTGCCTCTCTTTCATGACGTTTGATCGCTTAGTTATTTGCTAGATGCGTACCTATTTTTCCATATTTCAGAACCCTACACGTTCCCGACTTGCTCCTTTTGATGGAGACTACTGCATCCGCATTCAATATATATACAATAAACGTTTCAAGTAAGTTAACGGCACTTCTCTGTATCCGACCCATCATCTTCGAATAGCTTGTTCCCTTGGGACTATAAAATACCAAAGAGAAAATGTAAACAATTGGCGAACTTTTTGATCAGAATAGTGATGCAGTACGCATAGACAATGTTTTTATATTTGCAGTTACTGAGAGCCGTCAAATTCCCTAGTCATTCACACCGACATCAAGCCCAAAGGTGCATGGCTTTGACAAATCGATGAAGAGAATATTGACGATTCAACGCTCATGAATGTTATTGAATGCTGTGCTGATTTGTATCTTGATGATTCTACCTTGTTTACTTCTGGATGTATTGAAGCGGTGTTCGGTGTATGCTATTTGCCTTATTGATTATTGCTAATGATTCCCTTTTTTCATTTATTCATTTAGAAAAATACTGAGGATTTGTTCAAAATGCATACCTTTAAAATATGCATTACTAATCAGCAATGGATGGAATTTCTTTCTTTAATTGGACTATCCTACAATGGTGATGTTTTATACTCTACGAAATCAAGTGCTGTTTCGGTAAATCTTCAAATTATTAACAGATTTATAGTAGTTTTATTAGGCTTATGAGAATAGACAACGACGTATTATCGAAATTATCATCGGGAGAATGAAGATTCGGAAGGACTACTATGCTTCCCGATTTTATGTGCAATTTAGACGTTATTCTGACTATGCAAAACTTGATCTTGAAAAGCAAATAATCGCTAATTCTAAAGGTTATAGGGTAGTTTCTGTTGTTTATCCTTGAACCGTTTCAATATGTTATTTCATGATTACTTCTTCTCAAAAGTATAAAAAAGTAATTATGCAACGTATCACTATATGAAATTGAAATAATATGACGTTTTTTTCGTCGTCCTAACCTATCGAAAACTATCATAATAATAAAATCTTCAGAAATTTCACCGAATCTACTTTTAGCATCAATTAATTCAAGTCGGTTAAATATTTGCTACAGAGAATAATTAACAAATAGTCGATTTCGACTAACGGAGATATGACCCATGGAAATATCGTAAGTTTATTTTGAGCTTTTAAAAAAAAGTCCTATATTATCTTCACTTTAGTTTGACTTACTTCACTTTCACATTTCAGATTTTGGCTGGTAACAATCACTCGATCTCGATGTGGGAGGCGGCGCGCAACTACTTTCATCAAAGTATCTACCATCTCAGCTGGACAAGGTGATCACTCGGCTTATTAGCTGCTTTTGCATGGACATTGATGAATGGAACTAGGCCGGATGAGAACCGACTGAGTGAGAGTCTAATGAGGGCGAGAGACAAGAGTTATGTAATAGGCGGAATATGCAAATGATTTTGATCCGACCTAGTACCCGCGGAATTCTTGTTAACGCATCTGTAATTGAGCATACACGAATCTTTTTCAGTTTCGAGTCTATGGAGTGCATCGCGCGAGATATCGGATACGTACGGTTATCGCTACCTCTCTGAACCGGGTGATGACCAGACCTGCGGCATCTCACACGTTCGTTTTCGTTTTGAATACTTTTAGTTCTAAACGAAAGTGCGGGCTGTGCCACCCAGACTCCTTCTGTGCCATCTTGTTTCGGTTTGGTTCTATCAAAGAGTTTTGGAGATGAGTTCTAAATTGCGCATCTCACTGTGTTGACTTATTATAGTCAGAAATGAGCATGTTTGGAACCATAACTCGCACCAACATTCGCAGTGATCTCGCGCTGGACTTCTTGTATTCGAAAAAAAATGTAAATATGTTTACTTTTACTTTTTGCAGATCTCCTCCAGTCGATGATCATCAGCGCATCTAGCAATGGAATGACGCGTTTGAAATAATGAACTAGATGCAAAACTCGCTCGAATCGATTGCAAAAGATGTTCCACCAACCTCATAGCAGAGCCGATAAACTTTCTCATCAAAAAGTTGCCTCAAAGTCGTCGGCGTCCATTTCTAAGCGATAAAATGTTTTGATATCTTTGACTCTCTTCACTTGCATACTGTTGGTCGGGGGCATATATTAATTATGGATTCGAGTTTCGATAACATTCTCATCGCGACGCTTTGGAACTTTTCCGTCTTCATATTCACGTCGCGGTTGAGATTAATTACAAAATCATAGTTACTGCATTCGAAAAATCTTGTTGAGGAGCCACATCAGTGATTGATCGGCTGAAATTCCTTGCATTTCTGATAAAATTTTCTTTTAAAATAATTTTGAAACTACATCTCTTGCAAATTTGTAGCTCCATTTCCGAATTGCGCAATTGCCAGGGGCAAAACTCTTTCATATTCAATGAGATCGGAAGAATCCACCCAGACTTATCCATGCTGACTTCCGATGTTCGGTTACAAATGGGCGGACTCAACTCAAATTGTTCATTCGTTCCACTATCATTACCTTCCTTTCTTGACTTTTTGCCTCTCTTTCATGACGTTTGATCGCTCAGTTATTTGCTATATGCGTACCTATTTTCCCATATTACAGAGCCCTACACGTTCTCGACTTGCTCCTTTTTGTGGAGACTACTGCATCCGCATTCACCACATACAATAAATGTTTCAAGTATGTTAACATCACTTTTCTGTATCCGACCAGTGAACTTTGAATAGCTTGTTTCCTTGGCACCATAAAATACCAAACAAAAGGATAGTGATGCAGTACGCATAAGTAATGTTTTGATATTTGCAGTTACTGAGAGCCGTCAAATGTCCGTGTCATTCATACCGACATCAAGCCCAAAGGTGCATGGCTTTGATAAATCAATGGAAAGAGACAACAATCAGGTTAATTTTCATTTCAACATTAGCGTTTGATCAATTTTTGTTTTTTAGCAACCCAATTCGAAGGAATGAAAAGTCTGTGAAGTCCTCGTCACGAAAGAAGTGAACATCAACCGTACGGCTTCTAATGAGTTCATATCAATTGTGCAACATCTCATCTGCACTGTTCATCTACATTATGAGTGATCATGTCACCTTGAGTGCGAATCTTGCCATTTTAAATCGTTTTGTAGAAATGATAAAACTCTGTACATCTACATTATGGAGCGATCTTGTCTCTTCGACAGTGTTTGTATTTCAAAACGTATTGTAGAAATGATAAAAAAGTGCATTAAAATTTACGATGTTCTTCAGCATGTGCATCATTACTTTCGATACGAATTCGCTACCAGTGAGTAGAATCAGTAAACAGTTTGGCAAATGAGGGTTACTTGATACTTCACGTTAGGAGAGGAGGAACAACCTGGACACATCCGATCTGCAAAATGGTCATAAACAAAATGGTCCGATCTGCAAAATGGTCATAAACGTGTCAGAGGCTAATAAACCAGCATCCGATCGTATTCCGCAGCGATCGGACATGTCCGATCTTTGATGACGTTTATGAGAGCCTTCCGATCATCCGGGTATTTAAGGCCGGGGGTCAACTCCTCTTCTCATTCCCACACATCCTCATTTTTATCCACTTTCGCCTTTCTCTGTGTCATATTTTTCTGTTTCTTCTTCAGCTTTATTATTCATTTCTACAATGAATTATTCATGTTTCAGAACTCTACACGTTCTCGACTTGCTCCATCTACGATGGAGTCAACTTCTTGGTTCACCTTCTCGACTTATTCCAACTGCAAGACAACAACACGAATCCTCCGTCATCCGCCAATCTTCGTTCACAATCATGCCATTGAATACATTCAGCGACACCCCGTTGACATGAGGTGAACTGAAGTTGCCAGTTTCTAACGAATTTCTGCTCAAATCGATCATGTTTGACTGTTTTATTCCTTCAAAATAACGCTTCCATTCATCAGTGCGGCTCGCCTGGACACCGATCAGCTCAACCGACTGTCAACTACAGTGAGAGAATCAGACAAATTTCTGATTGTGAATTTTTCATGGAAAAGGTTGGTGCGCTTCGGAAACATTTTTCTACTTTATCATAGATTATCTTAATTCTTCAGTTTACAGCTCTGGTAGTATCCGACGGCCGCATACGACTCCATAGAACAGGATGGCAACCCATCGTAGCCAGATTGTATTAATTTATTGTGATCATTTGAAATAAATTGATTCTTCCAAGTAAGATGGAATAAAGTATCCATTTCTTAATTAAGGGCGGTAGAGCATTTCTGAAAAAAAGCGTGTCGCTCAAACACAAAATCAAACTGTCTCGAGGCTTGTTGCCTGAGTCGCTCTTCAGTCCTAATTTATAAAGATCTTGGTAGCCACCCAACTGAATGAAAAGAAAGAAAAGAGAAATAATTGAATCGAATTGGGATTAATTATGATGAAAACCTTCGTTGTCAATGAATAATTTGGTCCCTATGGGAAGATTTACGTTGGTTGAGGAAGAGAGCAATACACTCTTCGAATCTCTCTCGTTATCGTTGTCACGGAGATGTGCAGAGGGAGAGGAGAAGAGAGAGAGAAGAGGAAGAGATCAGTGAGAATTGAGAGTGTTCTCGTTTCTTTCTCACTATCATTGTTCGTTGCCCAGGATATACAAGGCCGACCCTCGCCACTCTCTCCTTTGCATCTCTTTTCTAGCGTGTGCGCTCGCTTTCCGCTTCTTCTAGCTAATGCATTGTGCTCTCTATTCTCACAGCACTCCAATTTCCTTATCGTAAACTCATTTTGCTTTCATTCCAGTCTGTCCGCTCTACTCGCGGACAATATTCATTTTGAATAATAAGGAAAACACACGACGAAGACGGAAAATAGAAGACGGAAACGTACTCACCGTTCTCAAACACAAAAGAAGACAGAGTAATAGTTATTTATATTGTTTGCCTCTGCCGATGATTCTCCACATTCCCCTCTGCTTTTCTCAATGCTTTATTTTGCAGATCACGAGCCGTCAAGATAACAATTGTAACTTGCGGACATGTAGTTTGCTAAAGCAATGGATCAAGGCGCAGGTGCCATTGTTTTGTATCTCCTCGCTCCTTGCTCGATAAAGTTTGTATTTGGCCTCCGCATTGCTTTGCAAGAGGTGGGAGGGGAGGGGAGGGAAGATGGGGGAGGCATACTTTGGAGAAAAAGCATGAATGATCAGTGACCAGAGAGATTCTTGAACACCCTGACAACCTCTTTCTCTAGGAGTCTCTCAATGTGCTTGCTACTATGGGTCTCAAAGGATGGGGAAGGAAGGAGAAAAGAGGATGGAGAAAGACCCCGCGATGCACTCTAATTATCCGTTGCCACGGAGAAGTGCAGAGGGAGGGAAGAGAGATACCAGGGATGATTGAGAGGGGTCTCGCGCCTTCCCACTCTCGTTGCGCGTTGCCTAGGATATTCAAAACCGACCCTCGCTACTCCCTCATTCACATCCCTACGTGCTCTCTATCTGGTTTTTATCTTGTTGCTAGTCCCCGATTCTTCGAAATTCGGTTATCTCTGGTCTTGTAAATTTAAGTGTTTTAGCTGTTATCAACAATTCCATTCGTTACGCCAATCTCATAATTCCAGTCTGTCCGCTCTACACGCGGACGTCTCTTCCTTCTCATCAAGGAAATGGAAGATAACGCTACTGGAAATTTTCACTGCGGGTATTTCCGGGTATTGCCTCAACAAAAGACGCAATTTATCGATGATGATAAATATTTTCGAATTGAATTTAGGCCTTTTCACTTCAGGAGATTTCCTAGGCCAGACTGCTCCATTTTAGACGTAACTGTTCATAATATTATTTAGTTTCATCTCAGGTAACCGAGTCGGCGGATTACGAAATGATTCAACGATGCATCCTGCGAGTCGAGCTTCATCCGATGAAAAAAAATAATGAGGTCATGCATGACATGTGGCTGGATAATTCAGAAATAAAATATCACGATGGAATTCGATAGAAATTCACAACGAAGATGCGTTGCAAATTGCTCGATGAAGATTATTTGATGTTTTGTTGTCGGCCGATATTTCTTTGTTTCTTAGAAGAATCGAATTGCGAAAGAAGGGAATCAAGAGGCTCGTTATTTCTTATCATCTCTTCAATTTTACTGATTGATGATGGAGAGAACAAGTCGATGAGAGCCACTGATTCGCTTCAGTCAATAGTTTACAACAGCGAAGGAAGGAGAAGGATGGATAAACTGGCTCGTGTAAACTCACTCTCTCCTTTTCACTGACTACAGTTTTCGCTTCAACGAGAAGCTTCCGTTTCGCTTCCCTTGCTAGACCACTTCCGTTGTTTTTTTTTCTGCGAACCTCAAATTTCAGTCTGCCATACACGCGGACAATATTCCGTAAATTTCGAGGAGTAACACCATTGAATTTCAACGATCATTGCGACAACAATTGCCTGGTTAAATTCATTCCTCCTGAAACGGAGATACATTGGTTAGTTATTTAAGCTTCTATAAGTGAACCAAGTGTTTGTGATGTATGTGAGCGTCATAACTTTCCAGGGAACATAAGCCAATGCGATCTATGAAGGAGTATTCAACCTGGAGAAGAAGAGGTTGATATAACATCGATGTGCATTTTAAAACAATATTTTGTTCAGGAATCTATGCGGCTCTTTCATGGAAAGAAGAGTATCACAGTTATGCATACAATTTTTTGTAGTCATTGTGGTCAGAATCAATTGATGTGTGACAGAATTGTGTGGATTGCTGTTCTACGCATTTCAAATAGATAACAAGAATAAATGCTTAGACTGGGGTCGCTTTGTTCATGGCTGCAATGTACAGAGAGTGGGGAATAATCGAGAATGATACGCTTGGTCATTCCTGCCTTCCTTGCAAAAGAATGGAGGGACGAGCACAAGACATGCATGAGTCACGCGTGTACTCTCGCCTCCCTCGCTACACTAGGGGAATAGCGCGCTCTATCCTACAAGCTGTTCTGGCCGAGTGGTCTAAGGCGCTGCGTTCAGGTCGCAGTCCACTTCTGTGGGCGCAGGTTCGAATCCTGCGGACAGCAGTAACTTTTGCCCACCTTATACTATTTTATCACAGTTATTCGATGCATTCCTCGCAGTTGTAACAATTATGCACGTCATACAGTGAAAAAATTCTCTTTTCTTGTTTTAGTTTTCGACTTTCGTTTTCGAAATTGTGCTGACGTAATATTCAGATCAGTTGTGCTCCTAATCATGACACTCTCGCACACAATGCGCCCTCGTGATTGCTTCTTTGTAATGTCTTCTTGGTAAAAAATGAGATGTAAACAAGACGTTTGGACTTTGTTGTTAGTCAAGCATTCATCAAGCACATTAAATGACCACAATGGAACATGAGAGGAGCGAGATTCAAAACTAATCATCGAAAACTGTCAGAATCAGCACGATTTGGTACGAGTAGATGTGACGATGTAGCATATGAAAAGTTTTTAAAAAGTGGGACTTAGTTGCTGATTATAACAGTGAAAAACACCGTTCTGGAGCGTTCTCAATATTTTTTCGGCATCTGCACGTCCTGAGAATCCTCCAGAGTCACCTAAAATAGGGATCAATTTGAATTGTTTCGCAAAAAAAGACGTGCAATTCAACTACATAGCTTCCACGGGTTTATTCCGACTAGATCTCTCTTGCTTGTTGTCAAAGGACTGACCTACTCTGCGCTTCATGAGTGTCAACTTTGAGGATGTTGTTTCTGAGACTGTACGGCAAAGATCGTCCGCGTGTAGGGCGGACAAACTGAAATATAGCCGAATGAAACCAATTGTAGACACCAATGCGTAATACAACAACAACAAAATGAAAGGGAGAAAGAAACAGTGATTCCACGTCGCGAAAGAAAGCCTCTTTCCACCCCTTATCACTTGATCAAAAGGACGTATCGAGAAAGGGTAAACCAGCGAGGATGGGGTGTGTCGCAGGAAAGGACTAGTGATAAGGAGGATAAGAAGAAGGAGATGGAATAGGGCGCTGAGCACACAAGTCATAATGCGCGCTTATTCGAATTCTACTTTCGCTATTTCCTTTGTCAAATCACATCATTTAGTCTGTTCGCTCTACACGCGGACGATTGATTTGTGAGAATCTGAATATGTACTGAGGTGAGACAATCACTTGTTTGATAGAAACAGTAGTAATTTCAGGGAAGTTATGAGCTAATTCATTGTCACGACTACAACCATCAAGGATATCTATTAGATGAGTTTCAGTTCGTCAGATCTGCGATCCGGTGAGAATTACCGGTACTTGTCAAGTTCGCCGGAAAGATACCTAACCTCCATCCCCGACCAACAACCCTGCGCTTAGAAATTTCTTATTAGGAATGAGTAAAACTCAACTATTCTTCCGGAGAACTAGACAAGTGGCGAATTACCTTGTTTCTTTCACGATTTTAATGGTATATTTGCAGAGCGACTTGTGGTGGAAGATTTCGGGAATGTGCACGTCTATCAAATCTTCGTCGTCATAACCTGATCTTCTCTGTTGTTGTAATGTAATAAATGATACTTGTGCACGGTCTCATTTGTTCAGTTTCATGATGATGTGACGACTCTGAGTACACGAATGTAGATGTTACAAAAAAGAAGGAAGGGGTATGGAGTAGGATGTGGTGTCACAGGCGTGTTTTCAAACGTTTCTATGAGAGAAGATATATGAGACATACATACATACACAAACAACAAACAAAAATGAGAGCTGAATCTCATGTTTTTGAATTCGAAAAATCTACATAGCTCTAAGGGACATCCATTGTTTCACTTCCATGCTTCTTATCAGCGATGATTGAACGTGAAGAAAAGCTCCAGCCTGTCAATCACTATGCCGTCTATATCATTTGCATCCGCCTTCTTTTCGGACTATGTACGACGATTTCTCACTCGGTTAGGTTCATTTCAACTATCTGGCCTTTTCCAGTATGTCCGCCCTACATGCGGCCGAATTCTCCACAAATCGGAGCTGACTTCAATAACAAAGACGGAATAAGAATCATGAACAGCATGGTAAGTGCTAAATATTTTGTTTTTGATAGTTGCCATTTGCAGGTGAACAAGATTATCGGTGACAGAAATTCCAGTCGGGCCACTCTCATTGAAAATTCAAATCGTTCAAGTATCAGCCGCGATCAAAATGCTCCAAGAAAAAATCAAAGGAAAAGAATGCTTCATCTCGATCGTGCGAACTACGATACGCAGTAACCATTGTATAACACAAATCAATAAAGTCTAATTTCTCAAGAAATAGTTCAATGCTCAAAACCATCGATTTATTGTTAAAGAAAATTTTATATAGGTGCTCTTCACTGCCGTTCCTCTGACTAGTGAGATAACATGTCGAATCGTGATGCCTGATTGTGTTACTATTGCTTTCGAACTTGAGTAGGTCATCTAAGAGGTATCCATTGTTCTTCCTTCATGTCCCATATCATCGATGATTCAGGGAGACTAACGTTTTCCAGCCTGTCAATCACTATACACATGATAAGAATGCAGATAATTCTGTATTTGTGTGCCATTGAACCACGATGTTTCATTTCCAGATATGTATTGACTCATTGATTCTTTTCAGTGCGCCCGGTCTACACGCGGTCAAAATTCTCCATCTTTAGAACAACTTCCAACTACTTTCATAGCAATCGGCAAGGTGAGATACAGTTTGATACTGTAAGGCAAATTAATGTCTCAGATCGAGTTCAGATGTACATTCCAACAGTTATTTCCATGGGCGCATTGGACATAGTTTATGCCGCTATGAACACGTTCGTTTATTCTGATTAAAAAACATTTCGAATTTCACATGGTTTAATTTTCGCATAGCTTTTCAGAAGGAGAAAGCAATCTTTGAAATGGATGAAGAACTGTCAGATATCGTTAGAATCATTGGGATGGCATCACGAAGTAAACATGGTTGAGCACAACAAGGACTTTCTCAATCAGAAGACAAGCCCTAGATTCCACAGACGAGATCGATTGAAATTCGGAGTTACGAATCTATTTGTAAGGTGAATTTTTTCTTGATAAAGTTTCTTTTTCCACTTGACTATTTTTTACTTCACTCGAGATCGACATCACTAAGAAGACCTGTCAAAAGGTAAAAAGGGCACTACTCTCTCAATTCCGTGCACTCTCTCGGTTGCATGTTTTACAAAGGACTGTGGCGATGGTAGAATCACCCGATCAAAAGAAGTTATGGAGAAGCGTGATTGACAACCCGATATAAAATGTGATAAGAAGGAAAAAAAGTCACTCAATCAAAGCATCTTTTCCATTTACCATCGTGCTATTACTGTTATTTTTGTTGCTGTTCCAATTCTGTAGTGCTTTTTCAAATAGAAAGTATCATATTTCCAGTATGTCCGCCCTACTTTCGGACGAATTCTGCAGCATTTGAACCAATTTTCAACATCGAAACATATCTACTTAGACCGGTGAGCCTTCTTTGCTTCCCTCGAACGATTTCACAAACTGAACTGAAAGCTTTCAGGAGATTTCGAATTTCGACTGCTTTTCAACAACGAGCTGTTCCTTCCATGCGCACATCTGGATCTCTGCAAGATCGTTCCAGTTCAACGGTGCTGTTGGCAATGATTAATATCGTGAATCCTTCGTTCGATAAATTGTTGATTGATTACTTGAAGGAGTGCTGCCGTTTCAACTCAAATCTAAATATCTGAAGCAGTGTCAAACTGTACAAAGACTCTTACTCTGTCTGACCGTATATATTGCATCCTGAATAGAGAGAGAAGTACAGGAAAATATTTCTTCTCGCTCTCCTCCTTCTAGAGTTCGAAATTCGGGTAATCGTCTCTTCATTTCACACACTCTCTTACCGGTCAGAGGGACGAGAGAGTGTGTGAAATGAAGAGACGATTACCCGTATTTCGAAGTCTACCTCCTTCTCTTCTGTGAATCGAAAAAGGTCGAATGCAAGGACTCTCTATACACCCTCTCCCTATGCGTTTCCATAGACGACGGGGAGGCCTTGGTCCTCTCTTTTCCCCTACTTTTCCCATGTATTCCCTTTTCCCTTTTCCCTTTTCCGATTCCGTTACGATTTAGCTCCTCTGTGTTCCCTTGCCGCTTTTTTCAATGTTTCAATCGCTCATTTCAGTCTGTCCGCCCTACACGCGGACAATTCATATAAAAATGAGGAAGGAAGAAGACTTGTGAAATCAACAAATGAAAAAATAAGAAGCAGCTCCGCTCCGAATGAGAACACTTCTTCTACTTAAACAATACCAAAAAGCAACGGTGATGAGCGTCATGACTTCACAATGTACACAATCATCCCTCTCGAAGGATCGCCGGAAGGATGAGTCAAAGCTCTCAACCTGTTGGTCGTGGTCATTAAAATTGTTTGTGTTTTATTACAATTGATAAAGGATCATTCCTGGCTATGTGTTGTACACCCACGAATGAACAACTAAAAAAAGTAGCTGCACGGCAGCAATATCACACTAGATGCTGTAGTTATCTTACAATTCGCACAGGTTTTCAACGTTCTGAAAATATTATAAAATATTCGCGAAAGGTAATCAGTCTAGCACTTATCTGTGACTGTGTTTATCCTTCTCCATTTCATGTTATCTCTAACTCAGTCCTGATCGGTTCAATAGTATAATAGATACAGACAAAATTTGCTGCGTATCTTCCCTAACTAAATTGGCAGCACAAGAAAGGACTCTCTATTCAGTCCCAAGCTCTCCCTCTTCTTACGCGTTTCCATGGAAGATGAGTTCGGCTTTTGTCTCCTTCTATTCTTCACTCAATTGCAGTTAGTTGATTCCACAACGCTTTTACTCCTCTTCTTTCTTTTTTTCTCGCTACTTCCCTTATTTTTATAGATTATTACAGTCTATTCGCTCTATGCGCGAACGATATTTGACGGAAGTACGTCGATCGCTAGCTTTTTACTTTTTTTCCACGGCCGTACTTGCGCCGTCTCACTCGAATACGTCAGAATGATGCGGAGGACACAGACAACCTTTTGAATTTTGACTTCTGCTGTGTTTTGGGCCATGCATTGATAAAATGATATTGGTATTTATTTTTCGCCGACTTTATATATTTTAAAATTATGTGAACTGCATGAACGACAAAGCGACGTTGAATAAGAATACAATCAAATTCATATCCAGATTGAAAGATTTCATCTGCTGAGTATTTTAGAATTTTTTGAAAAATGTCAAGAATAAGTAAAAACGAATGAGTCCCTTCTCCGTCTTTTGCCTCTCGTTGTCGTTGTTCTTGGAGATGGAAGAGAAGGCCACTCGAGTTTGTGCCTTTTCCATTTATTTTTCGCTTCATCTTTTACCGATTTCTGCACATAATTTCAGCAAAACGAATATCTCATTCCAGTATCTTGTTGTTGGAGATGGAAGAGAAGGCTCCCATTTCAGTATCTTCGCCGTACACGCGAAAGCTGATCGAAAAAAATCGAAACCCCAAACTGGGAAGAAGAGAGAAAGAAATGGGGTGAGAAATGAGTCATCGGTGAAATGGAGAAGACACACCTCTTCTCTTCTATAGAGGCACAGCGATTCAACGATTCAACTCTCTTTTTCTTCTATTGCTTCGATAGATTGTACTTCCTGTTTTTACGTGTTTTCATCACCGTTTTTTTCAGATGGCTCGACCTACACGCGGGCGTTTTCTCCATTGTTACAAGGAAAACCTTCAGATAAATCAAATTATCAACAGGAAAGTAACAGGTTTGTGGGAAAATTTGGTTGAACTTGGTAGACGTTAACATCTCAGGATTTGAGCGCACTACTCAGGAACAGGGGATACTCCAATAGCTACGAGCACGTTTACAAATGTAGCACGTCAATACGAAACAAAAGACTGCGTTGGCGGACAATGTTGATTAAAGCGAGAGAGATAAACTATTATTCTGCGGAAACATTCAACGAGCTGATTTGCGATAAGAACATTTTCGATGTGATACTCTCACGGAAGCAAAGGATTCCTATCAAGTGCTTCAAACGCAGGGTCTCTAACAATGAATGCTTCTAAATATGAGGACATATCTTCTTATAATTGTATGATCAAATAACTTTGAAACCCACCCTGTTTAGATGACATTTTCAATTCAAACCGTGCAATACTATTCTGCCCGCAAACATAGATAAGACGAAATGGCAATTGAGTCATCAGCTCACTAGTCAGCACCTCTCTCTCTTCCCACTCTGTTCAGATTTTTTTCTTCCCTTTTCGCGTTGTCTCTTTTCGTGTTTCTGCTATTTCTTCAACGAAAGCGCCCCGATTTCAGTTTGTCCGTCCTACACACGGCCCCCTTTTCAGCATCAATTGCATCTTCACATCATAATACAGGTTTGATTCAAAATTTGCATTCTTATGGGCGGCAAAATTAAATTCACATTAAGGATCTCTCGATCGACAGGAATCGTCTTGAAAAGGTCAATATGGTAACAGTAGACTTGAAATAGTGGCACTCAACGCCAACGCAAAGACCGGATGTCAATGGAACGAAAGATGCAATCGAGTCAATGGACACGATTATAGCAATTGAATAAATTTTGCTCTGAGATTTACGCATGCTGTTCGATTATGAAATATTTCTGAGTGTGGCTAAAATGCGACAATGAGCCCCTTTTCTTCATCTTTGGCTATGATTTCGTTTCCGTTTGTGATTGGGTGAGAGTGCGTGAACCAGACACGAAGTATGGAATTGATCATGCACTGTATTAATGTAAAAGAAAAAAAACATATTATACATCAGCAGATCGCTTTAAAATGTCCCCTCGAAATTTACTTCTGCTGTTGATGAGTGCGAATCAGAGCTACGAAAGACGGACATGGCATGTGACCACAGCTTGCTTTTGTTGTGGAATAGACGTTAAAATCATAGGTCACTGAGTCATCAGTAGATATGCGTGCCGGAAATCTCCCCCTCCCGTCTTCATTCTTACACTATTCCGATTCTGTTATCTCTTGCTGAGCTTCATCTATCTCTTTCGATTGTTTGGCTGTACTTCACTGCTCTCTTCATCTTTTTTCTTTCATTTCATTCCATTTTTTTGTAAATTGGCCTGTATCTCTTTTCAGGTTGTCCGCCCTACGTGCGGACGAATGTGGACAATCTTTGTGCCAATTTGGACTAGAACTAAGATATCTAAGAGCAAGTTAGAAGGTGCGTTATTCAATTAGGCAATTCGTGTCTAGCCTTGACTTCTTTGAGTTCGAAGATCCCAATCTCATCCCTAAAGTTGCGTTCTGGAGGCCCATTATCTGATGTCAGGATAAATATCTAATCAAATCTTGACTTCTGGGTCATTCACGAAAATCAGATGTGTAATCTACAGTCCATCTTCAGTATTCTTCAGTTCATCTACCGTAATTCTTCACACTCATCCCAGTCGTCCAACGTACCTCCACATTGCATCGATTACAATTTGTCTAATCCATCATGCGAGTGTTCTCAAGACCGCTCTGCACAGCGCAAGAAATGCAATCAGGTTTAACCCATTTTGTTGAAAGATTCAGATGCTACGAAGCTACTTACGACAAGCAAGCCCAAATCTTTGCTTTTTTTTAAACTATGATCCAGGTTGATCATTGCAGGAATCGGAGCGAGAACAGCGAGAACATCAGACGACATGAAGAGAACGTGAAAATTAAAGCATCGAGCCTGAGAATGATCGCTTTTGGAATCGTTCTTCATGTCATAGATTGACCCGAGTAGACATCATTCGATAATCTAGTTTCATCACCCCACTCATATTCTGTGTCTCTCATGATATTTCTCAGCTACTCTTCACGCTGTCACCTGGCTATACTTGCACTATGCCATTTCCTCTCTTCTACTCTTTGTAGGTGTATTGTAGTGTGTTCAATAAACTTCGTCTCGTATTGAACCAATCATTTGTATTTAACGCAAGCCATAGGCAACACAGTCATTCGTCACGATTCATTGTTGCAGCAGACAGAAAGGAGAACGGAAGATGCGTCATCAGCGTTCCTCTCTCTATCTATCTTTTCCCGCAAGACGAAACGAAGCTCATTCTTCTCTTTTCTCCTCTCTTCGCAATCGCCCTATTGTACTGTTTTCTCAAGAGATAATGCGTTTCTTTCAGTCTGTCCATTCTACGCGTGGACGTTTATCTCGTATTTCGAGAAGAAATAGTTATTGAATAAATGTCTACAACTACGAATATGCAGGTTTGACTGAAATCATAAGATGCATCGATGATTTCTGTGATTTTCTCATTTTTGCAGCTTTTCATTCCAACACGCGGAGTTCACATGCGAATCTTATCGTCACTAGCGTATCAACAACATCAAGGATAAAGTACACCAAGAACGGCGAGATAAGACCTCATGTGCTGCGCCAAATTTGCGGACATGAAAAAGAATATAGGAAGGATCTCTCATTCCAATCGGAGATCAGATATGGATTCTCGACACGATGACAACCCATGCATTTGATTATTATCGATAGATAAATTTACTTATCATTCATGTGCAGATATAGTGCTTATTCTTGCCTAAGTTCAAGGGATTTCGATGTTTTTCTAATGAGTTCGTTTTGATTTTTCCTTCAATTTTCGTCATGGAAGGGGTATTACTCACTAGAGGTGTGACACGAGAGAAGAAAGCGGATTGGGCAGAATCACTCTCTCCCTACTTGCGCATTCACTCTAACTGAATTGTTAGAGTGTGAAGGACGCAGCTCCATTACATCCGATATAGAGGGGAGCTCTATTCACTTTCATCATTTCTCAAGTCAGAGTATTGCATGTTCATTTCTCTTCTCTTTCTCTCTTTTCTCGATCACTATTATCGATTTCATTCGGATCGCACTATTAATTTTCGATTGTAAATTTTGCATTTTTTTCAGTCTGTTCGCTCTACATGCGGACGAGTAATTGAGCGAATTGTCAAGCAAGCGAATGGCATAGAAAATTGGAAATTAGCGCTAGCACAGGTGATGCAATTTCTGTTGTTTTTTGAATGATGAGTTTTTTCAGATTCGCTACCGCTCGCTCGTTTTGGAAAGATCATCGGAATTAATGGATCGAATGGAAGTTTCGGGGTTCCAATATAGAAAAATGTGAGTGATTCTTTCTCCTAGACCCCCCCCCTCCCTCCTTTCTCCTGAGTAGAAGTCACAGCAATATCAGCTGATCGGGTTCATTTGTAGGTGCACACTCATTGAAGTTCTTCTCCGGATGCCTGTTCTTTAAGTATTCAAATACAAATTCAATACTATTTCAAATGTGGTAATGTCATGGCAGATGCACACACACCGAAATACATCTTTTATCGAGTAGCAACGAACTGACAATAACCAGAAATGGAATTGAGAATGCGTGGAAGCAGTGAGCAATATCACTCCTTATCATCTTGTCCTCTCTCTCCTCTGCACTGTACATGATGATACGAGTGACCACTCCCTATTTAGTTGATTCCATCACTCTCTACTCCCACGTTCTGTTGCGAAGACAAAGTATGCATTATCGAGAGAGATCGTACATTCCCACCGCGGAACAAGCAGATCATCCGTCAATATCGCGATCATCGGAATGACGCGGCTAATCTCTTTCCCTTGATAGACACAATCTTTTCTGCTTCCACTCAAGATAGAGATGGGACTATACCAAAGAAGTCTTTCAATGTTGTAATTGATGCGAATGATAAATAATTTATCAACAACATAATTCGAATGCATACAATCATCATCATTATGCCTCTCTCTTTTCATCTTTCTCCAGCCGGGAGAATATGTGCATCGATGGTCAATTCTACAACGAATGGTTCAAGCGTAATTATCGTGATTTGCTCACCTTCTTGCTTGATGCTATAGAACTCCGCAACAAACTTGTTCGAGTGACCCAACGTATGGTACAGTTGCAATATTATCTTTTCGATTTCTGAAAATATTCTTCGTGATTATTCTACCGAAACACGAAATAAAAATATGTAGTGTTTCGAACCTGTTGAATGGATTAAATCCGCCTTCTCTAGTGTGATAGAATCATCGTCCGCATGTAGAGCGGACACACTGAAATGTAATGCTATTGAGAGCGGAGAGAAACGAGAACGACACAATAGCACGAAGGAATAGTACGAGAAAGTGATCTGTACGATTCCCCTCTTATCATCTCGCCCTTCTCTTCATAGTACTACGATTCTTCCCTACGATTCAAATGACCACACCCTCGCTTCTTCACCAAAAAGCAATAGTTGAATAGCTCCAATACGTCTCAATTATTTCTTTATACAATCAGCGAGAACCATTCTTTCATTCGCTGATTGTTCTGCGAGAAGAACTGTAATATGCATGCACTTCGAAATAGAAACAATCATATATTTATCGATTGGGTGATGCATACACAAATATAATGTTCACAGTCGACTGTATGTGGTTTGTTTCCGTCGGATGAGCGTGTGATATTCTAGGCGAAGCGTTCGATGAATCTGAAGTGAAATACATCTATTTTTCAGAGTCAACTGATTGTCCCTTTCATTGGCAATATTCGAACTTAATTGAGTCACCTTTTGATTCTTGGAATGAGGTTATCCATTTTTCTTAGCAACCTTCATTGTTCTGAATAAAGGTGTACATGAGCAACTGTAATTGATTTACATTTCACTTGCGGGGGCAGTATTCTTCCTCGTCCATGCACTTCTGCTAAACAGAACAACAGTCCGCGCGTAGAGCGAACACACTGAAAAGAAAAAATTGAAGTAGGCTTCGAATGCACTGAAATCACGCAATCAAAGGCAAGAAAGAGAGAAGAAAGAGGGAAAGAGAAAGGTAAGAACCTCTCGCTATCGCAAGATCGTAAATACACTCCTCCCTATCTCTTCCTTCCTATCGCTCGACTAATGGTCAACGCAACTCTCTTCCCTCTGCACGCACTCAGTCTGGGTAGTGAGTGAGCGTACAACACCTTTTCTCCTTCCCCTCTTTCCTGAGATGACGACACTCTTTCTGCCGTTGACGTTGACAATGCGATACAGACGGCAGGATGTTTGGAAATAGTTAGCAAGTCAAGAGGCTCAAGCATCGGAAAACACTGATTGATATGTATTTCATTTTGTTCCAAAACAATTTAGATGTTGTGATGTGTCTTGTGATTGAATCATCAAACGGTATTTTGAATAGTATATTATCGGGGCAAAACAATACATATTACAGTTGCACATCAACCTATCCATGCTCACTTTCCATCTTGCTTCATTGTCTTTATCATATTTCGTGATCTCTTCTGCGTGACTTGGATCAACTGAGAAGATATTGTTTAACTGACATATTATGAATAGACAACTCAAGGAAAGTGCAAGAAGATGAAATCACTCACTCTGTGAACTCAACCTCTGCATAAAACATCAATCATCAATCGACATAGAAACAAATCCGATTGAAGGACATATTATCATCTGAAATATTGACATCTAGACGCGAATAAGTAGATGACCATACCGTGTATCCTCTTTGAATATTGCTCCAACAACGTATATTCGAATAATGTAGAGATGTCGTCCGCGTATAGGGCGGACAAACAAGAATAGGTGGTTTCAACGAAAGATGACAACGGAACAAGTATTCAAAATAATTCACAACGCGAAAACACGAGGAAAAGTGAGTGAGAGGCATCTTCCCTCTTCACTCCACTGCTGAACAAGCGGTCAACTGACCACATGTGTTACTCTTATCCTCTCCATCTCCCTCTTCCTCTCTTTCCTCTCTTTCGCTCCCTCGGCCTGTCGTGTACAATGTAAACTAACGAGCGAGAGAGAGAGAGAGAGAGAGAGTGAGAGAGAGAGAGAGAGAGAGAGAAAGAGAGAGAGAGAGAGAGAGAGAGAGAGAAAGAAGGAGTAGAGAGGGAGGAAAGAAAGAGTGGTCACAAGATACGGAGTGTCGGCGTGTCAAAGTGATTCACGATATTTTACCTTGCTCTCTTGTTTTGTGCGTGTATCATATCGTATCGATTTTATGAGGTTTTCGCTCTTAAAAATGAACAGCTTCAGTTTGTCCGACCTACATGCGGACTGTTTCTCAGAATGACAAATGATGTGGCAGCAGAAAGATTTGGATAAGACAAGAGGTGCGTTGTTGATCATACCACTACCCTTCCTCCCTTCCACACGCTTCCTTGTTCTTCAGACAAAACGATAGCGCGAGAGACGAGCAGTTGGTTTATCGATTCATTGATTGACTAGAACATCTAATTTAGAACATAATCGTGCAACAAGACGGATTGGTACGCACAGAGTGGAATCGTGAATTCGAAAGCACGGCAATTGGCTATCGGAGATCTAGTTTGGGTGTACTTTCCGAAGAGAGATTCGATGGAGCCATTGGATTTGAATAAAGTTGGTTTTATTTGGTGTTTGGTTAAAACGCGTTCCGCGTAAGAACGTTCAAATCCGAGGGGCAGGTGGCACAGTTGCTCAAAATGGTCGTAGGACGATCAAACTTTGTGGTTAGAGTCCCTAGGGGTGGGACACACTTCAGACAAAAATTTGGACCCAAAAGTTGATCTTTGATCTTTGAGATCGACTTTTTTCCCTTTGATTTTAACCCCTCATGTTATATACCATACGATAGAGCATCAAAAGATTAGCTTATGTTTACATTTTCAAAGGGTTTGGACTTCAACTTTTCGAGAAACACGAAAAAGAGTGAAAAAATGGCGCTTGCATACTTTTCAAAAAATTCTTTTACCATATTCCCATTGCGGCCTCCTCCTGGAAAGTGTTTTGAAATATGCTAATTAGTACGGAGAATTTTTAAAAAAATACCCCGTCCTGATCCAACATATCACGCCATGAGTTTTCTTCGATATTCTAGCATGCAAAAGTCAGCTCAGGTTCGAATCCGCCTGCCTACATGAATCTTTTGCCAACTTTTTTTGCGCACTTAATGAATTATTTTTGACTCTAAACTTCTTTCTATATGTTTATACGTCGGTTTAGAGATATTCTGTCAACCGTTCAACTGGATTGTCACACAAATTTTCAACTCCGTTTTTCACATAAGGGGGGACCCTTATGTG
>LS505398.1:45705-100480 GCA_900490845.1 Pristionchus japonicus
TCAGGTTCGAATCCGCCTGCCTACATGAATCTTTTGCCAACTTTTTTTGCGCACTTAATGAATTATTTTTGACTCTAAACTTCTTTCTATATGTTTATACGTCGGTTTAGAGATATTCTGTCAACCGTTCAACTGGATTGTCACACAAATTTTCAACTCCGTTTTTCACATAAGGGGGGACCCTTATGTGAAAAATGAGTCAGAAAAGTGTTTGAGAAAAATTCGTTAAAAAGTGACCAATAATCGAAAAATATCAATGACAGGCTACAGTGGTTATCATACAACATGATTCTCTGGTTGATTCTGACAAGAACTCCAACTTCATTTTTCACATAAGGGTCCCCCCTTACGTGAAAAACGGAGTTGAAAATTTGTGTGACAATCCAGTAGAACGGTTGACAGAATATCTCTAAACCGACGTATAAACAGATAAAAAGAAGTTTAGAGACAAAAACAATCATTAAGTGCCCAAAAAAAGTTGGCAAAAGATTCATGTAGGCAGGCGGATTCGAACCTGAGCTGACTTTTGCATGCTAGAATATCGAAGAAAACACATGGCGTGATATGTTGGATCAGGACGGGGTATTTTTTTAAAAATTCTCCGTACTAATTAGCATATTTCAAAACACTTTCCAGGAGGAGGCCGCAATGGGAATATGGTAAAATAATTTTTTGAAAAGTATGCGAGAGCCATTTTTTCACTCTTTTTCGTGTTTCTCGAAAAGTTGAATTCCAAACCCTTTGAAAATTTAAACATAAGCTAATCTTTTGATGCTCTATCGAATGGTATATAACATGAGGGGTTAAAATCAAAGGGAAAAAAGTCGATCTCAAAGATCAAAGATCAACTTTTGGGTCCAAATTTTTGCCTGAAGTGTGTCCCACCCCTAGGGACTCTAACCACAAAGTTTGAGCTTCCTACGATGATTTTGAGCAACTGTGCCACCCCCTCCTACGTTCTTACGCGGAACGCGTTTTAATTTCCTGCCCTATTTTTTCCTGTCCCTGTGTTGATTTCCAGTCCCTGCCCTTTGAACTTTTCGCATTCGGCGTATTCTTTCTGCAGAAGCCAAGGACTAATTTCATGGTCCTTTTATCAGAGCCAAGAAGAAAAATCAATACAATGGTTCTGAATAGAGATTACTTCGTACAGTAGTTGACCTTCAGTCGAGTTCGAGTGTTTCTGAAATACAATTTGATGACCATTGAGTATGATGTCAGAATCAAAAAATCACTCACTGAATCACTAATATAATTGGCCCGTTTTTCCACTCTTCATGTGAATGATGACAAAATCGTTGCATGATTATCTGATGAAGAGTTTATTTATTCCCGATATAGCGGAATCCATACCTTGTTTTCTTTCATAATTTGCTGCAATGACCACAAAGTATGTCCATTGTCCGCGTATAGAACGGACAAACTGAAAACGACAACTTTAACTATGGACTATCTGAAATTAATGATTCAAAATCAATCGCGAAAACGAGGAATGGTGAATGCGAAAGAGGCATTCTCGCTCTTCTCACCTCTGCTGAAGAACTGGCCACATGTGAATCACTCTTCTTCCCCTCTCTCTATCTTTATCGCTTCCTCTCGCTCAGTCTTTGACATTGTAAAGACGCGATAGAATAGGGTAGTAAGAGAGAGAGAGAGAGAGAGCGCGCTCTCTTCATTTCGCACACTCTCTCGGCGATCAGTGTGATAAGAGGACGCACAAAATTGGAAGAATCAGACCGTGGAAGGACATGAATAATGACCATGGACGTGGAATGGGGTTGTCAGGATCGCATATTGTGTACAGATAGTAGTGGATGTGGCGAAGATCCTTGATCAACAACGCACCTCTTGCCTTATCCAAATCTTTCTGCTGCCACATCATTTGTCATTCTCTCTCCCTATCACTGGACCCCTCACTCTGACGTGGACAGGGGAATCTCGCGATAAACAAGAGCAAGGAGGGTAAAAGAGAGTAGGAGTGGTCACAAAACAACGGGACTGGAGTCGCTTGCCTGTTTTTCATCGCCCTTTCTCATTTCTCTTTATCCTACGACCATTGCAAGTGGCGCCTGATTCTTCCTCTTAAATAGAACATCGTTTCTCATCCACTTCACCAATATTCCGCATTTCCATTCCCTTTATCAATATCGATGTTCATCTGTGAACATTTCAGTTTGCCCGCTCTACACGCGGGCGATTGCTTCGTGCTTCAACGACACAATATCAATCTCTCACACTGAATTACAAGCAAAGGGTGAGCCTCACTACTTCACCATTTCGACACTTTCGTAGCAGAGGCAAATTTTAGCGATCAAGAAGAGCCTTAACGACGTCGATGAGAACGCTTGCGAATTACAGACCCTTTATCTAATGTCGACAAGATTACGAGTAGGATCATCTATATTCGAGTTCACCGGCAACGAACGAGGAGAATATGATCTTTACAGAACAAAGACGATTCGTGATTCGTTCTATTGTATTGTGAACCTCCATACTGATAAAGCCTTCTCGCCTGATGAACTGGTGATTAGTGTGGGACATGATACGGCAATGGGGAATAATATGCGAAAGGAGCAAACACGCTACTCTTTCGAGAAAAAAAACACAAATATACTTTAGAGGCTCGTCCCCCCTTCCCTCCCGGTTCTTATCAAGGAACAACACCGAGTAGTATTTCCAAGTCGCTATTCTTGACGGAGAGTCAAGGGGCATTCCATTATGAATCATCTTTCCCTGTCGCTCTCCATATCGCTTCCTCCCTCTGTCGTGGACAGCGTAAACGAGTGATAAAGAAGAAGAAAGAAGACAATGGAAAAGATAATAGTCTCAAGACGGAAAAGCAGTGAAACGACGACACTGTCGCTCTCAATTTCACCTCTTCCTCTCTTCTTGCGTGTCGAATCATATTTCATCGATTTCGCATGTCGCTTTCTTTTTATCATACGATTTTTCCAGTTTGTCCGACCTATACGCGGACGATTTCTCGACTGATGTGTGAACAGTTCGGGAATTAAACGCTACGTAAGTCATCAATCCATGATCTCGGTTGTCATGGCATTGACTTAATTTCAGTTTACGAGCTTGTTCTATGATTAATGAAGTGTTATATGGGAGCTGAACAGTGGTGAGTGCTTTACTGAACTTTTTTTTCAAGAATAAGATAATTACAGGATATTCGCCACTTTCGATCATGGCTAATGCAGCACATTCGAGAAGTACGATCTCTACTCTTCCCTCTATTTGGCACGTCTTATCAGTCAACATGCATCTATAAAAATAATGACATCTCTTTCGAGCTTAATCCCGAGCATGACAGAGGAGAAAGGAGATAGGAGTCAAAGGAGATGTGAATCATTTCTTATCCGTATTGTCACCATTGTTGATTTCTGTTCGCGCACCAGAGAATGAATTTGTGTGATGAAAATGACATGATTATGTTGTTAGACTGCAGAAAAAGTAGGAAAGTATTTGTCAACAAAGTATTAGTTGTTGCATTACTTCATCTCTCAATGCAGAACGGACACACTCAAAGAAAGAACAAATTGAAATGAAGAGACAACAGCGCGTTTAAAGTGGGGAAATTTTTGAATGTGAGAGAGACAGATCAAATGATCAAATTTCTTCACTCCTCCTTTCCCCTATCGCTCGCTTCCTAGTTCTGTCATGGACAGAGTAAACGAGCGATAACGAAGAAGAAAGGAGACAATGGAAAAAGATAATCGCGAAACGGAGAAGCAAGCAACGACGACAGATTTGACCTCTTCCTCTCTTGATTGTGTGTCGTAACGTACTAAATCGATTTCGCATCCCATTTCGATATGATCATTGCACTATTTCAGTTTGTCCGACCTATACGCGGACGATTTCTCGATAGGCGTCTGACCCTCATCCAATCTTCGACCAACCAGAACCATGAGTACGCGTCCTTCCGTTTTTCCGACTACTGTTCGACCCTGCTCGTCAAATCAATCTATTTCTGATCGAGTAAAAAGAAAGAAAACTAGCCCCCCTTCATACTGATAAAGCCTTATCTCCTCATGAACTGGTGATTAGTGTGGGACATGCTACGGCAATGGGGAGTTTGAGTAGGAACGATTGAGGAAATAACAACAGGGTAGAATAGTGAATGATAGAAAAGAATCCTTCGTCACCCCATTGTTGAGCAAATGGTCAACATTTTTCTCCTTCTCTTCTCTTCCAATCGCTCACTAGCACTCTCGCTCTGTCGTTGATAGAGCGAGCCTTGCGTGACTCATCCTCTCCTCCTCTCCATTGATTGTGCGCGCTCACTCCTTGCGAGCTAATGCTGAATTCGCCCGTGACGAGCTCTCTTTTTTTCTTGCGTTTTGCTTGTCTTTCTTTTTTGCACTTATGTTTTAACGTGATTTTTCACTTCAAGAAGGCGAATTTCAGTTTGTCCGTCCTACACGCGGACTTCTTCTCGTTTCTTCGAATGATTCACAGCTCAATTTCAACTCATCAGGTGAGAATCAGGGATTTCGCGTAAAAACGATACTGAATGTTGCGATATTCAAAAACTGACATTGTTTGCAGAGTCCTTGCAAGCAGTGCCAAGCTCCAACTACTGAATGGAATTTCTCCTGAGAAATTACGTAAAGAACTCTCAAAAGAGGCCGTTAGATTCGACAATGATCACCAACCATTCCAATGGATTCGCAAATGGAACATCATGAAAAGATCATGGATTAGCTTTGTTTTTGTGTTGATAAATGGTTTCTCATGAAATACTGCTACAAACGATTGAGTCGGTTCAGAGCAAGAGATTGGTGGAATAGTCATCGAATTGAGCCAGAGACGCACTGATTCTCTAACTAAAGAGACATTGCATTACAATTCACGTCTCAATATTCTGCATCCACCTCAAACTAGCCCATGGTCAGGGTAGACACAATTCGACCTCGTGGTAGAGATTCTTCACCCATGTCATCGAACCAATGAAACGCGGGATAAAATTCGCGCGAATTCGCACCTCTGACTCCGCCTACAAGTGCTAAGAAAGGGCAAGATTGATTCAGTTCATTAAGTGCCGATCCTCCCAGCCACCTTTTCATTTACTTCAGTGTTTCTCTTCATACCCTTCATCTTCTCGGTCCCTTCCCATTTTAATTATTTCTGTACTTCATTCAACATTTCAGTTTGTCCGCTCTACACGCGGACCAATTTCTTCAGATGAAGCAAGAAGATCTACAATGATTTCGAATACAAAGGTAGGAATACCCTCTCACCCTCTTATTTACTCTTATTCAACCCAGACTGAATAATAGAGTTTTTGAAAATAAATGATTATCATTCCCCTGACTCGCGTAATTTCTTTAGTGCGTCTGAAAATTTAGTAGTATATTTATTTAATTATGATCCCAAACGTCATAATGCTCAGAGCATCTCAGCAAGAAAGCCCTTGTGGAGCGACTTCTCAAGTAACATCGAAACATGACGTTTGCTAAGGACGTCTCCAACTTCAAGAATTATTTTCTGAAAGAGTGAGTCGTAACCGCGATCAATGAGTATCTCCTCTCTGCCATAGGACTGTGCTGATTCGGGTTCTTGTGGAGTTCACCGGAAGAGTGTCTACCCACCACGCACCCCAACCACCACTTTTTAGGCTATCTTATTTAGAGAATTAGTGAAACACATCTGTTCAGCCGGGGAGCTCCACAAGGGCCTCGATTCGCACTGAACCCTTCCTGATGTTGACCTTACGTAATACTTTCTATATTCAGAGATCTGTGGTTAACGCAACTGCACTATTACAACTCCGAATGGACGACGAAGAGCGCTCTGACGTTCGTATTCTGGTACAAAGGCTGCAGCGAAGAAACAGAAAATAGTCAATGAAACCCTCGGAGTGAAAGATCAAGCACAGACCACCGTTGAGTAGATTATGAATGTTTTGAAGTGGTCTCACCCTATAGATGTTTGGTCAGTCGCTGCAACCATAATAGTATACATTCCTACACTTACGCCGGAGTACACGTATACCGAATACAATACTAAAATTGTTAATGATTGTTTTATGTTCTTATGCTAATAAAATATTGATAACTAGTTAAAATATTGTGGCAAATCTGCGAGACAGCGACAATCGAATTGATCATTTTTGATAGGGTAGTGGAAGCGGAAAGAGTCAGATTGAGTCGCAAATATTGAATCTTTACCATCGGGGAAATACTAACATTCTTGATTGGTTTGTTCTTCCTCATAATAATTATTTCGCAGTAGAAAGTATGCCTCTTGAAATTCAGTACTGTTGTTGACTCTACAACAAATATACGATTATCATTTTTTGCTATGTGCGATCATTCCTCGAGAGGATCACCCAGTGGCGTAGACTGTACTTAGCTACCAGTCTCAAGACTTTAAGCCTCGTTGGAATCGATTCATCTAGCAATTCGCGGAACGAACAGTGAACACCTTGTTACTGCAATTTTCAAATACCGCCCACGATTGCTAGAAATGGAACCTACTCAAGCAGTTCATTCGAACTCAATAATTCCACCTCTTACACTTATTGCTATCCTTTAGCTATATTTTTTTCTGTCTTCACGAATTTCAAGATAGTAGGCCCCGTGGCATCGATTGATCACCCGAATCGTTGAACGAATTGAATCATGACAAGCTTCGTTCTGTGCATATTTCGCACCTGAAACCCCGCCCACAAGTGCTGAAAGAGGGACTGATTCAGCCAGACAGTAGTCATTTCAATTCATCTTCACTCTTCAGTCTTCTTCACTCTCACTCATTTTTCTCTTTTATTTATTGATTCATATTTGTCCCGCTTGTCCGCTCGCCCGCTTGAATATCATTACGTTCATTTGCTAGTGCGGTCCATTCCAGTTTGTCCGCTCTACACGCGGCCGATGCATCATCAAATGAGGTAGCACAGCCAGAATCAGCAAACTCAACAAGGCACAGCGGCTCATGAGAGTGTGGGATCGAAAAACAGAGTAATCCTATTTTTGCCTTGTCATTATGATGTTTAACTAACGCAATATCTTCCAGAAGCTTCTGGCTTTCAACATGCTGCCAGGATAGCTTTTGTTAAATGAAACCTGTTGCGATCGGTGACGAAGTCATCAAAGAGATCGATAATGGCGCCAAAAATGGGACAAGAATGTCGACATCAACTGAGAGACAAATCTGAAGAAGTCATGAAGGATGATTAGGAATTGATATCGCAAATATCGAAGATCATTGGATTGTAATTTGTTTCTTGTACTGATAAATTGAGTTGTGGGAACTAACATATTCCCAAAACATCTGCACATGTCAATCAAGTAGAATTCCGAGTATGATCAAGAGGTTGGTCAAATGAATTGAGTCGGTCCACAAAACATTTTCGCCTGTCGGAATATCTTCATTCTTCACGCGTATTCTTAGGAACTACTAGCTTGCAATTATACAGAAACTATGCAGTTATGACAACGTCAGCACATCCGCGGGTCAACCCGCCTTGTGGCATAGATTCTTTCAATATGCCATTGAAACAATATACACGCGTGGTAAAGCCAAGTGTTCACACCTCAGGCTCCACCCACAAATATTGACATATGACTCGTCAAGTTCCGTTCATTCGTTCCCGATCTGTTCTTCCACAATTTCATCTCTGCTGTCTTCATACTTACTATGTTCATTATTCTCTTCGCGTTTTACCCAAATTAGTGCTGCATTTTAGTTTATTCGCCCTACATGCGGACGACTCCTCATCATCTCGAGTGTGGGAGAACAACAAGGGAATAAATTTCGACAATCACGGTAAGTATTCCCCATGCACTCAATCTGTCCTCTCAATGACATGCTTGACGTTGTTTTGTTCAGGAGGTCCTTCATCACTCTTGAAGAAGCTGAAGCTCTTAGCAAACTACGATCGATATCAACCTGTCGTGAGTGTGGCATCTCATTATCAAACAGCACAAATGAAACGCTACTTCTTGATCTCGAAGATTCTTTCTCGTTCAGTTCAATGCTGCCGTCATTCATGAGGATAGTCGTCTCGACGAGGCGATGGACGACATCGTTGGAGATGCCTTCGACATAGAATGGAATTGAAAGAGCAAAACAACGATGATTGCGGAGTGTTCACGTACCAATTCGCCAAATGCTTCACCCGACGAAATGAATAGAAGTAATCCAATCCTGTTGTGACGCAATAAACCTTCCAAGGGAAATCTATCTATTTATTAGCACAGTGATTTCACCAATGTGCCATCCATTGTATTTTGGTGATAAAGGAGCATTGATCAGAACCTCAAATTGTATCAGACTCGTCAATAGATCAACTGTGAACAAGAAAAAGGGCATAGGACTAGGAGTGCGGCTCGTAGTTATTGCGCTGAAGAGTTAGAATCATCGATCGTTACTCTGAACGAAACACCCAGTGGAATGGATTATGCTTCATCACCAGTCAGAAAGCTGTATACCTTTTGGCATTGATTCATCCCAATTCGCTGAACGATTAGACGCGTGACAAGCTTAGTTCTGAACGTATTTCGCACCTCAAACTCCGCCCACTGGTGCTGATAGAGGGGCTGATTCAGTCAGTCATTGCAATTCATCCTCGTCTTTTCTCTCTTCGATTTTATCATTATTTCATATTTTTGTCCAATACCCCGCTTGAACATCATGAATCATCATGAGGCAATTGTCAATCCCGTCCATTTCAGTTTGTCCGCCCTACACGTGGACGATGTCTCACCAAATGAAGTAGCACAGCCGCAATCAGCAAAATCAACAAGGTACATCAACTCATGAGAGTGAGGGATCGAAAGACTGAGTTAGTGTCTCAAATTTTTGCGTTATTTCACAATTATTCCGCACGCTTTCCAGAAATCCAGGAACAAACGGGTTCTATCGAAGATTGAGGATCAGAACGTCATACGATTATGGTACATGGGACGCGAATGAATGGGATGGTTATCACTTATACTTCAAAGCACCGATTCAAGACTGATTGAAATTACTGAAGACAATGTCAGATTATTGTATAATAGTTTTTGCAATGGTTCGTTTCATTGATGTCGTGCTCGTTGATAAATTATTGTTTTACAATACTACTCGCACTGGAACCACTCGAGGTCACGGTTTACGATAATTAAGAAAAGTGTCAAGCATCACAGCGTTCTGATCCCCATTGTTTTCTCCAGACAAGGGTGAACAATGGGATTATCTTTTTGAACTTTCCCGCAAAACCGTAATCGGACTGCAAATTGATCTCGGAATTTAGAGAAATTTAAGAAACGTAACGCAATTTTCCTCATCGCTGTTGTTGCAAAATGAGAATCAAGATGCGTTTCAAAATCCTGAGTTTGCAGAATCCTGAGTTTGCAGTTTCGTTACCCCAACCCTCGCCCTTGTTTGTCTTGATAGAACGCTGTGGCCTGTTTCACTCCTCATTTAGTGCCCTCACTCTTCTTTTCACTCTTCATTTGGTGTTTTCTCTTTTCTCACGCGTTTTGAAAAAGTTACGAGAATACAAGCATAAAATGTAATACCTCGTGGCATGGATTGATCACCTCGATCACTCTCTGAGTGACGCTTGACACGCATCAATATTATCACTTCAAACTTCGCCCACAAGTGCTGAAAGGGGAGTTGGTTCAGTCAGTCAGTCATCTTTCAATTCAGCGTTGTATTCTCTCTTACTGATTTTATCTCTCCTTTTTTGGCAGCTCGTCCGCTCGAATATCATGAAGTTTAGTTGATAAACCTGCTCATTTCAGTTTGTCCGCCCTACACGCGAACAACTGCTCATCGCCCCAAAATATTCAGCCTCAGTGCTAAAAGCGGAGAATCAATTGTGAGTGAACCACACTTTTATACAGATAATAGCATTCTGTTTGCAGAATTCGTAGAGGAAGGCCTCAGAAACAAAAAAAAAGATGAAATGATCAAGATGAAGTGATCCTCATATGAAGAAGCTGAAAGCGTGGTACGAAGACGAAAGGACGCTCCTGACCATGCCAACGAGCACGGACTTATTCCATCAGCAGATAATTGGAGAGCATCAGAAGGAAGCAGTGAAGATGCACAATGGACATCAGACAACAATGGAAAAACTACAGATGTGCTTTCGTTATGAAGAGTTGAAGAGGATTTAATTGTAGAAGAGAATTGAAGATTGTATAAGTGCATTTGATCCTGCTGATAAATTGTGAAGAAGATGTTTTGATCGCTTTTAGCAACATCGCAATTACATTGTGACACCACTGAGGTAGACCAGAGGAATGTTATTGTTGTTTCACATCACATTTTTATTTCACAAAGCAGTTTCAAAATAGTGAGTAAGAGTCTCTTGGACAGGAGGACAATTATGTATATTCACCTCGTGGTAACGATTCATCACACAAGCCAATGAAAAAATTACTAACACGCTTCTGAACTCTTAACTTCTGACCTGACTTTTTCTCGTACGCCTCGTGGCGTGGATTCACAAGACGCTTACCAAAGCCCATACTTAGCACTTCAGACTCTGCCCACAAATACGAAAATAGCAGCTTCATAGACTCGACTCAGGTACTTCATTTACTCTCGTTCCTTCTCGCCACCTCTCCTCTCAACTCTCCCTTCATTATTAATTTCCTATGGTTCTCGCTCAATAAAAATCTTTGATATGAGATATTTCAGTTTGTCCGCTCTACACGCGGACGATTTCTCATCGTTTCAAGAGAGCAGGAAGTGAAATTGCAAGGTATGAAATCCCTAAAAATCAATCTGTGCTTTCATGCAGTTAGCTTGCGTAGAGTAATGGATTCTAATGTTTCTAAGGTAAACAAATCATGCAGAAGGTAATATTTCTAAGAGAACGTTGCAAGAGGATTATAGTGGTTACTGATTCGGGAATTCATCGTAACTTTTCGATTCACTAGATTTTCAGGGAGGAAATGATCGTAGATCATCAGTGGAACGCACTTCAAGTACCGCGTAACAAGTGACTCTGCTCGCACTTATCAAATCGCTGTTCTTCCTGATTATATTCGAATCAAGCACATAACGGTTTTTTTACTGAATCGACTACTTGCGGACGGTCAGCTTCACGCTACCGTGAAAAGCAGAGCATTCGCGAAGCAAGTGAATGTAGCAACCGACATCGCAATGACTTTTGAAGCTGAAGCAGATAATCCGCAAGTACAAGGCAGCTATTGATTGTGGAATAAAAACTTTCTCTTGATGTTTCGTTGCTTGTAAAAACGTCGGAACAGCATTTGGATAGACCTAAATGGGCACTTGCAACGAATAAACAAAGTCAGCCGCGGTCCTAGTTTAACGATAAATCCTCTGCGATAAACACCCATTGGCGTTAATACAAAATACTAGATGCCTTTTGGCATTGATTCACCAATCGAGAAACAAAAAAAAACGAATGCGATTCGAGTCGCGCGAAGCACACGCGTAAATGCTGATAACTCTCACCTCAGATACCGCAATTAATTGCTAAGAAAGGACTCGACTACGTCAGTTCATTCGATCCCAAGCCTTGCATCCGTCTCTCTTTTACTTCTTGTCTCGCGTTTCTTCGCTATTTATACCTTATGCTCATGCAATGATTTTCGAAATTTCAGTTTGTCCGCTATACACGCGGACGATTCTCCACGTCTTCCACGGAGCCGACGGCTTATCAGAGAAGCCGAAGAGATTTCAGAAGTCGACTGCCTTCGTTAACCCCCTCAGTATCCCCTCATTGGCCTCTTTCGACCGACGGACCCGATCCCAGCCGTTACTATGGGGCGTTCGACCCGGCCACATTCAAGGCACGGCGATGACCACATCCTTAACCTCATCCGCCGCCACCCACAAGGAAACGCAGCACAGCCAGAGACGTTCATGGCCTCCTGTTTGTTCGAGCGGATCGTAGTGAGCACCCCTCGACCGCAACAGGCACAGTCTCCTCAGCCTCGCGTCGATGCTTTTCGTCCTCCAGGGAAGAAGAACGGCCGAGACCGAAGAAACTCACATGTACAAGGCCGAAATATAACCGAGGATGCATCTTCGTGTGTGAGGTTCTGCGAAACTGTACTTGTTTGTAGATATTTGTATTCCGTTCATATAATTTCCTGATAAATGTCCTTCGGAAAAAATTTTTGAATCCAGGGACAATGTCCCTTCAATCGGGAGAGTGGCAAGTCGAGGTTCTTTTGAAATTAACCCTCTGGTTGTGCTTTCGCTTCGTTTCTGCATTTCCTCAATGGAAAGAGCGCTTTTCGCACCCCAGACTCCGCCCACGATTTCGAAGTTGAGAACTCGAGTCAGTCAGTTCATTCTCTACTTCATACCGGAACGTCGCCTCTCTTTTTATTATTTTTTGCCTCTCCTCTTCGTCATTATGTCTTGATCTAATTGGTCATTATTGATTTCGTCGGTTTCAGTTGTCCGCCCTACACGCGGACGATTCCTGATCCCTTCAGAGAGTGAATAGCTCAAAGGATTAACTTCAAACTGTGAGACAGGTGTTCCCACATCCTCTTTCAAGTGTTAATTTTGTTTATCAGACAGTTCTTTCAACTACGTACGTAGAGATTACTAAGCCCATTAAATCATGCTGCGCACTCGAGATAAGCTGGGAAGAAATATTTCGAAAGCTGCTATTGTGTGCAGTTTGCAGAGAACGAGAATGTGAGCAACCATTCGTTGACATGTTACTTCCCTCTGGCAATGCCCCCCTTAGTAAAGAACGGCATGAAAATAATGCAGATTAAGTTTTGCAGGATTCTTAGAAGAACTCGAAACCGTTCAGCTGGAGAAATAATTTTCACGAACATAAAGGGCAAGACTGTGAAATACGAGGAATGTCCAAAAAGAAGTATGAGCAGCGATTGTAAAGTGAAGGAACTGGAAGACAATTGTAATTCATGAGAACGTGATAAATATTTGATCAATGCAACAGTGTTTCCTCTAAGACTGCATGATGAGTAGATGGAACTAAGAAATTTAAGGGAATCTGGGTTAATAAGAGGAAGTAACTTGGAAGAAATGCGTGGAAAGAACGCGATTGTTGTTCATCGGATTAGGAGTGATTGAATAATGCGTTTATAGCTTACATGTACCACCTTCATGAACTCAAAGCATTCTATAGAATAAAATTAGAAACACTTCAACCAGGTGCGAATGATAATAGAACATTAAGACCAATATCTAGTAATTGATCACATGCATAAGGCAGAAAGTATTTTCAAGTTCATTACTTGAAATCAGGAATAAGAATAGTTTGATTAGAACAAGACCGCGCAGATGAGCAGTGTGAAGACTGCAGCCGCCGACAGCGATTGCTGCACGGCTGAATCGGTGGAAGGAGGGAAGAGAGTTGAAGTGGGAGTGGAAGTAGAAGGAGTGGATTGGGATGGCTGTAAAGTGTAAGGTACGTTAACGCAAATTCCACTTTTAAAATCACTTTTTTTCTCATTCGTTGTTTTTTACCGAAGTTAAATATGAGGCCGTTCGTGTAATAATCGAGCAAGGGCTGGCACAACTCGAAAATGTGAATTCGCTATAAGTGAGTGATTTTGGGTTGTTGAGGGTGCTGATGACGATAGGCAACGTTATTTTGGTCGGTGACCCTCCGTTGGCTCCAGACGACGTCACGTCGATATCGGGGAATGTCCTGTTTCTCGGCCATCGATGGTGCTATTATTTAGTGATTATGGCTCCCGGGGTGGAATTTGATGCTGATTACGACTGTCAACTTCATTTATTGATTTTCAATTCCACAAAGCCACAAAACCTAATTTTTCGTTCAATCATTTGTACCTCGCGCACTTAGGTTAGATCGAACCGGAATCTCAATGCGATTTCAAACATATGCTTATTGTTTACCAAAACGGTGCCGATCGTTAGTTATTCAACTTATAGCGTAACCGCCTAGTGAGGAAACGACACGTTCTCCCCTTTCCCTTCTCCGTGTTTACGTCATTCCTTTGATCTACCTTGAGTCTCGCCTCTCTGCCAGTCTGCGCTCTCTCACTTCCTCATGCTCTCTCGCCTCCATCGAGGAAAAGAGTAAACAAGTGGCGGACGTGTCGTTTCCTCACAAGGCGGTTACGCTATAAGTAGAATAACTAACGATCGGCACCGTTTTGGTAAACAATAAGCATATGTTTGAAATCGCATTGAGATTCCGGTTCGATCTAACCTAAGTGCGCGAGGTACAAATGATTGCACGAAAAATTAGGTTTTGTGGCTTTGTGGAATTGAAAATCAATAAATGAAGTTGACAATAGTGATCAGCATCAAATTCCACCCCGGGAGCCATAATCACTAAATAATAGCATCAACGATGGCCGAGAAACAGGACATTCCCCGATATCGACGTGACGTCTTCTGGAGCCAACGGAGGGTCACCGACCAAAATAACGTTGCCTATCGTCATCAGCACCCTCAACAACCCAAAATCACTTACTTATAGCGAATTCACTTTTTCGAGCTGTGCCAGATCCGTCCCGATCTGCTCGATTCTTCCGCAAACGGCCTCATATTCGTGATTATAAATTAATAAATTCACTCTCACAATAAATGTAGGCCATGTTTTCGGCCTCATCGACTCATTGAATGAAACTGCATTACAGTCGAGATAACCTGAAAAACTGGTATGAAAGTGGCATAATACATTCTCCGATAAATGCTTACGTTGACAAAGGCCTATTTGACCTACAGTCTTATGATATTTTAAATTTTTGCGATCGTAAATTTCATTTCGTTTTCCAAGTTAGAAACAAACTCACCTTCTTCTTCATAATATTCTCCAAGCGTTTTCATAGCACAGAAGATAAATCCCGTTGAATATTCCCCCCTATTGCACAAACATCCTCCAAATGTATGACAGATATATGATTCTTTCCTGGAAGAAAATTGAAATTTCTGAGATGGATAGCATTTCTGATTTCTGAGTTTCTTCTAGTGAAGAAGGATTTTTATGACAAATCGCATCCCGAAATATTGTAAAACATTCTTATTTCCAGAAAATGATGAATGAAAGTAAGATTTTTCTTATTCGTTATCTGAATATTTTTTTTTGAAAATTTTCGACGCTCACTTCATAGAGCATGCCAGGCTGACTTCTTCTTTCAGTGGTCCCTCGGGCGAATACAGACTCCTTTCCATAGCCCAGTAGGCACCATCGGAGGCGTACAATTCTGTCACTAGATTTGCAGTCTGAGAATAATATTTTTTGCTCAAAGTTGAATGAACAAAATAAAATTCGGATAGGTCACAAGGATGTTTTACACTCAATTCACTAGCTAAATTTCGCGAAATTAGACCTTACACGGGAGCTGAGCACATCACAGAAGAACTCGGGTGAGTTAAATGGATAAGGCATTATAACAGGAAGCGAGATGTCTTTTCCCAGAAATGCTTCAGCAAAAGGGCTCAAAGATCTCGTTAAATACAACGATGATATTGGTATTGCTATACCTAAGTGGTTCCACGTCGACATTTCCAATCGTGTCTTTGAAAATATACCGAACCGGATTATCCACTAGTTCCGCGAGAACATCTTTCTTGCATTTTTTCATTATCACTAAAATTGAGAAAAATTCGACCACATTCAAAAACTGTTTCTTGTTACAACACAATTAATTTTTTTCGGAGATTAGTCGCAAACCTCCTTTGTCGATTATCGAATCCTTCAATCGGAGAGCGAGACAATAGAGGAGGTTCTTTTTCTTCGAGCAAAAACAATCATTGGGTGTGTCACTGCAATTTCAGGTGATAATTTGAAAAAATAATGTGTACTGATAATTTGAAAAAATAATGTGTAAAATATCGGATCGAAAATAATATACCTTGTGCAATTAATTCGTAGTTTCGGATTTTGCGAAATTGCTTCCTCTACTGCTCGCTGACTCTCTGTCAATTCGGTTGTCCCAATTCCGTACTGTATCCGCAAAAGACCTCCTTCGAGCTGGACAATGTTAATGATCAACATATAGCTAGCAATCATCTAACAAATCTTACTGTTTCCGAAAGCTCGCACAATACTCCGTTGAAGAGTGCCTCTTTTTTACCATATTGCAATCTCACACTCCATGGATTGTGATAATCGAGAATGAGCAAGAATAGGGAAAAATTGCCCATCACATTGTACACATCTGATGGGAAACCACGACCAGGCACAAAAGGAATCATATTTTGCAGTGCCGTTTTTCTCTTATATGTTGAGATGACTGTCCTACGAACATTACATATGCTCTTCGAACTGTCATTAATACGTACTATTGGTAATTCTATCTCTTTTAAACAATTGGTAATTCTATCACTTTTAACTAAACTGAATTTGAATATTAATATTAATTTGGTCAAATACTGTTTAGAAAATCGAACTTCGTTCCACGTAAAAAATTTCTTCTTGATCTGAAGTACACCTCCCACTCTCCGGGTTTGTAATTAATGGAGCTGAAAGCAAAAATTATGATGACCTGAAGAGTTAAATGCATATTTGTAAATATTTTTCGTTAATCGATTTCACCTCACCTGCTCAATACGAACATCATTAAAGCGAGAAGATTTACATGTCGATTCATGTCGGCGCTCAAACTTGAATTGATTGAATGTGCGAGAGAGGCTAAACAGAAGATTTTTTTCGTGGCACGGAATAAAATAGGGCGGGGGGTGGAGGGGTGAAATGTGTACAGCCTTCTCTTTTCTTCTCCCCTTTCGTGATGAACACCTCATCTGGAGAGACACTACATCGGCTGACTCAATGAGATTTTTCTCTCCCCCACTCGTTGAGGAATTCGAGAATCTGCTTTCCCGATTTTCTAAGGGGCGAAGAAAATGTCGCTTATCGATTCAATGATCGAATAAAAATGTGTTCATAATCAAACACGATCTCTCCTTTCCAGCTGCGATTGCTTGTCCGTCAGGAAAGCACCCAAGAAGAACTTCAGTTCTCTAGGAAGAATTATAGCGAAGGTATCAGAGAGAATTACTCACTCTCTTGGCAAGCCAAATTTCCAATTGCCTCAAACTCGTGTTACCAAGATACGCTTGAGTCATCGGCCTTCTTCTTCTCAGTTTTCCTTCACAGAATAGCTTGTTCTGCTTCCTGCTCTTCCCTCTCGTTCTGCCCATGATAACTAACCACTTCAGACTGTCCGCCCTACACTGCTCGAGGATGCGAAATTAACCAGATACTCATGGAATATTCGAATAAGGTTCATTAAAGTGTTTCGATTCGGTTGATTTGCCTGATTTTTAGGTGGAAAATTCGTTGAATTCACACTCTGGAGTCAAGCTGTCGGCATACTTGTCATAGCCAAAATTGGCATTGCTGACTTCCTTTCCGTCAATTATCAAGACTGACAATATCTCTACTGACACGTTGCTAAATGTATTTTGTGTGAACATTTCGATTTGAAGTAAGGTACAAAGGATTCATCGCTGTTTTTGGTACCAAACCATTCTCTCAACTCATCAAGCAGTCATTGAAGCAGATTAATATTTTCCTATTGATTGCTGTCTTCCACTTTATTACTGGCCAGAAAGCAATGGGAGAGCTGGTTCACCATCTATTGTTTCAGTTGCTAAGCAAATTCCATTCGCTTTGTCTTTGCTTACTGGCTTCACTTCATCCCCTACTTTTTCCTTCCTTCCCCTCTACACTTTTCTGTTTCATTAACTCGTTTCCCTTCGAAATCATAAACTTCTGATCGCACAGTTTCTTTTCCGCTCAAGGTACATAATTCGGTAAAGACTTACGTGTTCTCCCAGATTGCCCGACCTACTTTCGGGCTTAATTTTTCGGCCGATAATATAATGGCTCAAGAAAGGTGAATATTCTCAACACCCCAAGCTGAAGATCTTCTTCAGATGATATGTTTCTCCGGAAGTGTCCAAAGCTATAGAAGTTGAATATAGCTCATGGGGGAATGATGCGGTGAAGCAGATCCTTGACTGATCAAATTAATCGTCTGTGCGTTCCCTATGAAGCAATGTTCTTGTGTCCTGATAAATATGATTTTCATCATTCGTTCCCTTTCTAAATCTTGAACATTTAAAGTTATAGCGAGTGCCGCTTCATTTCCTATCTCTGAAGCTCGCACATTTTCATGAACGCAAAACGAATTATTGCCTTCCGGATTCACTCACGAAGTCATTTTACAAGCTCAGTATTTATCACCTCCAATTCGTGTGCGAACGAACATTTTATGTGTAGTTCTCGGACTCTCTCAATGTCACCCGTAGTGAAGTCATAGTTTTTCTACAAGAAACTAAAAGATAGAACTGAAGAAGTGAACGAGATAACCTTCTCAGTTCACATGCTCCGAGTGTAATAGAGAGGGAGGCAGAGGAAGTGATCAAGTGAGAGATGAGTCATGGCGGATGAATAAAAGACCTTTCTCAACTCCTCTCAACCTGAGTTCCTACTAATAATGAAGCTCTTACTCCTCTGCTCCCTTATTCTTGGAGTTTTCGCTACGGATACGTTTTACCTCGGTTTCGAAATTGACGTGGAAAGACCCAGCAATGAGGTTTGCTCCGTTTTCGCAAAGCATTTCTTAAATTTTTGGACTAAAGTTTCGAGATTCTATGCGAGCCCTGAATATTTCTTTGGACAGTCCTCTTCTCTACCAAATGGTCAAGCACGATCACAACGATGGTGCATGCTGGAACTTAGATGGACAGTAAGCTAGCTATTTCTCCTCGGGATTAAGCCAAACATTTAGGATGAAAGACAGGCCGCATTTCTTGTACGTTGTTCGCAAGATGAAGGAGGCGTACCTGCCAATGCGAAATCTCAATTTCTTTCCTGCTGGTGAAATCTCGTCAGTAAATCTCGCGTCTCATGAAATGATCAGCATTGAGGGAAGATCGGAACCAGAGCTTCAAGGTATGCTATTCTCCCCACACTCATTGTTAAAAATATTTTAAGGTGAATTAAGGAAGCTTTTCGAGCATGCGTACATTCCTGAGAGTCTCAGTACGTCTGATAAGGTTCAAATTCTTTTCTTTAGAATATAATCAAATTTTCATCAGAATCATGCACCGACTGATGGAAGAGAGATGTCAACGTACCCTATTCGTCTGACTGGAGGTATGTTACTTATCTGAGAAGTGTGAAAATGTATTGCTCACCTTTCAGATGCCGTTTTCATTCACTGCAACATTGACAACGGCTGCTCAGTGCTTCGTAATGTTGATCTTACCGCGTGGCATATCGAGTCAGCAGATATACCGACTATCATCTGGGTTGTGATGGCCTCGATTCTACTCTTTGTGTTGTTTGTTGTGATCTACTTCCGTTGTTTCAAGCGCAGAGATGAGAATTATCGATTTTTCAAATAACTCTCATTTTATTGTCCCATCGTTCTATGTACATACGACAGAGCAAGTTCCGAATAAATGAAAGCCCATCAATCACGTACTTAAACTCCCTTGATATCTTCTCCCTTCCGGTTAACTAGAGTGTAAGAGTGAATGAGGGTGTTGGAAGACTCGTGCTTCCCCTTCCCTCGCTTGAACAAAATGTGATTTATCCTTCACACTTTTCTCCCATCAAGATTGTTCCCTCTCTTATTTGATATGCTAGTGTTAATCTTCCTATTCATCGGAGTTTCTGCTCAGTTTATCAAGACTTCACTACGAACTATTTTGAGTTCGGTTTCGAAATCGATATTAAACAGTCGAATGAAGAGGTGAGAAAAATTTAAATTCAATCGATTCGTGCAATTATTCAGCTCCAACAAGCGTTGTACAATCTTCGATTCGTGAACAAATGTGAGTATTTACTGCTGAATTAGAACTTCTAACAACAAATTTCAGCGGAAAACAAATCTCTGTTGGTTTATGCTGGTATATTCAAGCTTAATCATAATCAGGAAAGAGCATTTCAAGACGGGTGAGTACATCATTTATGATAAGATCCATTATAGCGCCAACTCGGATTTACTTATGGATGTTTAGCTCCTTTATCAACGACACACTCCATCCTTTCATGGACGATATCATCGCTAGACTGTGTACCCTTCACCCTATTACTTTTGTGCCAACGGGAAACTATATATTCATCCGCACGCCTCGTACTCGTAACTATGGTTTCGATTTCTTCGAAACGGATGATGCGATGACCCGTTAGTTAATGCATTTTTATGAATCTTTTCAGATCTTTTCAGATTTTTATGAATCTTTTCAGATCTGATTCAACGAACGCTTTATGACTTCGAATTGATTCCAAGGCCCGAATTAGAATATCCTATGCCCAAATGGCAACCTTATGAGAACTACTCGATTCGACTTTCTGGAGGTCAGTTTTTGTAATTTCAATTAAATGATTTTGAATAAATATTCTGTTCGATAATTTTTCTTCTTCCTTTCTTTCCATGTGTTGATTGAGTTATCTTTCAGATGTCTCACTGTTCCATTGCGAGGACTCTCTATCGTGTAGAACGGTGCTCAAAATGAGTCTCAACTCCTGCGAACGATCTATTCTTCAATCGATCTCGATTATGATCACCCTCATTCTTTGCTTTTTCGTCCTTGTCTCACTGATTGGTTTTATATTCTCACGTTATCGCCGGTTGTAATCTTTTTCATCACTGTTTCCCCCTTCATACTCATTCCAATCAGTGGCTGTAAAAAATTTCTTCCACTCACTTCTTCTTTCTCGTTGGATCGTTTATGCGAAAATCGCTCACTCTGTGTTTACAGTGCACGGTCAGTAAATCAACTCTTCAAATTGCGCGTGCTATCTTACAGGTCAGAGAGGCGAGAGAATGTGAGAAATCAGAATAGTCTTTCCTAGAAGTTTTTTCTCGTTTTCCGTGCTGTCTCACCAGTCAGAGAATCGAGTAACAAAGTAAAATCAGAAGAGATACCCTTTGCTCTCCTCTCTGCCACTCAGTTTACAAAAGTCAGTCGTCATAGTCCTCGTCACAAATCAGTCCGCCTCTTTTTCAACCATTCGTCATGATTCAACCCGACGCGCTTTGTGTGCAGTATCTAAAAGCGAGAGGACTCAATAATGGAGTGGTAAGAATTGCATAATATTCTCAAATCTCTCTCTTGAACAATTTTTTTTTTCTGAAGGCCTATCATGAGATGGCGAATATTGTCTTATGTGTTAGCCTGGTGCAGTATGTCGCTCATAATGCGAAATTAAGAAACCGATATAAGGTAACGAAGCTGGGTTCATGTGGAGTTCTCCGGAAGAGTGTCTCCACCCTGTCCACCAATCTGAATTAAATCACTATGCATTCTGAATTAAAGAATGTGTGAAACATATCCACTCTTCCTGAGAACTTTACAAGCGCAAAGTTGGTGTAATCTCGTCAATGCCCATGCGATTTTTTCAGTTCAACTTCCTCCCATTCCTCGTAATTTTGATCATGAACTCTATCGGACTGGTCATTTATCATTCAGTTCCCTTTCCATGGTGCTACCATGGTGTAAGTATACAAAAAAGCATTTGATGGTCTAATGCGAGGGGTCTAATGAGAAGAGCAAAGGTAGATGCAGCTGATGTGTTGATGTGCTGTCAACTCTAGGTTAGCGGGGATTAATTCATCGTCTATCGTCCGAGTAGATCGGTACTTGGTCGGACGAGAACCGCCAGGATTGCATATTCCTTCTATTACATTTCTCTTGTCTCTCGCCCTCATTAGGTTATCATCTAGTCGTTTCTTATCCAACTGTTCTAATCCGGCATAGTTGCCGTAGATCTTAGGGCCAATCCGAACAATTTCTCACTCAGCCTATTCCATGGCAAGTGCTAGTCGGTGATCAAGTGAACTACGCTACTAACCTACTCAAGCAATTCGTTATCCTAGTAAGCTGAAGGTTTGATAGATGATATTGATGAGTTTTTTTACAGCATTCATTGATCAGACCGCCTCTCACAAAGCGTGTATCCAAGCTTGGCATTATTGTTTCCTTTCTGATCCCAGCAGCAAGTGTCGCCTTCCCGGTTCTTTCATATGCAAATACAATTTGTTTACTTACATTGCAGATTTTTGATTTGTTTTTTGGAACCGACGATCAATTTTTTAAAAAGGTTTATCAGCAATACTTATTTGTGAACAGAAATTACTAGATGGCGCTATTTAATCAAGATGCAAACGGACTATTCTCGTTTGGATTCGCTGTTTATCTCATTTGGAAAGGTACTGTACCTCGGAATTTTTGTTTGCATTCGCATATCAACTGAATTATTGTCCTGAATATGAAGCAATACGTTCTCAGGTCAATTCGGAAGCTCGTTTCCCATCTTGGTAGCGGTTTACGAGTTGTTATTTTCCGGTCCGGAAATTATGAAACACATATTCCTGTGTAAGCACTATCCTTAATTTCGCAAGTTCCCCTCCAAACCTGAAAACATTCCCGCACATCTCCTTGGCTCTCGGTGGAACAATCAACTTCGCATTTGGCAGAAACGCTTCGTAGCAAGCGATGTTTCGAGTCGATTGCTCCACTGGAAACAGAAAAGTGTGGAGGGGACTTTACAATCTATTTTCAGTCTGGATTAACGACCACGGGACTTCTTTCGCTGTTGACAACGTGGACGATTTCGCGTTCCTTCTCACCGCTGTCATTACGTTCGCTATTCTTATCTGGGAGAGCAGACGTTTTTCGAAACAAGAAGAAAAGAAGCCTGTCGATCTGCTAGAATTGTCTTCTGTGTGAAACTTCAAACAATTGTTGTTCTTTCTCTATTTGTTGTGAATTCCACAATAATTAAGTTTATACGGTATTGTATTTTGCGACGAAAACAGTAAAATTCTTCATCAACAATGTTCACGATTTGAATAAAGACATGAACTCGAAAAACGGATCTTGATACTTTTTCCGGGTCTCACCACAATCCAAAGTCACTGAGAGCATTCCTGACTCTAACAAATCATCTGCCATTACATCCCAGAAGCTCCAAGGTAGACAAAACATCTCTTCGGTTTCATCATCTTCGAATTCATCTTCAATTGCAAGGACCGAGAGACAGCTAGAGAGTTCGAGGAGATGTTCTCCTACGAGAAATGTGCAATAATGACTCATAAAATAGACACTAGGCTGAATGAGAACATTCGGGTGATATTCGGTGAGCAAACCCCTCAAATGGTGCTCATCCAGTCGGTTATCATCCAAATGCTCTCATATGACCTAACAACTCACCAAGTCCTTCAAAGCTGCACATTGTTGCAAAAATTTCGACCTCGGATATCTTGTGGTGGCGCGCAATGTCCAATAGAGCAATACTTGAAATTAGTGAATGCATGATAATAACGGAAATTCAGCTTACCGCTTTTCTTCATTATAATCACCCACTGTAAACCCGATTGTATCAATGCGTACATACTTCAAGAGCATTCGAACTTTCCTGAGCGAATGCTCGCTCAGATACGCAAGCGACAGTACGTTGATTCTGCTGCTTTTCTGAAGATATAGTCAATTCATGACTCTATCACAGTCTAACTATACCTTGAGAAACGTGTTTTCCAGCCTGTTGAAGACTTCAAAATCACCACTAATGCGAGTCCATCCAATAGCGAATACTGCCAGAACAGCTATCATGATGATATCAGGAAGAAACGGAGTAATGAAGAGATGGACGATGAGGGAGAGGAAAAGTAGATGACCTCTTTGAGCTTCGACATCACCAGTTCGATAGGTGGGGGTCTGCAATTGCAGTAAAAATTAAGGGAAAAGTTCTTTTCAAAATGGAAAATGGCCAGTGCAAAAACAGAAAAAAAAACTGCGAATGGCCCACCCCATTATCCAGTTTCTCCATCCCGAGCGCGGCAAAGTATGCATCATTCTCGTCATCGGAACTGACACGAATCTTCAGCTCTCCTCCGATCTCAAAAATTATTGCATTCTATTATTCATCACTCAAATTTCATTTAGACAAAGAACAAGCTTTCGACCTCTTTGAATTCAATGTCGATTGAGGGAAGCGAATCGCGAAATCGTTCGATTTGAGCTTGACGCTCGAGCACAAGTGAATTCCACACTGGTGCGATCTGGATTGGTATAATCAGTTTCTGAAAGAAATTGTTTCAAATTGTAGTGAGACTTACCAACCGCATTGTGTTCATCTCTTCCTCATTGAGCTTAATAATCTTCCGAATGACAACTGATGGGAGTGAGGCAAGATTGATAATCTCTTCAGCGTCGATAGAGTCGGTAAGAACCATCTGAAGAAAGACTGAGAATGGTAAAGTATGGATCAAGGGACGCTAAACATTCCAATTCATCTTAGATGCCTCGCTATTTCTGGGAAGCGGCTGTAATCAATTTGAGAGAGATTGCGCGTTGATGCTTAGAAATCCCTCTTGGACGCGTATGGAGCATTAGTATGAAGTCTTCTCCATCCTTTGACCTAGCAATGACGGCGCTTGAAGACCGTGAAGATTCATTCACTCTTGCCTCTCTTCCCTCAGTCATCGTCCTCGAGATCATTCGAGTCAATCAAAGCGAAATAAATAGGATGAAATTCGCGAGTCATCGTCATTAAAAATTGTATTAGATCCACAAATCTTAAGATTTCACGATCATGGAATACACAAAAAGCGAGCAGCAAAATGGCCGGTTACCGCTCAAACTCGAGAGCTAAGGACATAGATGTACAGGATTTATTGTACAAAATATTCAATTTGCATTGAAATTTTTCTACTTCTGTTTTTAAAGGTGCGATGAGTTCGAGCATCAAAATTGTTTTTAGTCCAAGAGGATAGGCAAGTTCTTTATTCTCAAAAGCACTTTCCTCTTCGAAAGATGACATAAACTCGAAAACCGGTTCTTGATATTTCTTCTCTGTAGAACCATAACTCCATGAAACTGAGAGCATTCCCGCTTTCAGGAGTTCTGATGTAACACCACTCCAGTATTCCCAATCTCGGCCAAACATAGTTGCTGATTCATCATCCATGTCAATGCTCATGTCAGCAAGTGCTAACACAGTGACAATGGATGCAAGTTCCCGCAAATACGATTCTAAATAGGGTCTTAACAAACAAACGACTCGAAAGAACATACGTATTCCTTCGATTGGGCACTTCGTCGCAAAGATAGTAACGTCGCATATGTTGTGGCTACGGATAAATTTCATCAGAGCTCCACTAAAAAGTTGAAATCATTATACTTCTAGCTGAATGCATACCGTTGTCTGTCATCGAATTCTGGTGCTATGAACATAATTCTTTCAATTTTTGTAGTTCTAAAAAGTGAATGAGCTCTTCTGAAAGTGTGCTCGCTTAGAGTCATTATGTTCAGTAGATCAATGCCTCTGACAATCTGAAAATTTTGAGCATCACAATAGAATAATTGACAGAAATGATGCGATTACCTTTAATTTGCTTTCTATTTCCCTATAAACTACTTCATCGCTGCAGATTTGCTTAAGAAAATATGCGATGATGAAAGGAATGGGCAGGATAAGAAACCGATGGAGGAAAGGAGCAATTAAAAGATGGAATAATAGTGAATAAAGAAGAATTCGCCCTCTCTGAGCATCGGCGTACCCGGTACGATAATCTGGTTCCTACAAAAAAAGGTTTTGAACTATTCGATGAACGATAAAATGAATAACTCACATCAGTGTCAGTGATACCGAGTCCGTGCTTTTCAAAATACCAATTATCAGCTGGATTGATGTACATAGTCGCAAGCATTTCGCCATCGAGTTCCTCAACCAAGTAAATGTCCATTGAAGGCAAAGTTGAGCGATGACGAGCAATTTGCTGTTTGCGCTCGGCCACTACCGCGTTCCATGAGCGAGATATCTAAAGGTTATCACTTAAACTTAATGTCCATTGATAGCAAAGTTGAGTAAAGTTGTGAATTTGATTGTTTTGGGCTGATCAGATCTTCTTATCATTTATATCTCATCCCTCTCCCTCCTATCGTTTTACTATCCCCCTTCCCTTTCCATCTAAAGATAAGAGTCAGAGTAATGATTTCTTCACATATAAATTAATACTGTTTCTCGTTGCGCCTATAAGCGTAGATAAAGCAAATATTACATAAATGACTCACGAATCTCATGCCGTCCAATTCGTTTTGATTAACTCGGATTATTTCCCGAACGATGACTGTTGGTAGTGAGCCGATGGTGAAGGGATCTTCTTTTTCTTCAACCACCTTCATTTTCAGTAGATTTGATGAAGAACGAAACAAAAAGTTTAGAATGGACGACAGATCACTTCGCGTCCAAACTAGAATTCGCTTTTTCCGCTCTTTATCTGGTACGAAAATAAGTGACAACCGCTTTCCATATCTACGAATGAAGAAACTAACCCAAGCCAATTCTTCATTCATTACTGGTTTTGTAGTACTCTCTTCGATTTTTGGCCCATTTCCCATAGAGTATTATCTCCCCATCTCGAGCGATCAAGTCTGGGCTAAAAATCGAAAAAGTTCCTTCGCTCATGCATTTTTTTAGGTTAGGATCTGATGCCTTACACCGTATCGGAGGATGTCGATGATGTACTTAACCTCGCCTCGCTTCCCTCAGTCATCGTACGCGAGATCATTCGACTCAATCAAACCGAAATGGATGGCATGAGATTCGTGAGTATTCATGATTAAACATTTTATTTGAACCACTAATTTTTAGATATCGCGCTCTTGGAGTTCACTAGTCGCTGAGCGCGAGCTACAAATTGTCCGTCATCACGCAACTTTGCCGTCAATGGACATAAATTTTGATGAGCGTTTCGATGGAGAAATGTTTGCGACTCTGTTCGTCAATCGGGCTGATGCTGGGAACTTCGAAAAGCACGGCCTCAGTATTTCAGACACGGATGTGAGTTATGCTGAAACAACAATGGGAACACAGAACACACCAAAACATTCAAAAGCATACTTATTGCAGGATTCCGACTACCGCACAGGAGACGCCGAGGCTCAGAGAGGACGAATTCTTCTTTATTCAATCCTTTTCCATCTGCTAATTGCTCCGTTCCTTCACCGTTCTCTAATCCTGCTGATTCCTTTCATCATCGCATATTTTCTTAGCAAAATCTGCAGTGATGATGACGTTTACAGCGAAATAGAAAATTTGTTGAAGGTAGATACATAATTTCTCAGTCAAATATTCTTTTTTAACGCTCTTATTTTCCAGATTGTTAGCAGGATTGAAGTACTGAACATATTCACTCCAAGCGAGCACCCTTTCAGAAGCAAAAGTTGAGAGTATCATTTTCTTAGCGTTGGAGTTCGATGACAGACAACGGTATGCATTCAGAGTGTTTCTGGATTATGATTTCGACATTTTAGTGGAGCTCTTATGGAGTTCATCCGCAGCCACATCATATGCGACGTTACCATCTACACGAAGAAGTGCCCAATCGAAGGAATACGTATGTTCTTTCAAGAAGCTTGTTGGCCAAGATCGAACACTGCTTTAGAAACGTATTTCCAAGAGCTTTCGCCCATTGTCTCGGTGCTAACACTTGATGACCTGAGCATAAGCATGGATGATGAATCAGCAACTATGTTTGGACGAGATTGGGAATTCTGGAACGATATTTCATCAGAACTGCTGAAAGAGGGAATGCTCTCAGTGACGTTGCAGTGTGGAGCGACTGAGAAGAAGTATCAAGAGCCGTATTACGAGTTCATCGCATATTTCGATGAAATGGAATTATCCGACAAATGTTTAATCGACCCTGAATATATATTTAAAAAAACTTTTTCTTTTAATCAAGTTTAAAATAAATTTGATGTTATTCTGAATACAGCTGCTTCATCTTTTCGCTTTTATTGTTTCTTTTTAGCATTAACATATCGTGCAAATACTTCTTCTTCCACCATAATTACGTCGTGCTTCAGGCCTTTACATGGATTCTGAAATTTACAATTTTTTTGTTTTTGTTTAAAACAAATTTATTCTCACCTCTGGCACTTCTCGTTTGCCATGATGAAGGATGCCATTAGGACCGGTATCCGGTTTTCCCTCTCCATCACACGTCACTCGTATTTGTCTAGAGAGCACAGAAGAGCAGAGTGTAGAGAGGAGAATGAAAGCGAGGAGAAACTTCATGATTGGCTTGCTCTGTCCTGCTCGAACACCTGCTTTTGTACTCAGTGAAGGCCGTTACTGGGAATGGTAGAACGTTCATTGGTGCGCATGATTTCGTTCACACTGACACAAAGAGATGTGCAAAAATGGAGAGAGTTAGAGCGTATTCTCTTTTACTGCAAATGGTCCCTCTCTATTTAGCACGCTCTCTTGTTGAATCTACATAGTAGGCAATTCAGTTTTGATGGAGTAGTTAACTATTCACACTGATCATGTTGAAATATTAGCTTTGTGGAAATCCCAAAAACTAGATTCACCTTTCCCAAATTCCGTATAATTTTATCGAGTTTACGAGAGGCTCAGAATCGAAACAATAAGAAATGAATTCATTGATTATATTTTAAAAGGGCCATAACCAGAATGAAAGTGAGAAAAAGTCGTTGTTCCCAGACATCTTAAATTCTCTAATCATCGTTGGGTAGGACTTTCATGCTTATTAGGAACTGAAATATGGGGCACAATATCGTTACTCTGCACAAAATGAATTCGACCCGTATTTCTTGATCAAATGCGCACGTTTGCTCGAGAACGCACAAAAAATAAGGGACTCTCCGCATTCGGCGTGCTCTCTCGCTCTGTCTGACCTTGCAAAGCGTGCAAAGCGATAGGGTGGGGCGATTGCTGCATAGGAGACACTCCACTTAGCTAACTTTCTCCCCCGCAGCTCTTTGAAAGTGTGACAGTTTCCGATCTTGGGGTGTTCAAGGTGAAACACAATATCTCTCACCCCATCTCAACACAATTCATTTTCCATCTTTTGATTCGTGAATATCTTTGAACAAATTATTTTATGGTATTTTAGACCATTACGATGTTCACCATGCTGCTTTCACTTGCTGCTAGCATTCAAGTAGCTGATGGTTGTCTGGCAACCTCGCCTGTCACCATTCCTACCCCGATTGCTGGTGAGAATCTTTTCTCCTTTGTGCGTTCTTTTCCACAAATCGCATATTCTCTTACGACAGTGATCATTGAGTGAAACTAGAAGACAGCGACATTTCCACATTCGAGAGTGATCATTGCAGCTTGCAAAACGTGTGCCAGGGACCTCATCACGATCACAAAAAAGGGCAATGGTTAGTTGTAATTGTACTATAAGAGGAACGAGCAGGTAAATCATTTTGACGACAAAGTATCTGATATTATTGCCATGTAATTACGTTTTCCGAAAAGTCCCTTGGCATAATTTTCAGTGTGATTGCTTTTTCTCTAATATTAATATCATTAATGGCGGTGATTGAGATGAGTTTAGGTGCCCACGACTTCAAGAGTGACATAATCGATACGACGGGAGATTGTGCTCTGCGTATCTTCACATGTGTTGGAAAATTTGCGAATATTGAGGTAAGCTTCATTTAATGGAACGAAGGCTAGCCCTTTATCTAAAAAGGTAGAGTTGCGGCAACAATCAAGGCGATTTTACCGGGTGCTCTCAACTTTGTTAATTATATTTTTTGAATTAAAACAAATGTTCACTTAGTTCAATGATGGTGGCGGTGTCTTCCAAGATGACTACGATGGAATTATCGATGGAGTTGCGCAGGTGCCTATGACTTGTAGTGAGGACGGCACGGCATGGATCTATTTCGGTCTAGCCAGTTTTTCCCTCGTTGTATATGAGGCCGAGTGTGCGTCGGGGTAACTCCGAGTTCTAACTGATTAGGCTTCAAACGTTGTAGCTGTTTGTTAGTTTGAACCGCCTGTTAAATCATCATTTATCAGATAAATCATTTGTGCTCTGCTTATCCTGTAATTTCTTGATGAGGTATCATGTGAGCCATTCAATGAATAAGCCTTCGAATGAAGTTTTTATAGACGAGTAATTTTGAAGGGTCCATTTTTTAGCCATGGAAGCAGCCCTCGAACTGTATTTGGACTATTTGGACGACGGTGAGGGTTTTTCCCAAATAACCATCTGATTCTCCCTCTTTCCAAGACACGGATTCTGCAATGTTTTGATATTTCAAAAGTGTTCGTTCGCTCTCAATATAACGTACCCCTGGTGCTTCTCGTTTGCCATAGCGGAGGAAATTAGGAGGTGGTGTACCGAGTATGCGCCCTTTTCCATCGCACTGAATGACCACCACCTCAGTAAGCGCGATTGTAGAGAACATTGTCACAAGCAGGGTAGTAGCGAGGAAATTCATGGTTGGCTTGAGCTAGAAGGGAACCAACGGTTTTTTATGCCCACTGAAGGTCGTTGCGAATAAATGACTTATTATCGATATCTCTCCATTTTACATGCTATTTGGGTGGTTACAGATGAGGGCAAAAGTGATAAATTTTCATTTCGTTTGTATTTGCCAGTTTGCCTCTCCTCTTGGCACGCTCTTCTGTTATCTCTAACTAAACCGGCTTGTAATTCAGGATAAATGGTTATTGCATAATGGGGTTGTTGCCTCTACATGCTTCTGAACATCGAAAAACCAAAACTCTGCGAAACGTTGTAAAACCAAAGCACCATGATATTTGAAAAATTAGAAATTTCTCTCGGATTCACAGGATTGAAATGCCGCATAATAGCATGGCACCCGTTGCATGCTAATTCAACACGACTATTCCCGTGTTCCTCAACATGCATCAGAGACTGTGTGAATCGGAGATAATGTATCACCCTCCTTTACACAAATAATTCAGGATAGTGTCTCCTCATCCTATCACATAGTTTTATCACACGCTGCATTCTGTCACGGTTCCGCAAAGCAGATTCTAATATCTCTAGTTACGCCACTTTTGTTAGCCTTGACGCACTGCCCCAGCGAGCAAAGGGAGGGAGGGGGGAAGAGAGGGAGGCGGGGAGTACTTTAGGGGAGACTCTCGCACTCCGCGCATTCGAATATGCCACACTTTTAATTCAAGAAACGAGGCATGGACAGGGGTGTCGGCGGGGGCGTGATGGCCGCGGCACTGCCCCGGCTTTAATTCGTCCATTCCAGCTCGATGACTGATCCAGCGATCGCTCTTCTAAGCGTTGTGGCCCCTGCCTCATCGGCCAGTCAGGGAAAAACAGAACGTCAGACGAACGTCAAGGGCTTTCGCAGTTCGTTCGTTTCTCAAGCAACCGCCTACAACTTCAACGAGTCAGATTATTTTTTGAGAAGTATGTTTTCAGCAATACATTCTCAAGAAAGCTAATTAAACTATCTGCTCGTTCGATAAACCTTTAAATTACCGTCGGGAAAAGGGGTATTGTGCAGCGATTCTGGCCGCCCTAAATGATCACTATTTGTCGTCTTGCTGAACTGATAGAAGACTTAATTTGTTTCTGTAACATGTTTAAAAGTTCAGAATCTATTATAAAATTTTTGAATTCCGCTTCAATCAGTGAATGAATTTATTTTTCCGCAACTCTATGTGTTAATGATAATGATGTTCTTGATTACACATGTCTCGTCACTCCAAGGAGCTGCGTCATTTTGGTCGAAATTGCTTTATCATATCGGCGAATGAAATTGGGGGAGTCCCTCCTCCCCTCGCAGATTCGATGCCGTTGAACTTCTGACAGATATCTCTGCATTTTTTTCAAGAAAAACCAAGAACAAACCCATTAGGACACCGGTGTGTCCGGCTTATTCCACCAAATGAAGTCATTCTTCACGCCTTTACATGGAGTAGGTCCTTCTCTAATCTCCTTAGCCTGCCTCTTTCCGTGAGAAAGGTAGACCGGGTTAGCATCCACATTCCCCGATCCATCGCATGCAATTCGTACCGCGAGTGGAAGAGCAATAGTGAAGAAAGCTGACAGAAGCAGGATGGAGAGGAGGAACTTCATGATTGAGTTGAGCTACAACTGGAACCTCGGTATTTGTACGCAGAGAATACCAATATGAATACGATGGGCAGTTATCGAATCTGTCCATTTCACATGCTATCTTACAGCGCATGAAAGTTTGATTTCGCTTCAAATCTCTTCGTTTTGCTCGTTCTTTTTGCTATCTCTAGAAAAGTGTAATATCAATTTATACTGAATGTTACTGCACACAAAAATTGGTTACTGTTCAATTGCATATTTACACTTGGCAACGAAAAAATAGTTATCAAAACATAATTCCATGAAGGATGCATGGCCACGGGCTGATAACCCGTAATGCGCGATTAGGCAGTAGCCGAAAACACACGCATAGCTCAGTGGTTAGAGAAGCCGTCACGTGATTGTGAGGTCAGAGGTTCGATCCCTCCATCCTCCATCGTTTTTTGCGCGCTCATCTAGCTAATTCACAAGAGGATGCCGTTCGGCCTCGGGCCGGATGGCACCATTTGGGGAGGGGAGAAAAGGTCTTGTCCAATTCTAGGCACTAGAAATAGCAACGTTTGAATTCCGCGGGTTTCTCGAATGTTGGTTGGTCCCGATTGGAATTCTATAGAGTACTGTAGTCGACTGATTTATCGTGACGTCTGAGTGCTCCATTCGTCCGCGGGCCAACCGGCACAACAAATAATATTCAAGTTCGAAATCCGCGGGTTTTTCGAATGTTGGTAGGTCCCGATTGGAATTCTATAGAGTTCTGTAGTCGTCTGATTTATCGTGACTTCTGAGTGTTCCATTCGTCTGCGGGCCAACCGGAACAACAAATATTATAAAAGTTTGAAATCCGCGGGTTTTTCGAATGTTGGTAGGTCCCGATTGGAATCAATAGAGTACTGTAGTCGACTGATTTATCGTGACGTCTGAGTGTTCCATTCGTCCGCGGGCCAACCGGCACAACAAATATTATTCAAGTTTGAAATCCGCGGGTTTTTCAAATGTTGGTTAGTCCCGAATGGAATAATATAGAGTACTGTAGTCGTCTGATTTATTGTGACTTCTGAGTGTTCCACTCGTCCGCGGGCCAACCGGCACAACAAATATTATTCAAGTTTGAAATCCGCGGGTTTTCGAATGTAGGTTGGTCCCGATTGGAATCAATAGAGTACTGTAGTCGTCTGATTTATCGTGACTTCTGAGTGTTCCACTCGTCCGCGGGCCAACCGGCACAACAAATATTATTCAAGTTTGAAATCCGCGGGTTTTCGAATGTAGGTTGGTCCCGATTGGAATCAAGAGAGTACTGTAGTCGACTGATTTATCGTGACGTCTGAGTGTTCCATTCGTCCGCGGGCCAACCGGCACAACAAATATTATTCAAGTTTGAAATCCGCGGGTTTTTCAAATGTTGGTTAGTCCCGAATGGAATAATATAGAGTACTGTAGTCGTCTGATTTATCGTGACTTCTGAGTGTTCCACTCGTCCGCGGGCCAACCGGCACAACAAATATTATTCAAGTTTGAAATCCGCGGGTTTTTCAAATGTTGGTTAGTCCCGAATGGAATAATATAGAGTACTGTAGTCGTCTGATTTATCGTGACTTCTCAGGGTTCCATTCGTCCGCCGGCCAGGTGGCACCCAGCGCTTGTATACTTTTCGGCTGCTTGCAAAAGACCGTTAGAGGCAATTGAGATCGAACTCCTGACCCTCTGACCTCGTGACGGATGCTCTAACCTCTGAACCATGCCCTCGGTGGTCGTCTATCCCCTGGCTCTAGCCATGATCATTGCGCGCGGAATCACAGGGCGCATGCAACTCCGTCACAGGGGAGTGGATTGAATTATAGTAAAAACAAGTTAGCAATTTGACGTGGTTCGCCTTCCGAATGATTAAGATATGATTATTTTACAGTAATTGCAGTCTTCGCATCGAAATGCCTGCCGAAAATTCTCCTCGGGATTCCTCGAGAGACTCCTCGCCTGAAGGAAAGCGAGCTAAACTCATCGAGACGGTTCGATGCACTTACTGTATTCTTGCTACTTGTGGAGTTCCCCGGAAATATGGACATGCTTCACTCAACATATAAAATAGATTGTCTAACGCAGGGTTGGTCGGGGTGGAACTCTTCCGGTGAACTCCACAAGCAACGTATTTTTGCTGCTTTCATCCCCATAATTGTGTTCATTGTAGGACCCCTCAGCGCTCACTTTCCGTCATGAGGAAGACACAGATATTGATCTGCCTCAAGCAAGCCTTGTTCAGGAAATCGACGTGCTTCAGACCGTTTGCGGATTAGAGACATGCAAGATAGTGGTGAGTTGCCATGGTCGCGTTTACTGAATGTCTTGTTTCGTGGCATTCTGAGACGACCTCAGAACCTTGAGATTATGAGGTCAGATCTCAAGAATCTCAGAATCGCAGTCTCAACAGTCGTGATTGCAGGGTAATCTGTACGAGCTCATCTCTTGCGATGGCCTGACCCTCTACGGCTCTCGCCCACGTAATGCTCAGAAGATCGATCGTTTTCTCGAGGAGCTCAACAACGATCCCAATTCTATTCACAACTTCTGGTGTCAGTCCTCGCTGTGAGTTGTCTCTGCCCCATTCTTTCTACGGATTGAACGAGACGCTATTTCAGAGCAATCATCGTTACTCGAACCGAACTGGATCAATGCTGCGTCCTGAATGCTGACTGTAACTACTATCAGTTCAAGGAGGGAGGGCTAAAGTCTATGAAGGTGTGTGGGCTTTCATAAACAATATTCAGTGATTGCTTGAAAATGTTGTAGGGATTACTCATAGACGGAAGCCAGCGACTCTCTGCTGCTCGCACTTTCTTTGTCGAGAATCCCAACGATGAACTGACCAAGGTAGTTCGCTTCTTTCGCCTTCAGACTGCGCTTAGTTGTTTCATTCAGGCCACCCCCCTCACTACTACAGTCTACATTGTTCCTTCCCATCTCGAGCTTGAGTTTCTCGATGCTCTCGAGCGCACCGAGAATGCCGTGTCCGGTGATCAAGCTGCCTCATCCACCTTCCAACTTCAAGTTGCTGCCCATTTGGAGAAGGCGAGGCTCAAAAGCGAACAAAAGGGAAGAAAAGCACGATTTGGACTTGATCGCCCTTCGTATATTGAGATGGTAATTTCCTGTTTTTTTGTCTGCTATTGATAAAAAAATTAAAGTGTACAACTAAATAGCTCAGGTGGAGTGGTGCCTGGCAGTGAGCGAGTCGATCAAGCAGAATGGAGGGATCGTGTCGTACGAGACTGCTGTGAAGAATGGACTGCCTTCCAAGACCGTGAATGAGATCTGGTTAGAGATCTTTCTTTCAAATGATCTTTGTTTGTATAAGCAGAAACTTATATTTTTAGGGCTGGCGCATTCAGCGTTTCGCAAGCGAAAGACATGGAGCTTATTCACACCATTCGTCGACTTTTCTCGCACGATAGGTTCAAGTCCTTCGCTCTCTATCACGTTTCTGTCTCGGTGAGAAATGCTTGGCTTTTTGCCACATTCATCATAGTTAAGATCTTATCGATTGATTTCAGATCTTCATTCGCGCTCACAAAAGCCACTACGCAGAAACGCTCGCTATCATTGATCAACTGATCAATGATCCGGCCATCACATCCAATGTTTCGTTGAACAAGGTTGTTATTCCTTTTGTTCTCTTTGCTTACCTTCCTCGAGTGAAAATTTGACCATTTTTCAGTACATCGTCGACCATCTCGCTCCATTCGCGGAGAAGGTACGTTCTACGACGAAGAATGCAATATACAAGAAGGAGAAGAGAGATGCGGAGGAGAACAAGCGATGGGCGGCCAAGCTCTTTCAAGGGATCGCTTGGGTGAGTTTTAACGGGCTCCTAATTTGTAATGGCAAACGAGAAGATTGATTTCCTTCTATCATGTGCTCTCTTGCCTCGCTGAGATGATACAGGAAGTTTTCCTGAATATCTCCTCATTCAGCAAGTTGACGGAGTAGTTGATCCCACGCTGAGCAGCGATGGCAATACGCCAATGGAGAAGCTGCGAAGTTGTGTTCGAGGAGCGCTTTCCTCCATCTCCCGTTATCAGATGGATGACTTCATCAACAGGATTGATGGAGCAGTGGCACTGTACAGGACTCAGGTACTCATATTGACTTATCTTCGTGAACCCGCTCGCTAGCGGTAATGGATTCGTTGTTATCAGAGTTGCCGACATTTTCTCATTCTTTTCGTTCATAACAGTGCTATTCCTTGCAGGCTGACATGGACACCAGTCCCTGGATCGAAGCCTTCCTTGCCAATGGAGGCATCGTGTTCATCGGGGAGATCAAAGGAGAAATTGACTATCGCGCAATCTATAAACTCGGCGAGGCTGTGGATGAACTCGTGTTCGAGACGAAGCCCTTCTTTGGATGTGCGTTTACATCTTTCGGTCTACCTTTTTGCCTCTCGGTTCGTCAATAATTGATTCATTTTCAGCAGTCCAGAACCTCAAAAAGAACCCTCCCATCGACTGCGGAATTCTTGCCAAGAGAAGCTCGATCAATGAAGCAGCAATCACTCTGCCAGAGAAGATCGATTCAATTGTACAGCCAAAAACGGTCAAGCACATTTTCGAGAACTGTGGTATTGATACTGATCGATTCGTTGTTGTCAACTTTGTTGTCTAATTTGAGTTGTTCGTTAGTTAGTTAGTCTATAGTTACTTCTGCCATTGTTCTCGTTCGTCGTTAATGAATATAAAGAAATTAGGCAAAAAGGGGAAAATGGTCGGAGAACAGGACACGCCCCGAATGGGAGTATTGAGAGTGACTGGAGTGACTGGAGTGACTGGTCGGGTCTATTCTCGATAATTGTGGGCGGAGACTGAGGTGAGGATTTCGAAATAATTGAACATGTTAGGCGTGGATGTGAGATCCATCCCACTGGGCTTGCGTGCCCGGAGGGATTGCGCGTTTTCTCAACACTATTCCCTGTATGCATTTTAGTGGAGTGGTGGTTTTTATATGAAACTAGAACAGTGAAGAATAATGGAAGCTAAATTTACTTTTTTGCTTAGAATTGCATCACATAGTTTTTCTAAAAGTGGAAATAACTTTTCCATTCACTCAGCCCTGCATCTCTTCCCTTTTCTGACTCTTTCTGTTTCTTAATTTACTCTTCTCAAAAAAAGAGGACAAGAATCGAAAACAAACATTTATCACGTTGACGATGGAATACAATTAGTTATGAATGAGATGAATATCGCCAAACTTTTGACGTATACATTGTATACAGGATCTTGATTCAACGCTTCTCCTGATAGTAGGCATTGTCCTCGAGACGTTCCGCATCCGTTGTTGGTTCCGGAAGAATTTCTTGGCACAAAATGGAGGTTGTCCATTTTCTCCTCGACTTCATCCTTCACGACGTTGGCGAACGAATCGAACTGAAATTGAATTCAACTTTCGGCGAGGGGACTTTCGACTTCCAACGTGAAGGAAACCCCTATTCCCTCACTTGACTGTGCTCTCTCGCCTCCGGGGCGTAGAGAGATTGACAGAGATATACCACCCCCCCAGAGTGGCTAGCCTCATTCCATAACCGACCTCCCTGTGCTTGGATATCTCTCATTAGGAATGGTTTCCGGCAAACAAGAGAAAGAACGAGGAATGATTAAGTTCAGATCATTGCTGGAAAACTCACCATTAATTTCTCGTTCGCCTTCGTTGCCTTTCGCTTCTGATTGTGCTGAAAAGATAGAGATCTGAAGTTTGCATATGAAGGAGCCAGTGATCTGAATCGACTTAAAGAGGGACTCATACCTTGTCATATTTTGTTCTCAGAAGATATCATTCAGCGCTCTTCATCATCGGAGGAGATGAATCGTCCGCGTGTAAAGCAGACAAACTGAAAAGGTGCATTTGAAAACAAAATGAAGAATAACAACACGAAGCATAAAAATAAGCAAAATAATTATGAATAAAGAGCTAGAAGACGCCTCGGCGGAGAGTATTGACTGGAGTGACTGGAATGACTGCGTCGAGTCCATTCTTAACAATTGTGGGCGGAGCCTGAGGAGAGAATTTCGAAATGATTCGTGCTAGGCGTCGATGGCAGATTCATGCCACTGGTCTGATGGCCTATAAGCGATTTCTAATCTTCAGTTAATCTTCAATCACGAGGTTGTCAAGAATGAGATTCCGTGGTGTATTTTTGAATGCAAAGAATAATGTCAAGGAGTGAAATATTTATCAGACTGGAGATTTCGTTTGCTGATATTCAATTGAAATTTTACAAGTGTACTTCGAAAAATTCAACAATTTAGCAACTGGTTCATGAAATTTGAAGGTAAAAACCGTTTCTGATAAGGAAAGCGTCCTTCTTACTAGATTGGTGACGCACTATTTCTATGCTATTTCGATACTGACCGAGTTCTTGTATCGATTTAGAGCTCCATCCTGCACGATTTCGAATACCTCACGGGATTGGTCGATGGATAAGACGAGCTTGGACCTTGGAGCCGCAGATTTCGGTTGCAGATGTCAACTGAAAATATTTTCGTTCTGGTTTGGGTCAATGTGGAGTACATGTACCATTTTGATAGATGTGATCGAACGTTTCTTAAGCAATTAACTCTCACCTTGCTCAACAATGCATAATCTCCTTAACGAATCGAGATGGTCGTCCGCGTGTAGAGCGAACAGACTAAAATACCTATGTTGAGAAATGTGCAGTTGCAAATTCCGAGCAATGAGGAGGAGACTGAACAAATTGAATAGAAACAACAGCTTGTTGTTATTTTCAGCATTGCGAATTAATTTTTCGTAAGTGCGAACTAGACACTTGAATCTGGAATGTGCAATGCAGAGGGCGCTAATTCCGAATGAGGTATCGGATAGAGGGCATGGACAGCCACGCTCGACCTCTTTCGATAATTGCACCTTTCACTCCACCGCGGGATAGTCTCCTCCTCTTTCCTCCCGCTTTCGTTCCATTGTGATCATCCCCTTCCATACCAATTATCCCTCCGCCCTCGCTCCAATCACTGTGCGATGGAGCGAGAGAGCGGATGTGTAAACTTTCTCTCACTGTAATCGGTGGACTTTCAGGGCAAGTTATTCAGTGCGAGTTATGTTTTCCACACCTCAATTAAAGCAATGACGGCACGAAAAAGTTGAATTTTTTACAAACGAAGCAAGAGATGTGTGTAAAATGGAGAGAAAATCGAAAATGAGAAGACGTTCGCTTTCCTTGGTCATTCATTCAGATTCATTGCAGCTAATTCAGCTTGCTTTCTTTAGGAAGTCTCCTCCTCTTTTCTCTAACCAACAGTTTCTCCATATTTTTCTTTTAACTTTGCCTTTGTCCAATTTCAAATCCGGAAATATTAATGAATAGTTTATCGACAATAAATCACATTTGATTTTTATGCATCTCAATACTGAGTATGTGGAAAATCCTCGTTAGTTTGGATTTGCATACCAGTCGCTGTTGAAAGAGATTATTTGTTAGCGATAGCTTGATCGAAAGGTGGCAGGAGTACAGCAAACCGAAAGCCCAGCCGTTGTTCAGGTCACGTCACGGAACTCGAGAAGATCGTTCTTCTTTTCTAGCTGAAAAAATCAAAACTACTGTATAAAGTAGAGCGGTTTCTGTGGAGTGTTTGTTCATTAATTCGATCACAATCACAACCGACTGGTGAACAACTAATTAGCGCTAAAAAGGGCGAAAATATTATGGCTATCGCTCACCTTTGCGACTCGAATCTTCCGGTTGCATTCGCACGAGTCGGTGCATTCGAGTCTGCTCAAGTTGATGAAGACCGGATACGACACTGCAAGTTTGATATTGAAAACCGACCGAAAGTTGTGGTAAAGAGATGGCTCATACCTTGTCATTATAATTGCATCATTGGGATTTCTTGATCATCTGCAGAGATGAGCATCGTCCGCGTGTAGAGCGGTCAAACTGGAAACGGTAATTTCAAGTCGGGTAAAAGTCTTGCGAAAACTGTTGCGTAATATGGCGCAATGTCACACCGAATGAATCGAATTGGACCAAGGGAATAATAATGAAGGAGATGAGGAGCGGGGGCTGCTAAGGGCGGAGAGGAGATTGAAATGAGAGAGAATAAATGAACACCCGGACTTATGAAGCGTCTTTACAATTGTGGGCGGAGTCTGAAGTGGGAACTGTACAACGCGGCTCACACGTTCTTTGACAAGCCGTGCACTGTCAGAGACTCGAAAACAACGGTTGATCAATTCCATGGGGTGAACTATCCATCTCGAACAAGATTTGACGCCCCCACTAGACTGCAGAAGAGAAGGTGAAATCACAACTAGAAGGGTGAACATGAATTTCCCCTAGAGGTAAACACGCTTCGAAGCGCACAGACTATTCTTCTCTCGCATCATTTTCATGAGCTGCGTCAGAATTTACAATTCGACATGCTCTTATCACCGGTTTTTTTTCGCTAAGATGTTTACAAAGAAGAGATAGTCGGTGGAGAGTGTTGCCTGCATCCTCCTTCTGGTGTACCTCGGGGAGGCTGAGGCGGCGATAAACGCACCAATACTGAAGAAATGGTCGGCTTCTCTCATATTTACGTGTTCTCTTGCCTCTCTACCTCGAGAGGCAAAATATGGGAGTCAGACGTCATGGTGATCTGAGTGCGGGTGGAATGTGCGATGAGTCACAATGGAGAAAAAATCTCATAAGTTTTGAACACGCGCGGGGGAGATGACATCCGCTGAGTCAGCCAATGCTGTGTCTCGCTTGTGGATGCGTTCACCAAGAAAGAGGGATAAAATCGAGAAAAAGTATCACTGACTACGTCCTTATTCTGTTCAAGCATCTTTTCTCTCCATTCTGGAATCGCCAATCGAAAAAATGAAGCCGAAACTCGTTTTTCTGGCTTTTATTTTTGCATTGAGCAGGTATGTATGTAATTCTTGACGTTAGCGCTTTGTGTATTACGAAGTATTTTGTTTTGTTCTAATGATTTCATTTTCAGATCAATTACTTCTCAATCATCTCGGGAAGGCGTAAAGTGGCATACTTTCTATCTCACTCTGGGGTAATTGTTTAAATTTTTCAATACAAATCATTTAGGAAAACACACATATCAATCTTACAGCGATAACGGGATCATTGACTACAAAATGGCAACGGAAGCATGGCCAAAGATTATTCCATCTGTGAAGGGTAGACATCAGCTATTTGACGTAATGGGCAATACCATATTCGCTTTAATCGTTGATTATCACGATGTGTGGCACAAGATGCATCCGAAGTACAAAGATGCGCTGTACAATGGAGTGTTATGTGAAGCCAGAGAAGATGTAAGGTTTGATCGAGTAGGGGAATTGGTAGTGACTAGATCAGGTGGTAAAGTAGGTCCGAAGAATAGATTAGGCCCTACGGACTGAGGTGGCCTTTACATATAGTCATTGGCATAGCAAGTGCCTTGAATACGGGGATACCTTTACCTTTACCTTTTGATCGAGTGAATGATTTTGGTGCACTTTTCATTTGAAGATAGCTCAAACGTTGATAAATATTTGGCTCAGCTCGAAGCAACTATCGAACAATTACGGAGGAGATTCGGTCAATATTGGCCACACTCGGATAATTCTTCAGCGGAAGATCCAAAGTTTCGATTGAATTGCAAAAGGTTTTTGCATCAATTTTAATTTTTTCACTAATTTTGTGCATTAAACTATAGACTGCCACTCGATAATTGCTTTTGTGTGGAAAAGAAAAGTCTGGCTTTCTGTCTCGCTGATAGGCTGAAGAATCGTATCCTCAAAGGTGTGCGAAACATTTATTGCATTTTCCCAACGCCTGCTTATAAATCAACTAAAAGAATTCATTATCTGACATTCGGATTTCGAGCCATTTTGAAAGCTAAGCAGTAGCCGATGCTTTAGAAATACAATACAATACAATACAATATTTATCTGTGTCGCTTTAAAAGCGCAGATCAGGATGGGTTTCAAGATGGGATGGGTTCTTCTCATTTGATAGTAGCGATTCCAGCCCGTGTTAGGACTTGATGGCATCGCTCGTTGAAGGAATCTCATTAGATTGAAACTGTCTCTAGGCTTGTTCTAGATTCTTCATTGAGTTTGAGTCCTCCAGGGTCAAATGATCTTTCTTTGAACGAAAATCATCATGCCCAGAATCCGAGGGACCTAACATCTTAGTAGGTCATACTCATCACACGGTGACCATTCCGGCTTAGATGAGGATTCCCATCTTGATGAGACACGAGGGGTATCAGGGAAAACAGCTGGTCATCAGAGAGAAATGGAGAGGGAACCGATCGAGACGACTAACAAAGAAGGAAGAAATACAATAAAACATAAATAAAAAATTGCAGATAATTATACAATGGGCAAATGTAAAAAACAAATGCTAAACGAATTAGAAAGTTCGGAAAAACTAATGTTTGATATTTTCAATGACGAAAGCAGATTTGGAATTGGTTGGAGATTTCCAGTCAAGTTTGTAACGTATTCATGAGTTAATGGACGCCAAATAATTCAGAATATTGATGGAGAGCGATGAAATTTTTCCTCCAAGATTGCCGCAGTTCCCTGATACTCCCGAATTCTACTGCAAGACTTTGGAGAGAGATGTAGGTTTTTGAACAAAAATGAGGCTTCCTCAATTCTCATGAACTCGGTAACAAGGGTGAAACTTATCAGAAAATTCAAAAACACAGATTGAAGCGAAAGTGAGCAAGCTCTACTCTTCCGATGGAATATACTGGACTTGGGAGCGGGTTCTGTATACTGCAAATGGTCCAACGCACATTGATCTAGATGTTGCATGCGAAAAATAGTGAGGATTCATACCGCATTCATTTTTGAAGATGGTAAATAAAGTCTTGACAAATCGGATATATTTTCAGTGTGTCTTTCTCGAATACTACTTTTGGGCGCTGTCTGTGTAACTATAGCACTGGTCTATACTTCTGCGTAGTCAAAGCGCTTGGACAATATTTCGCAGACGAAGGTGAGGTACTCAACGGAATATTTGATCTAAATTAAAAGTAACCAATTCGCTTGTTCAAGTCTTAAGGATTTAAGGCTGCATTGAGTTGTTACCTCACTCAGGCTACCTCGACTGTGATACTGTTTCGTTCGATGATTCGAAAAGACCACTTCATTGGCCCAAGCTCGTAAACCAACTCGGCATGCTTTCAAAACCAGATTCAACAGCGGTGAGATTGTACTATTATGTTTTATATTTCTCGCGCAAGAAATCCAAAAAATTCGCTAAAATTTATTTATAGAATGAAACCAGCTCAAACAACTCTTCTCCTTCGCCAGTTGTTGATTCTGCCATAATCTCCTCATCGTTTTCGGCAACTCTTCTGTTGTTCATATTTATGTTTCTAATTTAAATGGTTCAAGCTGTTGAAAGCAGATGAGGATCAATCTAACACTGTTGTTTTCGTCTTTTGCGTGACTTTTTCTTATCTAGTATCCCTTAGTCCTAGAATTAAAGCATCAAAGTTCCGCAAAGGTGAATTTTCGATAATGCAATTTTATTAAATTATAATGAACATGAATCACAATTATCAACGGATATCTTCTCTGGCGAGATTCAACTGACGTGCTCACGCGTTCATGGTCTCCCAACGCGCTGCCCAACTAGTGATGTTTGATCTCTACCACGAGGTGTTCGACCAGAGTGAACAAAATTTGACGCGGCCACTACACTACAGAAGAGAAGGTGAATGTAAAACGTGGAGAGCGAACATGAAAATTCCCCAGAGGTGTCACGCTTCGAAAGCTCTCTTCTGGAAAGGTGTGCATGAACTTACCTCATCAAGTATAACCACCTATAGATTTATTCAGACAGGTAGAAATAGGAGAAACATAACAGTACCAAGCAGAATACATTCCATGTTATTTGTCAATGTCGATATGAGAATCATTTATCAAACACAATTAATATTTATTAAACTCGATTCTGAGAGTGTTGTACTCTCCTTTTCCCTTTGTGAGGTCAATATCTGCATGCTCCCGACGTGTTTTTCCGCTTCAATGCTGCTGGCGAAATCCTGCTTTATCTGGAATGAGTGGAATAGGATATGTGACAATCGAATATGGTATAAAACCATCTCAGTTCGACCTTTTCCATGAATGTATTGGTGATTATGCAACTGACCTGCTGCAATTGAACTCCGCGATCGTTCTCGAGTACTCGAATCGACCATCATTTCTTAGCTATGTGAGCGATTTTTGATGCTCGCGTCCTTTCTGCAATAAATCAGCTGTATAAGTCCCTTTGCTTCCCCCCATCACTCGCTTGGGCAGTCCACCACGCCCCCCCCCCTCCTCCACCCTTGTCCATCCCTCGTTGCGGAGTTAACGCTAATTAATGCTAAGAAAAAAAAAATCTCCCTCACCTGTTCAGTTCTGTTCCCGGGCATCCGTCAGTGCATCCACAACAGTAATCCCTCTTTCGATGTTGTGTAGTTCAGGTACGGGACGAGATACAAGATTGCCTTCAAACGAGACAGGCTTGCAATCAGAAGGAGAGGGATTCACACCTTAGTATTTGTAGTTTATCCTTCAGCTTTCTCCATGCTCTGCAGAGAAGAGCAATCGTCCGCGTGTAGAGCGGACAAACTGGAATGATTTGTTTTATTTGAATTAATTGAAACAAGGCAAAATCAAGTTGGTCAAACGCGGAGCAAATGGAAAATGGACACTGCAATTAAGAGAATTCGAAGAGGGAGTTATAAGAGGGAGAGTGGGGGAAGAGACCTCTCGATAGGAGAATGCGAATGACATTTCTCAGCGATCTAGCCTCACAATAATTGTGGGCGGAGTCTGAGGTGTGAGGGGTGTATGACGCTTGTAATGCTTCCCTTTTGAACCATGTGATGAGCATAGACCTCAACCGCTGGGTGCGTTGCTTAATCCTCAGAAATATTTTGTGATTTTGGATTGTTCCATTAAAAAATGAGGAGAATTAATAAGAACAGCTCGTGGTATAGATTGATTGAGTCTGGTGGGGCTTGGCTTCTTTAATCTGCGCTATGCGATAGTGTGAAAAAAAGTCAATAAATCAATCAATCAAACAATTATTTATTTACAAACGATCGCATTATACAATTTCCAAACGACACCACTAATATACTGCTGAAGAGACGCTTCTCCATAGAGATAATTCAACATGCCATTTTCGGTACTCGGTACATGTCGCTTTTCCGGCGAATTCTCTATTTTTACGGCCATGTGCTGCGACCAGCCTTTGTTTCGAAGTTTTGGCAGTAAGATATGCCATTCTGAAAATTATTTAGTAACCAATTTATGAATTAGCCCTGATGAGAGCGAATGTATGTAGCATGTTACTCACCTGAACCACTCGATTCTGGCGCATCTTTCGGTTTATTAGTCTTGCACTCCATGCGGAACAAACATTCAGAACGGACTGAATGAATCACGTATTAGAATCAGAAATCAAAAGGGAAAGTGAAATATCACATGAAGTGGAAGAGAAACCAGGAGGGGGAGGGTCGTACCTTAGGGTTTGTAGTTAATCATCGCATCGTCTGCATCATCCGAGTAAATGAGGAGTCGTCCGCGTGTAGAGCGGACAAACTGGAATGAAAAGTTTCATTGCGTTAAATTGGGATAAGATAAAACAAAATTGGTCAAACGCGGATAACATGGAAAATGGATGAAACAATTAAGAGAATGCGAAGAGGGAGTTATAAGAGGGAGAGTGGGGGGAAGAGACCTCTAGATAGGAGCGATAAAGTGAGAATGAAATATCTCTCTGAAATAGCGTCACAATAATAGTGGGCGGAGTCTGAGGCGCGAGATGAGGTGTGCATGACGCGTATCAAGCGTTTCTTTTGAGGCGTGTAATGCGCATAGATCTCAACCGCTGGGTGCGTTGTTGTACCCGCTAAAATGCTTGTGCGATTTTAGATTGCTTCAATAAATAAATGAAGAGAATTAGGAAGAACAGGTATTCGTGGCATATATTGATTGAGTCTTTTGAGGCTGGACAATGTCTATTAACCTGTGCCATTTGTTGTTGCGTCCAGTGCAAAATAAAGTCAATCAATCAAATATTTATAAACAAAGATAAGATTATACAATTTACAAATACGATGCGACTAATATGCTGTTGAAGAGACGCTTCTCCATAGAGATAATTCAACATGCCATTTTCAGTACTCGGTACATGTCGCTTTTCTGGCGAATTCTCTATTCTTTTATGGTCGTGTTTAGAGACCATTCGTGAGTAGGTTGTAGTAGGTTTGGAAAAGCAGCCTTTCTGAAACAATTCTAATTAGTTATTTGATAATAAAATATAGTTAGAGCTAATGAATGCGAAAGTGTGAATCATGTCGCTCACCTGAACGATTCTATTCTTGTGCATCTTTCGGTTTCTTAGTCTTGCATTCCATGCGGAACAGACATTCAGAACGGACTGAATGAATCAAGTATTAGAATCAGAAATCAAAAGGGAAAATCTAAAATCGCATGAAGTGGAAGAGAATCCAGGAGGGGGGAGGGTCGTACCTTAGGGTTTGTAGTTAATCATCGCATCTTCTGTATCATCCGAGTAGATGAGGAGTCGTCCGCGTGTAGAGCAGACAAACTGGAAGGATTATTTTCATAGCCTATGTATATGAAACACGGTAAATACGCCATTAAAATGAAAAAAACGCCATTAAAATTAAGGAAACCAAGGGGGAAAGGTCCGAAAGGAAAGGAGACCTCTCGATACGAGAGATTGAGTGCCAAGTGTGAATTAAAATCCCAGTTGAGTAGCGTCATTTCAAACATGGGTGGAGTTTGAAGTGTGAAATTAGGGCTGAGCGACGCTTGTCACGAGTCCATTCACCTTTTGAAATTTTGATGATCTCCTCCACTGGGTAACAATAGCGCTGCAGGCGATAAGTTCTCGAAATGTCGCACACAGTCTAAGCGATGACGCAAGACAACATTCAAATTGAGTAAAGACAATTCGTCATGTTCCATTCCTAGTCACAGCCCGAACGTGCAACAATGGTGATATCATTCTTCTTTTGATCATCGGAACACAATAGAAAGTACCCCTCCTGGCAGAGATTCCTTGAGCATGGCTCGGGATCGGTCCATTCCCAAAGAATCCTCCCCACTATTCTCAGCTTTTCCGAAACAAAACAATCAACATTAAAATATTTATCAATCAACGACCATAATTACACAACTTCCATACGATACGATCAAGGAAATGTTGTCTAGGAAAAATTGCGTCTTCACAATAACCTATATGGAACCTTTCATGCCCATCAGACAGTTACATGCTCTTCCTAGCATCATTTTGAGGAAACTCGCTGTCCAACCCATACCAGCGATGTTGTTGATCCTAAGGACGCGCTCTCCTCGCTCGAGATTGTCGCATCCTTTCACCGCCAGTACCATATCGTGGAACATCTCCAATGAGGAGAGAGAGTCGGAAGGGAGTAACACGAGGCGAATCTCTTCTGAAACAAATTCGATATTCGAAGTAAGAGAAGAATGAATCTGCTTGTGATGCATCTAAAATCAATTAAAAATTTGGCGCTCCTGCTGTTGGGGGGTCTCCCCCTTTTCCCCTATCCCCTCCCTCTCATTCCCTCTCCTTCTCAAAGGAGAGGGCGGTCTCCCCTCTCGGAGGAGACCAAGTCCGCGGGGGGCGAATGCTCCCCTCTCCCTCCTCCGATAGGAGGGCGATGGACTGAACCAGAAAAGTGTGAATCAGCACTTATATAGGTTGAGGTGGGATGTAAATGAGAATTGCGAGAGAGTGTTATTTTTGAGAGACATAATCTAGTCTGAGTGAGTGACTTAATTGAGTTACGACTAAATTGCTTTTCATTCTCACCCATTCGCGCTCGAGACAACCGTGCAGAGTGCGTCGAAGGAGAGGGAATGAGAGGGAGGGGATAGGGGGAAAGGGGGAGACTCCCCCATAGACTTTGAAATATAACGTAACTAGTTACTTCATTCCTCACTATCGCCTGTTAGTAAAGCGGTCTCGTAACTAGTTACGAGTGAAGTAACTAGTTACGAAAATCTTTATAACTAGTTATGAAAGAAGAACACCAGAACATCATGATACGCAAAAACTTTCAAAAGAGACTGATGTTATTTTTCCATGACTAATCAGCGTAGGATATGCAAATATCAAAATTTTCTACGGCAGCCAAAATTGAAAATGCATTTTTGTTGTAAAACAAGATCATGTCTCAGTATTTTGAGTGAACATGCACTTCCCCCTTACTGACCTACCTGCACCGGCAGTTCTCCCGGATCCAAAAACGAAAGAAGTTATGCCCGAAAAACTGGCATCATTCGTAACTATTCGTAAAGAAATTACATAACTAGTTACGAAACCGCTCTCGCAACTAGTTACGAATGAAATAACTAGTTACGAGAATCCTTTCGTAACTAGTTACTTTGTTGATAAACTGTTATATTTCAAAGTCTACTCCCCCAACAGCAGGAGCGCCAAAAATTTTATTTTGGTAAAATGAAAGGACTTGCCTTCGCCTGGCAGGGATAGCAGCATCTCCCTCTCATCCGTCTCATCAACGACTCCTCGACCGAGTGCAGGCTGCAATAATGATTGTAGAGTATATGAAGCATATCGATGAATTAAATTCTACATTGTAAAACATTCATGTCGATTTTTGCGGGCGGGATAGGACTGTGATTGGCGATGGTCAGACCGTTGCTGGATAACTTACCGTACTATAGTAGTTGCTTGAAGGGACATTATCGTGGCCGTTGTCATGTCTCTTATATGACTTCTGCTCCATTGCGAAGCTAAAAAACTGAACGTAAGTTTATGATTGCTAGAGGCTGAACGAGTGATTTGTGCATGGGTTCATACCTCAGTATTTCTGGTTTGTCATTCAGCGTTCTTCTTTGTCCGAGGAGATCGTTCGCGTGTAGAGCGGACAAACTGGAAAGAATACTTTCATAGCGTTAAATTGGTACAAGAAAAAACCAAGTTGGTTAAACGCAGAGCAAATGGAAAATTGCCAGGATAATTAAGAGAATGCGAAGGGAACGACACCTCTCGACGGGAGCGATTGAGTGAGGAATGCGAATGATAATCCTAGTTGAGTAGCGTCATTGTCATTGTGGGCGGAGTTTCATGTGCGAGGGCTGAACGACGCTTGTCAAGCGTTCGATTGCCATTTGAATTGCACGCGAGGAAAAGGAATCTCCACCGCAGGCTGTTTGGGCCATTTCCATCTAATTTGTTTTTGTTTCGTTCGAGAGAGGCGATGATGAATACGATGTCATAGCAATTTCAATAGAGTTGCAATCGATTATAAGGGGTATTCCATCGATTCGAGACCCTCTTGAATTCGCAAATCTTTACACAGGGACGGATTTGGCCTTGCAACCGATACAATTATAATCGGCACTTCCCCTCTAGCACGGACTCAAAATGGTTCAGTTTAGCAAGACGCCAAGTCCAGTCTGAGACACGATCGATCTATTTTCTCTGTCTGTTCCACGAACAACTCGGCCAAAACTAAATCATTAAAATTAATAATTTATCTACATGGCAAATAACAATCATTCAATTTTATTTCGCAACTGTTCGTTCTATTCCGGTTTAACGGCAATGTAATGAAGCTCGTAGCGTCCATGCATGCTACAGTCCTTTCTCAAGCAATTCTTGACAGTCGATCAAATTGACCTCCAGAGTTGCTCGTGTAGAGTGTTCACTGAAAATATTGGGACTACTTATAAATGTTGTATTATCGAAAATTATCAGATCATACTCCATCCAAAATTGTGTGTTTGTTACATAGGATAGACGCACAGCAATGCAATCTATCTTAAGGAAAGGAGCAACATCAGTCTCATCTCATCGAAGGGACGATTAGGTTGTAGTATCCAGTGTCGTCATCGTTTTTCATTACTTCAATCACATGTAGATGCTGTCTGAAATGTCTTCATTTTCTCGCTAGCTATTAGGCAAAATTGTAACTCGACAAACAACATGCACGGAGTCAATGAGGGATTCATACCTTAATGAATGTGGTTAGTCACGGAAGCTTGATCATCATCCAGGGGATGGGCGATCGTCCGCGTGTAGAGCGGGGAAACTGAAATAGAAAATTTTAGAGTGTTCGAAAAGGAAACGGTAAACACAACAACCGCTGTACTGATTTGGGCGTGATTCCGTAGCCCGGTTGGGCAACATGTACAATGTGAGCAATAATTATAGGAATAAGAAAAGGTAGGGGTAAAGCGAGAGAGCAGAGGGCCTCTCAATTCAGTGGACTGAGGGCGAATAAGATGTCGCAATTGATTGGCGTCAAATTGATTGTGGGCGGAGTCAGAAGTGGGAAACGAGGACTGGACGACGCGTATCAAACACGCTTAAAAATGGAGATGAACTCGTGGAAAGGAGATCTAATCTGATGGGTATTTGGAGCTTATGGTTTCATTTAGTTCAAAAATTTGATGAGAAAACGATAATAATTTTCCTCTCTGGCAGGGATTCAAAAAGGTTCTGGTTGACACAAATTCGGCCAATTTTTTCTCTGTCTGTTCACCGTCTTACTCTGCGAATAGTGAGACAATCAATTTGCAATTTATCACAATATCACATTCGCAGTAGGCATGTGATAGCCTCAAACAACTACGGTCACTCTGAGCTTGATCGCTCCCTCTGTACGGATGCATCACTCGAATTTCTTCGGAATCTCTACGAAGTATCTCATATTGATTCCTTCTTTCATGGTTCCGTCGAAAGGTCCTCTAGTCTCTCCAGCACTTTATTTTTTGACTTGGCCGAAATGTGGTATGTCTAAAAAGTAAAAAAAGATCTTTGACAGAACACAGAGCTTTCGTCACTAAATAAATAAATACAAAATAAAGCTAAATACATAACTGGGAACTTGCCTGGAATGCATTCAGTGTGTTTCCATTCCATTTTGATGGCCTTCTCGGTTGATGTTTGGATTCTCCGGCTTTCATTCGCGGAAATGCCTGAAACGCAAAAACGTTGTAGCGAAACACTTTAGCACCCTATTGGTTGATGGTTGCATACCTGATCCATATTTCGCGTGGCGCTTTTGAAAAATGCAATCTCTTGAAGAGCCGAGACGATGGTCCGCGTGTAGAGCGGACAACCTGAAATAAGCAGCATTTGTTGATAAAAGTGGGCAAATTTAACAACAATACAGCGCTCGATTTAAAATTGGGTGCATGAGAGAGAGAGAGGGACGAACTACGAAGGCGTTGGATGCGTGAATGATCTGGCTGTATCGAGTCTCTTTTGAGCGTCAGTAGGCGGAGCTCGAGGTGAGAATTATCTATCACATGCTTATTTTTTGAGCATGGCGATTTGAGCCGTGGTAAAAGTGGTATAAGTGGAATGCATGCCATTGGGTACAACGTAAAGAGTTTTTGCAGTTCATGACAATTAGTTATTGTGTCTCGCTCGAACGATTCAATGACCTTTTTGGAGAAGTGCTAGGAATAGATGCCGAGGGTAGTGATAACCATGATTACGAGTTCGGCATTTCAGTGAATATTCCTCTTCCGTTTCCATTTCACTCCCTTTCTTATGTTTCAGCACGAGCAATTCGCGAAATGACACGATCCCTCTCTACCCCTTCCCCTCTCCTCTGTTGATCACTATCCTGCCTTTTCCTTCCTCCGCCTCTCCCTCCTTTCCTCAATCACTCGATATATCTCGACAGACCGAGGGCAGGCGGAAAAGAGGAGGAGAGAAACAGGGATCACAAGATATGCCGGCAACATCTCGCTGTCATCTCAACAGACATCGGTCCGACTTCTTTCATTATTTCTCCCTTTAGAATCCCCTCGATTCATTCAAAGGATAAATGTACGTTCCATGCGTTTGCAGAGCAATTGATAACAAGACGATTATTTATCACAATACAACACAAGAATGCGGCAGTAGTGTTCTTGAGATCGCAGTGATATCTGCCGATTGCTCCTGCAATTATTGTTGATGAATTTACATCGCATTCAGTAATGTTCACCTCTCAGGTTGTAGATGTCAAAACTCAAACTCCTCGTTCAATTTAGTACTGTTGCCTGTGGAATTTTCCGGGAAAATTATCTCTTCAGAATTTTCAAGAGAATGTTCGACCAAACTTTATTCTGAAAGCACAGCAGTTTCCTAGGAAGCAATTCATAGCTCACCTCAGGATATATTAAGAACATGAACAGATTACAAATTTTGAAGAGCAAATCGGTTGTCCGCGTGTAGAGCGGACATACTGAAATACGACTTTAATGAAAATCAGACAGCGACTAAATACGATTGAAAACGCTAGGAAAAAACGCTAGGAAATGCGAGTGAGCAAAATGGTGAGCGCGAAAGGCATTGACCCCTGCTCACTCTCCTCTCCTCTGTTGTCAACAACTTCTACCCTCCTTCCTTCCCCTCCTTCCTTCTCTCTCTCCTCCTCTCCCTCCTCCTCCTCCTCCTCTCTATCACTTGATTGATCTGTCCGCGACAGAGTGAGGGAGAGAAAAGACAGAGAGATAGAAAAAGAGAGAGAGAGGGGTAGGAGCGCGGACAGAATGTCAGTCACTAAAGGGGTGAACGATTTACTGAGAAATCGAAGTGATGAAGAACATCAGCTATCAGTGATCAACCACACTCTCTTTTTTTTCATTCCCCCGACGAAGAAAATGGGATCACTTGTCAGCTTTTGGGATGTGGATCTCCTTTTTTTCTTTCGAGATATTGGAAATCATAAAATTCGGACAGACCAGTGTGATTCATGCAACTGATTATTCAAATTCGCACGCACATATTCCTTCTTCTTGTTACATCTGAACCCCTTCCGTCGCTTCACTGCTACTAAATTGCCGAAACGTGCCATTGATCCATTTAATTTGTTAAGAAATTATTTATTAAAACACAACAACAGACAAAACCAGTCGGCATCCACTTAATAGGATCTTTTCAGATCGGTTTTTCTTATCACATTTATGCATCCTGTGATCCGCTTGACGTTTTTTTCCGTTCTGAAACATACTTTGGTAAGCAAGAAACTATACATATTTGATCTCACCTTGGTACATCTTTAACTGCCTGGCACATTTACTCAGCAATTCCTTCATACATTGATTGAATGTGCGGATCTGTCATGAATGCATAATTATCAGAGAAAGTATAGATGCGACTTACATTGATTACTTATGAATCGTATCCGTTCTCATCTCGTTTAGAACAGAGTAATTGTCAGCGTGTAGAGCGAACAAACTGGGAAAATTACATCAAACACGCATTCAAAATAAATCATTGAGACGAAAACATGAAGTAGAAGAAGAGAGGAAAGAAGAGGAAAGAACGGGCGCGCAGAGACACTGAAACTCTTTTTCTTCCCTCCCTCCTCCCTGTCCCTCGGCTCTGTTGACCACTCTTCCTCCTCTCTTCCCTCTATCACTCAATGCATCTGTCCGCGACAGAACGTGACCGGGAGGAGGGAAGAGAGTGAGGGAAGAAAGAGATGGGTGGAAGATAGAAAGAGTAGTCAGTTGACATTTGGTCAGCCAAGGGAAAGGGGGAGAAGGAGTTGTTACTCGATTTCATAACGTTTTCTTTTCAACCCGAATTAAACTTGTTCTACCCTTTCCTTTTTATCAGTTTTATTATTATTTCAGATTGTCCGCTCTATATGCGGACGAATGCTCTATTCTTCAAGAGACTCCCGCAATGTTCTGATTGATCGAAAGGAAAGGTATGCGCCGTCATTAAGTCTGGGTCAATTCAAGGAACCGTTCTCGGACTTGGCCGCTTGGAGTTTGTCTCCGCCATTAGGCCAGTCCTTGAAACCCATCTGGCCCCTCCCTCGCTTACATGACTTTCGGGTCGCAAGCGTAAAAGGAGTGGGCACGTTGTTCGAAAGAACAACAAACAACCTTTTCAATCTTATCATTACCATATCTCACATTACATCTTCCATTGACAATCAGACTAAAAATGCTTAATATTCAATCGAAATTACCTTTGTTTTGCTAAAACCTGCTCCATATACTTTTCAATAAGCCGCCATTCTCTTATCATTCCTATCGCATCCGCAGAAGAGCGACTGGTGTTTCCCATTCAGAATCCTTCCCTCTCTTCTTCTCCCTATCCGGGAACAAATGGTTCCCAACACCAATCTCTTTTGCACTTATGCTCAAAACAAACCCACGCGCAAAGGCTTAATCCTGCCTTTTTTGAAAACAATTCCAATCTTCTCTAACCCTATCTTCTCCCTTTTTTCCCTCTTTCTAATCTCATAAATCCTCTCAATCTTCAAAATACAAATCGTAATCGAATAGATTCAACTGGCTTTTATCTTCTTACCTTTCCACCACTCCCTATTTTCAATTCCCAGACTGCAGCGATCGTCGTCTCCTCTGACCCATAGGTCGGCGGAGGGGAGAGGGCGGAGTAGTCGAGCCAGAAACATGTGGTTCTCCCACCATAGAGGGGTCACGCCACGGTGGCAGTCCCACCGAATGTCCGTCGATCGAAATCATAGTAAGGGATGGGCATCCCACTCAACCGCCCGCTAAAAACATACAAAACGCGAACAAACCATCATCAAATACTAAATTTGTTGGAAGAGAGTGCGGGAGAAATCTTGTAACTCTTGGAGAACACACTTCACACACTGGTCGTTCTTGTAGTAACAGGCGTTGCAAAATCTGCCCAAAAACAAATTTCAAAATTGGAGCAACTAGCACTATTACAAACGATATCTTTCTAACTAATAAAGAGATAGATGACCATTGCAAAACAAGGAATGTAGTTTATCTCATTACTTGTTCTGTTTGCAAACAATACGTTGGTGAAACAACTCAGCCACTGAAAACTAGAATCTCTCAACACAGCTATTCTTTCGAAAGCAATCATCTCAAAACGTTCCTCAGTCAGCATTTCAAAGAACCTCTACATGATAGATACTCATTCACCGTCGATATTCTTGACCATGGAAAAGATAAAACTGAGCTTTTACAAAAAGAACTTCAGT
>LS505402.1:15519-59336 GCA_900490845.1 Pristionchus japonicus
ATCGAGATGCTTTCACATTCAAATTCCCGCCACTCCCCTGTCCTTTCAAGCGTCCATGGCACATTGCCAACTCGCTATAAAATCGTTCAGGCAAAAGATACAACCATGCGGTTTTCGGATTTCTGATATGGTTCATGATAGCTACAGTTCTGCGTTGGCAGATTAGTCATCTAATATTTGCTATTAGCCCTCCTTTAAGCAATTACAAGTCACTATTGAAACTTTCACCTAGCCAAGGTTCTTGTAAGAATCCTACGTCACCCAGTCTCTGGGTGGAAAGTATTTTTGTGCACAGGCCGTCTGCCAATATTTGAGCTGGAAGTTTGGGAATTTTAAGGGATAAAATAAGTGAATAAGTGAATATCCTTCAGATAATACACGCCTGCATCGAGAAGGAGCAGAAGATGGACACGAGCTTCGATTTCTCCTTCTCGGAGGATGTCAAGTGAGTTATTATTTTGAGTTTGAAGCGAAAAATCGAACAGAAATAGTGATTCTGCCAGGAAGAAGATGTAAGGGACGATTACTAACATTCCCTTGTTTTCCGCCTATTTTTCTTAAAAAGTAAGCTGAACATAGCAACAAGGGGTGTTGGTGCCTGTCCATTCGTATAACAATGCACAGTATTTGCTCGCTATGATAGCATTTGGAAATGGAATTAGGTTACAACAAACTCTCTTGAGTTTCGCAAATCCAATGACTATAATTTACAGACACCGCATGGTGGAGTACACGAAGAAGTACGTGGAGCGGCACAACCTCAAGAAGCTCTCCTACCCCGACGGAATCGCCGACTAACTTTCTACCTACCGTATCCGACCGTACCCCCTGATCTCTCCGATTATCGATCGAATCTCTCTCCCTGTTGTCTTCCCCATTCATAATTGTTGCTGCCCCATAACCTTAACATTGTTGACTGATCTCTAACTGCACCTAGCTTTGCCCCGTTAATTTTTTCACAGAATCTCCGTTTTACTGTTTTCTAAGTGTATGGGTACGTAATTTCTCAGTGCTCTCATGATTTCATCTCTTATTATTAGGTATTTATCTTATTCCGTTTATTTTTGCACAAGTCGTAAGGTTTCTCGACAGAAGATCTCTCGTTTGCCTTGTTGCCCGCTAGATCGGAGAGAAAAACATTCCCGCCCATTTTAAGGCCACGCCCACATCTAGTTGCTAATTCAGTTTCATATGAAGCGGTGCTGCCACGAAACTCGCAGTTGTTATCTATTTTATGTCCAGTGCTGTTGTTGAAACCGACTTATATATTGATTGTTTCCAGTGCAAAACGCCTTTTGTATGCCGTCTCTTCCTTATAATGCGATGCTGATCTTCCCTGATGTTTTTAGAAGCTTCATCATGTGTTTCAACCGGCGACGTTTCAATAAAGATTTGTAAAAAACACGTGACTTGAGCTGATTTGAATATGGAATGAGAGAGAGAGTGAGAGTCGAAGAGGGTTCTCATTTCACTCCTTTTCAACCATGAGAGACGGTCGAATGATGATCTTCTCTCTCCTCTTCTTCCTCGCTGCCTGCGGAGAAGCTGCACAAATGATCGGAACTGCACAAATGACCGGAACCAAGTTGTGAGTGTTCTATGTTCTCTGATCTTTGATCTTTGATCTATATCCTCATCCCATTTCAGCTACGGCATCATACCGATCCCGCAGATGAAGTGGTTCCGCGACAAAGATGCCGGCGGCACCGGACCCGAGTACATTGCGTACAAGCACGAAATCGTCATCGAAGGGGGCCACGTACATGTGAGCAAGCCCCGCCCCCTTTAGACCACGCCCCTTTAGGACACGCCCACTTTAGGCCACACCCATTTCGAGATCGGAGTGGTCAATGCGAGAGCTCTAGCAGTAGGGCGATGTATTCGAACAGCTTGAGGGTTTCGAAACAAAACGGCTCAAGGATGAAAGTTGAGTTTCCATTTTGCAGAACCTGAAGAACAGTAGGAAGTCCAACTTCTCCGTCTACCCAACAGCACCGTGCCCCCTCATCTCGTGTGTTTTATGTTTTTAATAATTAATTTTAAAAATATTTAATTATTAGCATTTAATCACATTGGTGTATTGGTAGTACCAATTTGGTACTGTGGTCCCAAGGATGTTTTCGGGGGCAGAGCTTCATTGAATGCGATACCGTACACCTACCGTGTCCCGAAGCGCTTGCTTATCGATAATCTTGCAGGTTCGTCATCCAGATCGATCCACCGGGCTTCGTCGAAAAGGTGGACAAGAAGAACGAGAGGATGAACGAGCGGCAGCAGCAGGTGAGCAATAAGCTCCGCCCCTTTGACTCCGCCCCCTTCGTTTGATCTTTGATCTCTTCAGACCTGCACCATCTCTGTCACGATCGACAACGGCCACATTGAGGTGTGGTACGGACTGTGCCAGAGCAGGACTCGTGAGTGACTGGATCAGGATTGATCTTTGATCTTTGATCTCTTGCAGCCAAGGAGCAGCGCAAGTTCGACTTCCCCGTGAACCCGCTGAGCATCGTCTACTTCAACTTCGACGGCCTCACCATGAAGATGTACAAGAAGGACGGAGATGATAGGGAACGTGAGCTTTTTTCACCTTTATAAATCGATTTATTGATCGGCTGATTTACTGTAGCTAAGCTCTACTGTATCATCTCACTATATCGATTTTTCATTGGCTTATCGAATATCGATTGATGGTTTATCGATCGATTGCAGCCTTCGAGATGGGCCGAGTGGAGCACGCGACGAACCAGAAGGAATACACGCAGTTTGACAAGTTCAGAATTTTCCTCCTCTACGATGCCTGCCCGACGGTCAACCTCAAGGAGGTACAGAAGGGGGTGTTACGGTATCCTAAGGTCCTAAGGGTTGCGGTGGGATTATGAGTGGCACGGAAGATATTGTGGACTCAACTGCCATCTTCAAGGTGGTATGGTATTGGGGGTTACGGTAGCCTAACGTAAGGTCCTAACAAGTGTTACGGTATGAGATGGGAGATAGAGATCGTTAACTGAATACGGTATTGGCTACTGTGTAGGGTGCTGATTTCTACAGTTTGTACTTCAATTCTTTATCGTCAGGTCTTCGATGAGGAGGCGTGGAAAAATATTGCGGCGGACGGCGTAGAGTGGGTTTTTTGATCTCTGCTCTTTGATCTCTGATAGCTGATCTTTGATCTTTCCAGACGGTCCGTCTGGTCCGATCCCCTCCTCTACCGTATGATCGCCATCTTCTTCATCTTCCAATCCCTCGCCGTCCTCATCCTCTCGACGATGTACGTCTGGAGCATCGGGTGAGTGCACTTGATCTTTGATCTTTGATCTATTGATTGACTGATAAGACACCAATAGAACAACTTCAGTGTGCACTTCCCAACGAACCGCCTCTACGACGCCATCTTCATCCGCTACACGAAGGAGGGACTGGTGAGTAGTGGTTGATCTCTGATCTCTAATCTCTGGTCTTTGATCTCTCTTCGCATCTTCTCAATGCTATTAATGATATGATGGCATCGTTAGATGGTTAAACATCGCCGGTGGATATTATTTGGTATTTGATCTTTGATCTTCCTACTCTTAGGTGGCCAAGCCGGAGGCCGAAGAGGCAAAGTCGTGCAAGTCGGCGGAGGAGCCGAGTCAGGAGTGGGAGTCGACGAACGGCAAGAAGGAGGACCTGTTCGGGGAGAAGGGGGCCAAGCAGAAGTTAGTTGATCTTTGATCTCTGGACTTTGATCGTTGATCTCTGGCTTCTTCTCTTCCTGGATTTAGCTAGTGATGATGCAATCTCTCAGAAACCCGATGCGCGCTCCGCCCGGCTACGCGCTCGCCGACTACGACGCGCCCTACGAGGACGACCCGGAACCGGGTGAGTACGGTAGGATACGGTAGAAGGAAGATTACGGTAGATATCGATTCTCATTAGCAGAGTACGGTATGGATCAATCTATAATCGATTGCAGAGATGGTGACGGGCGTCGCGAAGGCGTCTGACGAGCTGGGCTGGGACGGAAACGGTAAGGATTACGGTAATTGGTAGGTTACGGTGGTGGAACGGTAGCCTTCATTCGATCGATTACTACAAAGTAATGTCGAGTCCGAAGCCGGTGCTTGGAGCCGGAACCGTGAAATATCAACTCAATATACAGTCGAAGCGACGCCGCCCACGAAGACGCCGCCGGGAGCGGCCGGCGCTCCGCCGGAGTCCCACACGGAGAAGTCGGCCAAGGTATACGGTAGTGGGATGCAGTACCCAACTCTCTATTTGCAGGCTCCGGTCGCAGCTCCGGACGTGGGCGTCGCTGTGTGAAGAGTTGTCGCAGCGACTACGGCTGATGTAGAGAAGAAATATAGAGATTTTCCGATAAAGACACTGTTTGATATCTGTGTTGATTGACTAACGCACAGTGAAATGAATTACTTTCAGAAGATGCTCATTTGCATTTCAACTTCACTCCATTCACTTATTTTGTATACGTCCTCATCCTTCATTTCTTTCCTCACTCCTCCCTTCTGCGCTCGTCCGATGCGGTTGCTGCGCCTCTTTCGAGTGAGATCTACCGCATTCTTCTCTTTACCGTATCTGGGATCGATCATACCGTATCTACCGTAGTCTACCGTACTGGGCCTCTCAGATACTCGGACTCTTGCTGTCACTGGTCGGCGGTGCACTGCCAATCGCAGGACCACCACCGCCTCTGCCAGAAGTTTATTCGGTTTGCCGCAGCGGCAGAAAGGTGGTGCCGGAAGATCAGAGACTTGCGTGAGTTTGAATTCCAAGCGAGCACGAAAAATCATGCATTATCTGTTTCAGGGGCAACACCCACATACAGTGCGAGCGAGTATTCTGGGGAACTCGAGGTGAATATTTTCGAAAACATTATGAGAGATCAAAGATCATACTTCAGGCAAGAACTGGAATGAAGTACACAACGGCCCGCACTACTCCAATTCGCCACTGACGGCAGGTACGAGTGCAATCGATAATACCGTATCCAATACCGTATCCAATACTACCGTATCTCAGGCGAATTTCAATGCGCGGAGTTTTCGATGTTCGCGAACAATACGAGCAAGATGGTCGTGCGCTGCCAGGGCGAGAGATGCGATGTAATCCTATCGATCTACCATAACCCTACCGTACCCTTACCGTACATATACCGTAACCTACTGTGAGCCCACAATAGCCCTACGATTACCGTTCAGTACCGTACCCATACCGTACCCCTTACCGTACCTCTACCGTAACCTTCCAGATCAACATGGGCATCTCTGCGTCACTGCACGCGTGTCGCGTGCAGCAGGAAAAGGATGAGATTGCCTCCGCGAAGCTGAACTCGTTCCCGGAGGAGAAACCGGTGAGGAATATCGATCTACCGTATCCCAAGACATACCGTAACCTACAGTAACCTACCGTGGCCATAGGGGTGTAGTTAACCAAACCGTAATCCTACCGTAATCCCTTCCTTACACGGCTCTCGATGGTCGTGTAGCTACCGTAACCCTACCGTACCCTCTCATTCCAGAAAGGCGCCAAGATCGGCATATCGGTGGGCATACCGTTCGTCATCCTGCTTCTCGGAGCACTCGCCTGCTTCGCCATTGTCAAGTGTCTCACGTTAGTAAGATCAAAGGTCAAAGATGAAAGATCATTCATCATTCCAGTCGCGACGTGCCCAACGAGGCGCCGCCCGTGTCGATGGCGCCCTCGTCGATAATCGCCGCGATTCCGGTACGGTAGTCAGTTATCGATTGATGTTCAGGAATTACTGTAGCATACTGTATTTATCGATCGATTGCAGAGCAAGATGGAGTCGGTGCAGGCGCCGGCGACCGACCCGGCCAGCACGCCGCTCGTCAAGGCGCACGCCATCGTCGCCAAGAAGCCCGCCTGAAACAGGCAGTAGTACGGTAGCCGGGCATACTGTAGCCAGCGCGGCCGAAATATATCGATTGATTGATAAACTCGTTGAGAATAGAAATGTAATGTGAAATGTGAAACGGATAAACAAACAAGGCGTTTATACAGAACATACAGAATTCATGTCTAGAGATGAGCATTAGAAGTTGACGCAACTCGCGGCGATGACTCTCATAGTTTGAGTGACTCCATTCAGAGGTCCAATGAAGAACCACTCTCCGAAGATGCACTTTGTGTAGAGATAGAACTCGTCGGCAGCCACTCTCTCGATTTGATTGTCTCGAAGCATCTTCAAATTGGAATAGTGAGACGGTTGCTTACACAAACATTCAAAGGCGGATCATAACTGGGCGCACCATGTATCGCACCCATGAAGCGCCGGGCGGGCACGCCGGTGTCTGGTCTGCACGAGGAGGACCAAAGACTCCGCCCCCTGAAAGGCTTGTTCAATCAAGAATGCATTTCACTTTTGAAACGCATTGATATTTCATATCATATGCACCTTCGTAGGAGTTCTTCAATGGAGAGCATGCACCGTTCACTGCAAGTTCATCGACTGCCGTTTCGTAGCACTTCGCTGCTCGGATGTACGTCTGGCCCACCTGTTTCAAAAGCAATTAATCATTAAAATTCTTGTGCAGTTACATTGTTCATGCTGTAGATCCACGTAGCGAGACGGTCATCCCAAGCGATGTTCGTGGTGTAATCGTTTTGGCCGTTGCGTCGTCTACCATCCGGCAAGTAGAGATCCATTAGCTGTAAAGCGGTAATGCAGGTGAGATGTCTCTCGAGAAGTGGCACATTGAGTAATGATAACTATTTCATTGCAAGTGCAACCTTGTTCCCAGCTCCGCACGGAGGCACTGTGTTGGTCTTGAATGCGGTGTTAGGGACGGTATCCGCAAAGGCAGTTCCTTTCGGGAGCCGCTCGTCTCTCTTGTACATCTGGCTGATTGCAGCCGGTTCGATGATGGGGCACAGCTCATCATCCGTAATTTTGAGCCATTCCTTGACAGATTCGGTACATTGGAGAGTTGTTGAGGGTCCTTTGAGCATCGCGCAGACAGCCAGTTTATCGTTGTAGACGAAGGCTTCACACCAAGGAACCATTGCACAGCGGATCTTGCACTCGAAATAGTCGATTACCTGAAATGTATTACAATTCAAAGCATTTTGTCAACAGCTCTTGACGAGAAGGTGCTAAAATGATAGGAGAAAGAAACCTTGCTTGGAGGAATGACAGGTAGACGACGAGTCGCCGCGAACTGCTCCTTGAAGCAGATTGAGGCGACTACGGTAAAGGAAGAAAGGAGAAGCAGGATCACCTTCATCGGGAAGAGGAAGGTGAAGTGACTGACAGGAACGGAGACGAACGGGGATTAGATGGGCGTCTCTATGGTGATGATTGTCTGGCCCTGAATCGTCTGGGCTCTCTTGTGACAACGAATCGACATCGCGAGAGCGGCTAGACGAACAGATAGGGCTCGTAACTTAGAAGGGAGCTGAATAAAAGAATAAACTCTGATTAGCTATATCGCAGGAGAAACAAACGAATGTAATTAAATTGAAACTCCTACATTCGTATGATCGCTTCCTTTCCAAATCAAAGGATCGTGTTTAGACGTCGTGAATACTGCTCCCGTTCTCCTCCTCCACATCATCACATCCCTGATTCATTGACCCGATCAAAATAAAATGAACAACCAAAAATCATGAAAGTTTCCGTAATTCCAGTCATGCACTCGTCGTTGTTTCTAAATCTGATGTTGATCTCAATAAAATAGAAAATTAATATCAGTCTGTTGAGAATACAGAGGTAATTCTAAAGCGAACATTAGATCTCACTGCTTTGATCGTTCCCATTCCCAGTCAATGAATGATTCCGATGTTCGCCTCCTCCCTCACATTGCGGGATCACATCATCTCCCCGATTAGTCACCCCCGCGCGTGTCTGTTGTCATTCGCCCCAATGTTGAGCATTCTTAGCGTGAATTGATCGCCCCCGCACTCCTCCGATTCGGGAGTGGGGCGGGAATATAATGGAACAAATTATTCTGAGCGCCCATTCGATCTACGGAACTATATTTCCTTAGGATTTACCTTGCTTATATCCTAAGCGCCCAAGCAATTTTTGGTTCTTTTGGTTCCGTATGATTCTTTGGAGATATTGATTTCCCCACGGCTCATTTTCTCGAAATGCACTTCCCCCGCTCCTGAACGCATCTACGTTATCTTTATTCCGTTCCACCGATAAGTTCACCCACTCCCTCAACTCAAATCCTCTTATGGTAAGGCTTCACCTGTTTGCAATCCCTAGCGTTCTTCCGAGAATGAAGTAGGGCTTCCCTGCACATCATCATTCAATTTCCCTTCACCATTTCGCATCAAGTCGATCAATAATCTCCGAATTCCTCCCAATAATTGCCTGTCATTGTGCATTCCCACACAGCTCACCCTCCTCCATTTCCTCCTTCCTCTTCCCCCATTCCAATTCCATCCGAATTCCATCGCCTGTTTATGTGCCTTCCGTCCGCTCATTTCTCTTCATTAGACCGGCGTGTCTCTCTCCATCTCCCCTTATGTCTCGCTAGTAAGTCAGATCGAGATAGCATGTGAAATAAGGTGACCGTCAGAGAACATAGCTCCTTCATTAACAGCATGAGCCCCTCTTCCTCCAGTCTTTCGTCGGTTTCAAATGAGCTGGGAAGCCTATTTTCTGCCTCCACTCCATTTCACGGCTCCCTTGCTCTGTTATTCAGTAGCAAATGATCTCTTGGGCATTCGAAACAGCGTCGATTATTCTGACCCGCGAAAGATCATGTGCTATTTGGAGGGTCCGCTCAAAAGCTAATTTCCTTTCATCCTGCGTTGATAAGCTGACAGTAGACTTCTTGCGTCAATTCGTATCAAAACGAGCGCAAAAACGTAGGATAGCAAGTACAAATTGCGCCTATTCACCGAATCGACGCGAGTTAGAGGCGAACAAATTGGGTGCAGTTACTCTTCGATCCGCGAAATTTCTGGATATTTTTGCAGATTATCGATATTTTTGAAGTTGTCTGGATGAAATGTTTTCGCCACTTCTGGCAAGTGCACTAATTTGCGCGAGCACCTCCCGTTGAACAAACACTCGCCATCTTAGTCATCCGAGACGGCCCAACTGTTCAGAGGCCAACGGTCTCTTGATTTGCTCGTTCCCCGATCTCTCTGACTTCCAGAGTCAAAGAGATGGAAGATACTGACTCATCCTTGTTCCGTCCTCGGAAAATATCGTGTCGACTGTCACACTCTGGCCTCTCCTTCCCCCAGAAGGAGAACTGTTCTACATCTCTTGATTTCCCCTGTTATCTGGCACTGTCTGACCATCTAAGGATGCCGTAAAATGAGAGGGCGATACTCAGATGGTGTTATTGCCTTCTCGTTCCTGCACGCGTCTCTTTGTTTCTGTCCCCACACAAAGGAAGGCATCCCGTTGTAATCAACAAGTTGTTGAGAGGCATCCTTATCGTGGGACTGACTGTTTATAGGGGTTCAGTAAAACCCGTGGATAGTTTTCGCTGTTGACGTGATTTGTTGTCTGATTCGTCTATTTTGTCTAACATTCCTTCTCTGATTTTTTGATTGAATCTCACTGCATCAAATATCGGTCGACTTGACCTGTAGGCCGTTTCGAAAGGTGGTAGGTGGAGTAGACTGAGTTACATCAGATTATCTCTTCCTCAATGTGTGTGGGGTGAGTCCATTAGCCTGGCGGGGACAAGTGTTCCTCCTGTCAATCGAGTGATCGATGAATAGGCCGATGGACACTAACGAGCAAATCGCCCCCCGATCAGAGAACTTCCTTCCAGATGTTGGGGAACTCTATCTCTGACCTACCTTTTGGAACTGGTTGAACCTGAAAAAGCGAATGGGGGCTAACAATCAGAAGTCTATTGTGGACTTCAAAAGGTTTACCAGGCGGCTGAAACAAAAATCATTAGAGTTGCATCCTTTGCTGTTTCGAAAAAGCTGTGAAACTCATATGAACCCTTTGAATCCCGACAATCTCTTCTTTTCTTATCATGATAATTAAACTTTTCGGTGAATCAGCAGCTATCACTTATCATTCCCGTGAATCAGCCATTAGCGCCTTCTCGGAAGTTGTGATAGTGAGTCATGCTGCTAATCTGGCAACTGTTTTGTCCTTCTGATCTGACTCACAGATCGAGAGAGTTTGACACTTCATTGCTGTTTTTTTTGCCCACTCAATTTCAGTTGAATAGTGATCGAAACTCATCCTGTTTCATTCTTCCAGTAATCTCCTGTGCCCTTCGAACGCTCCTCTAGAAACCTCTTCCCCTCTGATCTGACTCAGAGATCGACAGACTTCTCACTTCTTTTCTTTCATCGTTCAAATTCCAATCCCCTGAACATCGTCGAGCTATAAATAGGAGCCAAATTTATCATGCCGATCAGATGTTTTCCTCCGATGTGACTCAGGCTTTAGAATAGAATTAATGAACGTGTACTTCTTAGAAATAAGAGTCACATCCTTCACTAGTCGTGACTAATCGCGGCACTTTGTGACACTTTGCAGAAGTTCTTATTTTCATTGCTCTCTTTAAACCCTCTTACTCTTTCAAATTGCTCGAAACTCGATCCATCCCATTCCTCCTGCGATTATTCTTCCATTGATCTTTAGGATCTTCTGTACAGTATCGGATTCTTCGGCCCTCGCCAGTTTACGATTTCTAATGGTATTTACGAGCGCCATTGATCACTTGTTCCTGTTCTCCTCATGACCGCAGATAGCAGCCTTATCAGCACTATCAGTGGTCAGTTAGCAGCCTGCGGGCGCCTGATTGCCTCCCCTCCTTTCATCTACCGCTAATCCGATACGCCTGCTGCGGGTAGTGATAGGGTTCCCGCAGGCGAGAGAGGACGGTTAATCGAGAGAGTGCAACCACTGCTAGGGCTGATTAAGTGATAAGAACGACGCGGCAAAACAAGGCGATTCTGTGTAGAACATGAGTCACTGTGAACGCCGGTAGTCTTTGGCCTAGGACTAGTCATGTTCAGTGGAAATTTCTCCATGTACATTCTCCGATTTGCACAGAGGGTATAGTCATACCGGAAGGGGTGAGATTTCGGGTATTCTGAGCTGATTAGTAATTTTATCAGTAAGGATTACTCACTGATTAGAAATTTGGTATGGAAGTCAGTACGCTTCAAACAATCTATAAACCCAGAAAAAGCTGGCTACGCCACTTTTTGTGTCTTTCACTACTGTATGAACAGTTGGTGCCTCGCTCGTTTTGGTCTCGCAAGCGTCTCTCGATTTTTAATGCTCTTTCATTGATCATAAAGAGCGAGACAGCATGCCAAATTGAGAGTCCACATCTCGCTCCACTATCCCTTTACGATTTGTATATCGGAAGCCAATTCGGGGCAGCGTTATTATTCCATTCTTTTCCTCCCTTTCCATCTCTCGAGGATGGTACTACTACCAATAATGAATGAGGCTTTCGAAATGGATTCTTTTCGAAAGTCCAGGGATGATACGCTTTCAGTATTATTTTCCATAGCTTCACGGCCGTTAACATTTGCTGTTGAATCCCTGAATTTCTGTTGAATAACTGAAACTCATTTCATTCCTCCTTCAATAGAAGGAGGGTTAGCCTTTGTCAGAAGAAGAGTTCCCTCTCTGCTAATTTTGTCCTTCTCCCTCTCCACTTCATCTCAACCCATCTCGGGGGAGTCGTTTTCTACTTCTTCAATGTTGCAACTCTCTCCATTTCGCATGCTCTCTCGCTTCGACCCGGTTGCATCGATCTACCCCCTGGCTACCCTTCCTCGTTTACGGTTGCGGGAACGCAGCTTGGGTCTCGGGCGGAACCCCTGACGCGTCTTTTAGATGCCCAATCCCATCGGGGTCACTCACCAATCCCCTCTCACTCACTCCTTTCCTCCTCCTTCCCATCTACCATCTGTCGTGGATCCCAAACCCCCGGGATAAGCCAGGGCATATTGTGGGGGTTACCCCCTCTCAGACTCCCCCTTCTTCTTCATCTAATGACTGTGCCTAAAGGGTGCGGCATTGATCTGTCCTCTCATTTTCGGCATTTTCTCGATATTTTTCATGTAGGGTTGTTCTCCTTTTAATCTCTACGCGCTCATGTAGAAATCTTGATCAATCTCCTCCTTGATGCACCTGCTAGGGTAGCTTCTCCCACCTCCCGGCGCTACTACTACTGAGTGACCTGGCCTGTGTCCTCCGGAGACTCGAATTAGCCCAGTAGTCAGAGCCGATGACCGTGGCTAATTCGATAAAGTCACGGCGACTCTAGTTGGACCAGATGTGCGCCAGGTTCGCACATGGCGCGCCACAAATCCTTCAGTTCCCATAATTTCATCATGTTTTGCCTTCCCCAGATTCCCACTATCAGTTCTAATCTCTGCCCCCGTGCCGCACTCTCTCCCGTTCACGTGCTCTTTCCTCCCCTCTTTCGGGGCAGGCACAGTTGGGGGCGGAGTCACTGGTGGAGGCAGAGGGGGCGGAGCCTGTTTCCCTTTCCTTCCTTTCCCTTGGCTAGGATCGCGCGCCGCAGTTCAGATTGACGCGTCCTCTCCTCTCTCCTCCTCCCCCTACGGCTCTCTCCTCCCCCTCTCTCGTTGCCTGCGCTCTCTTCGATCCACACACTCTCTCCACAGCGTCTCTGACCGTCTCTCAATCTCTCGCCTCGCCTCCGAACCCCAATTTGCCTCTGTTACTGTTCCGGGTGCTCTCGCGTCTCTCTAGCTTGTATTTTCATTCAAAATTCCTGATTTGAGGCCATTTTGCACTCGTAACTTGCGTAATCGGACATGATTCATCTCGGAAGATTCTCGATTTCGCAACCTAGGCTCCTCCCCCTCGCATCCATTCAAGCTGCTCGCTCTGTTTCTGTCCCTTGTATTTGCTCCTGATCCACACAAACGCCGCTCACATTCTTTCTGCTTCTACAATTTCACTCGGAAAGTCTCTCACCATCTCTCCCTTCCAACTCTCCTTTCTGATCCTTCTGCCCGCTTGCACTTTGCGTTTGTCCATTCCAGGCTACGGGAAGAAGCTAGCTTGCCTAGTCTTCCTCCCCAAGCCATCCCTTTCCCCCGTAGAAGGACAGACGTACTTTGCCTCCTGCGTTTACGTTACGGCAGCGCTGGCAAATTATTTATGAAGTCGTAGCCGCTGGACTCATTCCGATCGCGTTTTCTAGTGAAATCGTACGTATTTTCGCTCATTTTTCGTATTCAGGTCGCTCTCACTAACCGTACTCACCCACTCACTACAATGACTGACGTCGAGCAGAACGTTGCCGCCGAGACCACCGTCGAGAAGGTAATTATCGATTTTAATTATGCTAATTTCGCCATATTTTCGAAATCCCGACTCCTGGTCTTCGCGCCTCCTCATGTTGTTTGCTCATTAGCCTCACCGCCTCGAAAACACTTGAGATTTCGGTAGTACTCGCATCTTTCTTTGCTCGCGCTGCACTTGAGAATGGGCTATCAGTCAGGGGCTCCTGATAAGCTCTATGGGAAATACTCCTCGCTATTTTGGCTCTCTGCTTCACTGTTTTTCTGTGCCCGCCACGGCAAGTCTCTTCTCATTTCCGATGAATCACTTGCACAACTCTCCCGGTAGCATTTCTCGCGTGTCATCATTGGAGGAAGGGGGGATCATCATCATCGAGAGAGATGGGAAGAATGCAATGATACAAGATGATGCCGCCTCCTCACTCATCATTCCTTGTTGTCTGTGGGTAGCATCCCTGCAAGACGGGAACTGAGGCGAGAAACACCTATTATGCACGGGGACTGTATTGCGAAAGGGTTCTTTCTCACGGGACGCGTGCTGGATATGAAGAGCGCAATAGGAGCAGATTTGGCATGCGAGATAGCACAAGGACTAGGGAGCGCAATTCCAGTGCATCTGCGACTGTCACCACTCCATCGGCGCGTAAGGACGACATGTTAATTAGGCAGAGGGGGTGACGGGGGAATAATGGAGCCATCCCTCTTCCTTTCTTCCCCCCCTACCACGTAATGGATAGGTGCGCATGCTGTCAGTGGCACAGTAGAGTGCATTGGTGACATACTGGGGGATAGATTGAATTCTGCTTTTCCCAGGAAAGAAGTAATCAGTTTATCACTTCATGAGGGAAGGCTCAAATCGTAGAGTAGAGTAAAATTCCTGCACACAATCTGGATGCGCTTCCCCTCTGTGACACTCGATCTTCCGCTAAACAGGCCAGCAGAAGAAGCTATTTGCGCCCTCAGGCAAATAGTAATTGGGTATTGTTGTTGACGTGGTCACTACTCCCGAATAAGTGAAGGCAGTACCAGGACTCGGCGAGTGGTCTGTGAATACCTTGACTCTCTCAACCATCCCTGGCCTGTCTCGCGCTGTCTGTGCTCTCATGGTCTAACATGATCTCTCGAGTAGCGGCTACCGAACAAATAGCGGTATATTTCAAGTGAGAGAGAGAGAGGGATAATCTCGTAATTGGGGACAGGGGGAAGGACTGTGCCACTCTTCTGCGTTTAGCTCTTTCGTGAATCAGGGAAAATGAGGGAGCGCGTGCATGGAAGAGTGCAAAGACAGGTGGTTCAAGTAGATCATAGTCCACCGTAGACCACTGACGCTTGAAAGAGCTCTAGGGGCAAGGGTAGTTTACACGAGAGGAGAAAAAATGTTGCGAAACACGAGCCCGCTAAGCCCGCTAGATTATTGCTAGTGAACAGCCGCGCAGTGAGTCATAGTGGGGATTTCGAGTTATAATTGTGAAATGAGTAGGTGAATCACACTTGGTAACCGGTAACTACAGTACTCAAATAATCGAGTACAGTACCCAATTATCGATTTTTAGAAGGAGGAGGAGGCTCCGGCCCTCCCCACCACCGAGCCTCCCAAGGACGAGGAGGTGAAGGCTGCGCCTGCCGCAGCTGAGGCCGAGGCCCCTGCTGCCGAGGCTGCACCAGCTGCAGAGGAGAAGAAGGAGGAAAAGAAGGTACTTTTTGCACTATGCGACGATTCGGAGATGTCGTCACACCACACCACCCCACACCATTGCAGGAGGAGAAGGTGGAGGAGCCGCCCAAGGACCCTCGCGAGGACCCCGTCGGATGGCTCGGACAGCAGATCCCCCAGGCCGTCCACATCGTGAGTCCTGTCGTATTTTCGACTAGCGATGATTAGTAAAACTCGCACCACACCACTAATCCACACCATTGCAGGTCAACTACCAGGTGCTCGACTGGGCACAGAAGTTCGCCGTCGAAGACGAGGCCAAGCGCGCGCCCCTGCCCGGCAAGAACGGAGTGAGTGGTGTGGTATAATCCTCTGGTGCATGAGAAAGCCGCCGTTTACTAAACCTCGCCAATTGCAGGCTGTGACTCGCAACCAGTTCCTCTCCTTCCTCCGCGACGGAACTCTGCTCGCCAATCTGGCCAAGAAGTGCGGCGCCAATGTCGAGACCGTGCACGAGGGAGAAGCCGTCAAGAACAACAAGGAGAACCAGGTCCGTGGTGTGGTTTATGGTGCATCGGAGGGCGACGATTTGGAAAAGTCGTCGCAATAGGAAATTATCGATTTTGCAGACTGCGAACATCCAGGCGTTCGCCGACTGGGCCAAGGAGAACCTGGGCCTGCCCGAGGACAAGGTACGGTTGTCACACTATCTAGATTACGGTAGCTACACCACGATTGCGAAACTCGGTGGATCTCTAATGCATCATTCTTCTTCCGCCTTCCATCTATCCTTCTGTGTTCTTTCCCCTCCCCCCTCTCTTCTTCTTCTTCCAACTTGCCTAATGGAGCTCAGGGGGTGAATAATAGTGAGAAAGGGAGACCCGGCGAGCGGGGCGCTCTCTCGAATCGCTGTGCTCTCTCGCCTACCCTGCTCTGTCTGCAGCTCTCCTCGAATCACACGCTCTCTCTGCGATAGTATGATCGCTCGCGCGAACACTCATAGTGAAAGAGATGGGGTATTGAGAGAGGGATCGAGGGAAGATAGGAACCAGAATTCAGCTGAACTCCTGTCGATTTTTCGACTAGCGATGATTAGTAAACGCCGGCGGTAGGCACGCCACCTGTTGATATCAATAGATGGCTCCATTCCGCCGCCCCGAATCTTGTGATCAACCGAAAGGACTAGCAAACAGAAGTACTCCTCCCTGCCTTCCACCCATCTCACTGTGGACTATGCGCCTGACTGCTGGGAAGATAAAAGTATGAGATCCTGCATACCCTAAAACTATCGCATTGATTCGAAGATGCTATCGCAGTTTTGACTGGCGATGTTTAGTAAAAGTCGCACCACCTCTCCGCTGGATACACAGCATCAGATGGCTGCTGTTTGCCTAGGCAGTAAGTAATCAGAGATGATTAAGCCGTGCCGAATCTCCCCTTCCCTTCCTGTTCTGCTTCTGAATGAAGAGATGGGGAATAACAGACTCTCATCCATCCCATTCTCCTGCTCCTTCTCTCCTTTTGTATGATGAAAATGGGTGTAGCGATGGGGCGATGGTAGTGAAAGAGTCTCTTCGGTTGACATGCTCTTTCATTAGGCAGACAGAGCGAGAGACTTCATGGAAACAAGAGATCCCTTGTTCTCCTGTGAAAGAGGATACAGTGGAGACACATTTGTCCAGCTGTGGTACACGATGCGCTTTGTGTGAGGCGCTTCAGTGGTGTACGATTGCGTGAGCGGAGTGCTGCAAAGGCGGGCGCGATTTATGAATCATCGCCGCGCGTCGATTTACACACAAGGGCGCAGCCTCGTTTTTGCGAAAGCCAAAGGGAGGGAAGGCGAACGTTTAGATGGCTATCAGGGGCTAGGTAGCAGCAGTGACCTTGTGAATGAGGGTAGAGAAGGAGGGAAAGGAGGTATCAGTAGTTTGAAAGGTCTTCTCCCCCCTCTCGGAACGGGATCGAAACCCATCACTCCCGCCATTTCAATCGCCCTCCTCCTCCTCATCTCTAATAGATTGATCGATCTGGAGGATGAGGGAAAGGGAGGAGATGGAGGACAGAGATATTGCTGGCTGATACTGATATGATTGAGGCGGACAGGAAAGGGGGAGAGAGACGGGAATGTTTCCTTCCTCCCTTTCTTCATGTCACGACATCCCAAGGGCCGTGATTGATCCCACTGATAAGGGGGCAAATCTCAATTGATATGATCCCTCCCGATCGTTTCTGAGCACCCCAATCTAAGCCAGGGACAGAGAATTTGACACTTCTGCACTTGTAACCTATTAGAAGTGAAGAGTGGTAGTCATTCCAGTAACTGGGCCAAAAAGTACAGCAATGCATGCATTTGAAGGCTCATAATAGTACCATCTCCTTCCTTCCTTGTCCTTATTCTGTCCCCATCTTGGTATGACCGGAAATGGATTCCAGCAAAAAGCGTGCAATGACCACTGTCTGGTCGTCTGCTGCTCTGGCAGTCTGCCTCTGATTTCGAGTCCATTTGTGCACTGATGGAGCCATTTCCTCTGCGTCTCTGCCCTCCTTCCCGAATAGGATGAAAGAAAGGCACAAGCTGCTAACGAAATTCATGGAGGATTGAGAGTGGTTTGGAGGAGGGGAATGGATAGGGACCGCCTAACCAGGGAGAGATTATGTAGGCGGCTGTACGAGGCTATTCTTTGAGGGATATTGGTGGGTCAATGAAGGTTAGTCCTAGCCGTTTCCCTCTGTAGTCAATGAACCTCGGTAGCCGAGTAGGATTGATGGATTGACTCTGAGAGGAGGAAGGAAGGAGGGAAGCAAGAAAAGGTGATAGATGAAGGGTACAAGGGGCAGTTGATTGAGAAGAGAGGAAAAGAAGTGGAATAGGCTAGAGAGTAGAGGTCAATCCTACTACCGTATCCGATTCTTGATTGTTGTGTACTAACATCTTGATGAGTTCTCATCAATTTTTGCTTGCGTGCCGTGCCCGTAATTATGGCTTCTCCACACTACCCGCTATTTGGGGCTCGAGAGATGATGAAAGAATAGAAAATTGATGAATAGGGGATAGCCCGGGGGAGGAGGAAGAGAGAAGGGAGACGCATGGAGACATTGTGCTTTGTTTTATGACTCCTCCAGAAGACGAAGCAAGTATTGGAAAGAGAGCGGGAATGCCCTATCGAGAGGGGGAACATGGAAGAGTTGCCATGTCCCAGAGGGAAGACCCATCAAAGGAGAGTTAGAAGGGAGAAGACGGAGGGACCATGATGAAATAGGGGCCTAGATTAGGCTTCTTGCACGTATTCCCCTTGCAAATCTGGTTTTCTTGAACGAGGAACTTCCTTTTCCACTGAATTCTCCAACGCGTATTTTCACTTCGAAATACGACAACTGCATCCCAAATGGGGCAAAACACGATCGATTCCTCTGAGCTTATTAGCGTATTTTGGTGCTCTTTCCCCCCTCGTCTCTAGTCCTTCTCTAATTGAACTGGGACCTCATTTTCGGTATTCCACAGCATACACGTCTTCCCTTCTTCTCTAACCATCTGCACTCTCTCGATTTCCCTCGCTCTCTCTCCTCGAGGAGCCAGCCCCCTGCGTTAGATGGAGTCATGAAACGAAGGAAGAGAGGACAGCAGCAGCTAGCCCAAATGAGATGGGGAAGGAGGGGGGAGGGAAGGGATGGTAGGAAAGGGCAAGGGACCAAAGTTGCCCCCATATGAGAGGGATCGTATTTCGGGAAAGGTGCGAGAGTCATCCTAGAAGATACTTCCTCTTCTGTACTCACTCTCTCCATTCTACATGGTCTCTCGCCCTGCCTGTCCATAGCTAGAGCGAGAGACTGTAACTAGAGGGGAACTCCTTCCCTCTGCCGCGCACAGCAGGGAGTCTCTACCGCTGTAATGAGAGACTGTGGATGAGGAGAGGAGACAGTCCTCCGAGAGTAGAGTCCCAAGTCCAGGAAGGGACTACAGAAAGGGCGGCACTTGTCTAGTTCCCCGGAAGAATGGTTGAGTTTCACTCATTCCTAATAAGATTTTTCCAAGCGCATTTTTCCAAGGTTGGTGGTCGGGGTGGATGGAGGATAGAAACTCTTCCGGAGAACTAGACAAGTACCGAAAGAGCCCATATGGAGTTGCCAGAGGTTCTAGTTTACTTGCCTATCAGTCTCCCATTCATCACTTGGCCCCTCGCTTTCCCACAGTCTCCCCTCCATAGCTCGTTGACCGCAGATTAGTCAGGGGGAGTGATCAAAGGAGGTGCCGCAGCCTGCCTCCCTCTGACCGTGTCCTTTGGAGAGGGGACCATGGCACAGAACCACCCGGTAGAGGGTCTCTCGGTTTTGAGTGCTCTCTAGGGCAGCCTGAGAGATGAGAGAGCAGGTGGAATGGAGAGAGAAGGATGAGGGAGCTTCAAAGAAGAAGGAAGGATGCGGCTAATAGTCCGGTGATGAGCCCATGGATCATAATGAGGCTGGCGGCTAGGCCTCTCTCGGAGTAGGAAAGAGTAGGCTCTGCCCTCTGTCTTATCTACTACTCGAGGTCACTCCTGTTCCTTCCCCCCTCTTCCTTTAGAAGATATTGAGAGATCTCATACGTCTGGTATGACGCAATCTGAGCCGCTCTTCTTATTCTCTCCACCAGAACCTTCCTTCTTGTCAGTGTGTTGCGTAAATCCTATCAGCCATTGACCATTTCCCGGTTCCGGAATGGCGGCTCCCGGCTAAAAGAGAAAGAAAGGGCATGGGCCTTCCGGAAGTGGAAGGAATCCATTCGATTCTCCTCGCACTGACTCAATATCAGATATGCAAATGAGATTGTTGGAAGAGAGGGAGGACAGAAGGAGATGCTGAAACTGAAAGAAGGGCAGAGGCAATGTTCCAGCTCTCTCATTTCAGCCTAGTCTCGAGACTGAAGGGCGGAGTGAGAAAGCACGGGAAGTTGAGAGACCGTGGTCAATGCTCGGAGCAGTAGGAAAGCAAGCGCAAGCTGGCGTGTCACGCAAAAGCGATGCATATCAGAACAGTGAGGGGATGGGGAAGGAGGCGAAGAGGGCAGAACGGTCGGGACAAGGGAGAAGAGGGAAGAATGGGTTTTGGCAACGATACATCATGAGAGAGTCCACCGAGTTTTTGGCTAATCACACAGGTGTGAAACACAAACTTTCAAAATTACGAAAAAGAGACTAAATCGATTATTTCCAGGTCGTCTCGGTCGCTGATCTGCTCGAGAAGGGCAAGGCCGGCTACCCTCAGGTGTTCGAGGCTGTCTGGGCTGTGAGTGACTCTCGCAACGATTGTTCGGGTTACGGTAGATTCCGGCGTAATGCAAATTTAGACGCAGTCGCTAACACATCAGGATACGGTATAATTATTGATTTTCCAGACCGGCAGCCAGGCCGTCGAGAAGTTCGGCGCCACCACCGGACTGGACGTCGACAGCGTCGTCGGAGCCGCCTCTCAGGTACGGTAGCGGCTATCGATCGATAAGATTACGGAATGATGGTTTACGGTATTCAATATTGATTTATTTTGCAGGCCGTCAAGTCGAACATCGTGCAGACGATCCTCAACTTCTTCAAGCGCGCCCGCCCCACGCCCCAGGTGAGTCCCGCAACGATTGCTTTTGGTTACGGTAGCTTGAAGGCTAATACAAAATTTGACACGGTCTATATTTTTAAAATTTCTGGCGGGAGTTTGAATTCCGAATTTTCAGCTTGAGAAGAAGGCCGCCCTCGAAGCAGAGGAGGCCGAGAAGAAGGAGAAGGCCGCTGCTGCCGAGAAGCTGGAGGAGGTCGTCGAGGAGGAGTGCAAGAAGGTTAGTGGATCCCGCAACGATTGTTCGGGTTACGGTAGATTCCGACGTAATGCAAATTTTGACGAGGGAGCTCCTAAAACTGGGTTACTGTACTTATCGATTCCCTTCCAGGCCGAATCCGTGCCCGCTCCCGCCGTCGTGGAGGCCAACTAGGCGGTGCAATCAATCGATAGATTGCCTACCGTATCCCTCCCCATGCACTCCTACCCCGTTCCCTTTTCCGCCAGCCGGTTATTGATCTATACTACAGTAATCCCTATTTGACTACCGTACCACCCTTCCTGCCCGCTTCCTGCACCGTACTCCCGCTCCTCGTCGCTCGCTCATTGTCTTCCTCGGGAGTGGATCGATAATGTGCTCAGGTTCGGTTGCCTCTATTGTATACTGTATGCGCACTGTAGCTCCATTGTATGTAGGGAGGTGGTGTAGGGTTACAAGCGCCGTTTACGAGTAGTGACCAGAGGCCGCCTGTCTGCGCAGGGTAATTACTAATTAGCACTCGTTGTCCAGAGGAGTTGTAATCATGGAATATGGGACACTCTCTTAGTTGCGAAGGCAGACGAAGTTGCTGTTTTTGCATGGCTATAGATAGTTTACGAGCAACGGGAATTGGGTAGGTTGTTCGAGGGAAGCCTCCTCAGAACCAATTACTCCCTTCCTTCTGACTGTCCTTGTTGAATGGAGAAGAGTCCCGGAAAAGACAGGTGGTCAGAGACGCAGAGGACACCGTATTGTGCGTAGTTGTTATTGTGACAGCGGACAATGATTAGAGGCGAGAGCGGGCAGACAAGCAGAGTGAGGATCAAGTTGCCTCCATAGATTGGAATGTTTAGTTTAGACAGATTGGACACGGTTAGCTGATGATGAGGGGGGCTCCTCAAGTTGTTTTGCCTGCGTCTCTGCCCGGGCTCTCCTCGATTCACACGCTATCTCGCTCGGGATTGTTTGTCTACCCGTCTGCGCCCTCTCCGATTAGTGCACTCTCTCGCTCCATAATCTGAGTTCCGCTCTGTCGCGTGCTCAAGTGAACTTCATTCCCTCTCTTGAACCAACCCTGAGGGCATACGATTCTGTTTATCAGGGAGTATTGAAAGAGGGCAAGGTAGCAGAATGAGGGGGAACCGGACTCTCTCAAATATACGTGGTCTCTTGCTGGTTAGACAAAGCGAGAGAGTATGGGAGAGTGAGAGAGCATGGAACCCCAGGTGGGGCGATGAAGCCAAGGACTACTTAGGATGAGTGGGGAAGGAAGTCCGGGAAGAGGGCCAGGTGTCCTGCAAGATTGAACGATTGAGAGGAAGGGACCCCAGGGGAGCAAGATTGGGTACAATATGGTGTGAAGTACCTAATATATTGGGGGAGTGTATGAGCACTAGAACACTTGATGGAGCCATTATTGAGGAACCGTCTCTCAAATTTGCCTAATCTCTTGTCCCGTCGGATACAGCGTCTCGAGACTATTGAGGGGAAAGAACATTCGCCCCTAGCATTGTTTATCCTTGCTAGGAGAGGGAATGGAGGAACTGAGATCAGAAAGAAACGGAAGATCTTAGTGTCACACATATGGCGAGATGACAGCTCATTTGGATGAGATCGAGTGGCGAGGTGTTTATATCGAAGAGTAATTGCTGCCCGGAACACATGTGTGACCCTAGGCACACGGGTACTGTAGCTCCTGTCAACTCCAATTTCTGACTGAAGACTGCACGCGGCTGTTGTCTGTGCTGTCTTAGGAAGGAAGGGACTAATGGGTAATGATGCCTATTAACCAGGCTCGTGTGTTCGTTTGGTGTGTGTGCATGTCGTTTCGCACAGGCTCCCTCCCTACAAGAGTAATTGCTGCTCCTAGGAATGGTGAGAAAAGGGGACTGAATGGAGGCAGAAAGCCCCTTTTCGAAGGGATTTGCTCGCACTTTTTTATAAGAGCTGAGAGCAGGGAAGGCAGGGTAAATTTCAATTTGGCCCTTTTCCACTGCAAGATTGAACGCTGCCCGCGGGTTTCAATGAGTCGGTCAGAGAGGGGCGAGGGAGCACGGGAAGAGGAGAGAGTGCGGCCTGAGGCTCATCTGCCCTCTCAAGGAAGTGCGCCTCTGGAAGTAATTACCGACGCTCCTCCGAAGAATGAGCTCTCTCTCGATTTGGCATGCTCTCTCGGATGCTAGAGAAAGCGAGAGATAAAGGGAAATTGAGAGAGCGTTCTCCCCTCTCCCCCGTTTTTTTGTCTTCCCAGCTCCATCAATTTGGTAGCCTATCTCTCCTCTCTTTGCTGCCCCCTCCTTCATTTCACAAGGAAGCGAATTGCGAAATGAATGAAGAAGAAGGAGGAGAAAAAGCAGGGGACTTGTTTGCTGGCGGATCACTAATACTGTAGACTGTTGAGAGAAAGGCGACGCCAATGGTGTTTGCGTGAATGAACAACAGCGCTTTTTACAAGATGATGGACCGATTGGGCAGGCACAAAAGCCAGACAGGTGCCAGACCCTTTGGCGGTATTGCGCGGGTGGTCACATTCATCGGTGTGAAAACACTGTTACTGTATCATCTTTTGATTTCATTCACGGCTTGGGATACAACCGCTGTTCAAAGGCGTGCCAGGGGCGTAAGGGGCGACGCGTCACCCGCTAATGAATTTTAGACGACAGAATGCGCTGTTGATTCAGCGCCCCGGCGCTTTTTTGTGCAGTATTAAGGGTGATGAGAGAGGGAAGAGAATGGGGGTGAATGAATGGATAGAGAGATGGGGGCACTGATGGATATTGGATGGGAGTGTGAGGGAACAATGGGTGAACAGATTGGCCTTGTAATGAATAGCCAATGGCAATGATGAGAAAGCGATCCCAACACGACATTTAATCAATATATTCCAGGCACAACCGTACACCCCGAGCCAGGACTATCGATCGAGCGGCGAGTGACGACTACGGTATCAACAGTATCCCCTTCCTGCTTCCAACCAACCAAATGATTCGCGCGTGCTTTTAACCGCTGGCCCTACCGTAACTTCCCCAATCGATATACCATTCGCTACCGTATTCCCCACCCTTTGATTCACATTCGCAATTCGAAACACTTTGCAGCAGCTTTGATACACTCCATTTCCACTTGTTGATCATCAAAGACTCCACATAATATTCTCCCTCTAGGATTGTCTGACTCGCTTCACTTCACATGCTTTCTCGTTCTGACTAACCGGCGAAAGAGTGTGTGCAATTGAGAGAGTTGGATCATTCCTTAACAGCAGCTCTCTTTTGGTACGTTCGCATAAGAACTTACTACACTGTTACGTTTTCGCTGTCACACACTCCCTGTTTACTGCGTAATTCCACACCATTTCTCGCATTATTCGAATACTTCTCTGATGAGAAACCCTGCTTTGATCTACCCACAACACCCTCTTGCTTACTCTTTATCGATCGATCCTTCGTATTCATAGATTATTGTCACACACACTTACGTAGAACTTGCTACAGACTGCGAATTTTCCTGAGATTACGGTAGCCAAACCGTCTATCGATTGAATTGTAGCTATCTGTCAAGTTTTAGTTTCACACATAACGTACACAAAGATTTTTGAAGAGATTGGAATGTTTCCCCCGAATTATCTGTCACAGTACCGTACTCCCCTGCCCTATCCCAAAGGCCCGCCTGATAGTATCACTTGTCACCCTGCTCCTAGAGAGGAGTCGCAATTGTATTATTACTGGACCCCAATATTCCCTCCTCCTCACCCTCTGATCTATGCAATTTCCACAGTTTTTCAACAACTCTGGCAATTTATATAATCACTTGCTGAATAAAGAAGGTACTCGTAAAGCGATGAGGTCGTTGAGACAATGAATGGTTTATCACGGGCATTGTTGAGATGAAACGTTGTACAGATAATGTGTTTCGATATCAATCAAAACGGAATAATGTATACTAGATCATCCTCGGAACTTATTGAATCCCCTGATATTTGGAGTGCCAGTGTCTGCGTGATCATCCATGGTCCCGGCACGCCGCTCGAGGGTTACGGTAGCGTCGAGGAGGATATTGATCGGGCCGAGATCCATATCGACCAGCTGATTGAGCGAGGATTCAAGGGGAAGAGCGTAATAGGAGATGCGGGGATACGTCTGGAAAGATCAACGATCAGTCTACAATCCATGCCAACATCATCATCTAATCCCCTTGCAGAACGGGAGTTCAATGATCACTCACACTCGGAACGCTTTCCCCAGAGCAGAAATGGCGAATAAGCAGATACGGCTCTCTGTATTTGCCCTCGAATGCAGGCCAGGAAATTCGACTGAAGAGGAATCGAGGTGGAGATGGAGAGATCAAAGATCACCCTCACCCTTGAATCTCGAAAGGATGGCCGAGGCGCACTTGCAGGGGTTGATCACCAGAGAGAACGTCATCGAAACCACCGTAGACGAGGTCGTTTTCTTCCTGAGAATGTTTGAAAGATCAAAAATCTATTGCGTTTCGCAAGTGTAAATTTGAACAGAACTGCTCATTCGAGAAACCGTCTAACTATCCGTGAACAGTGCTGAACAAAGTAGGGCAACCAACCATCAACCACACACTCGCGTTGCCAACATTCCCACTCGGACAGAACAACGAGCCGGTGTAGTGGAAGGAAGCCTGGAGAAGATGATTGCTTCATCACTAGGTAATTGATGATATAAATAGAGTAGTTACAGTTCGAAGAACATCGAAGGAAATAACTGTATGGTGAAACTGGATATATACGAATCAAAGATCACCTTGAAGTAGGCTTCCGCAGATGCATTGCTCGAACACAGGAGAACTAGAAGAAGAGGTACTTGGATCATAGCCAACATTGACAACTGCTTTGCTACTGCTTGTGCTTCTCAAAAATAACTCGATGTTCTGTACACATCTCTTGTCAAATGATCTTCACACACTATATCCTCAGCGAGAGAAGTATTAGAGCAGGAGTGATTGAGAGAGTCGAATGCTTCTCAACTTGATCCTTCATCAGTCACAGAAAGTGATAGATCGAGTGGAGAGTGGAGAAGCTCACGCTCCGACGTGATCCCATCAGCTTTTTGCCAGCTAGTTTTGAGAGATGAGATAGCGAGAAGATCGGAGAGAGAAGGGAGAGAAAATGATTCTGTGACACTGGATACCCCCCGAGGGGGTTCACACACAGCGAGGAGCAGTATTCTCGCATGCTCTGATCTTCATGTTCGTTGTTGAGTTGGAGCAAGCGAGATTATTTCATGGAATTTAAGAGTATTCTGGCTATGGAAGAGGGATAAACGGACACGAGGAGACGTCTGATATTAGGTGCTTGGCTTTTATGTTCCACATATTGTTATTCGAAACAAACCGTGTTGTCGAGAATGACTTCAATACATAAATGAAGCTAAAATTACGACGATCCATCAAAAATAGGAACTTGACATTCCAGATATGGTTTACAAAGCATGCCCAGAGGGGCGAGACCGATCTTCTACACTGATTGGAGGCCCGATTGATCTTTTCTCTTGAGGATCAGAGACAGATCGGAAGCCTCCCTTCTGAAGTCTGGAAGCGTCCGTTCAGAAGATAGAACAGATCTTCAATAGTTTCAACACCATCATTCCATGCCTTCTTACTTCATTGGACGTTTTCGCTCTTTGTAGATTGTTCATCTAAAAATTTATTATTAATCCAGCAATGAATCTAACTGAATATCGAGCCAAGTTTTACACCCTGTTCAAGAAACTTTCCGAAGACAAAAATGTGGTCGATGTGAGTTATCTATATTTCGTTAAGTTTAATTTCTCGATTATGTCAGAAGTATGATCTGATGCTACTGATCAACGATTACTATGCAGAACAAAGAGAAGAGCCACTTCTCTGTATCGACGATATGACTATAGCCGAGGAACAGGTCAGTAATTTCATTTATATCTACACCTCGTTTAGATCTCTAAGATCTTTACAAATTTCATAATTTCCAGCTCTACAGAAGTCCACACTTCTTGATACCAGTAATGAACGCAGTGCTCATCGAGACAGACCTCATCGGAGCTCCTAAAATAAGGTATTTTGTTTTTCTTTAAAAAGTTCAAAAATACTACATTCCAGAGAATTGCTAACTGGCTACACTCTATTCCGCACTGAGATCCACCCAGTACTTCTGAAACTGATAGGCATCAATTGCCCCTCTTGTCGGGAGGTAGTAACTTTTTAAACAAATATTTTAAAAATTTTGATTAATGGAATTGCTTTTTTCTTCCTTCAAGAAAAAAAATCCACACTGAATTCGTGAAAAGCAAATAGACCTCGCGATCGACTTGATATTGGTCCAACCTAGCTGTAAAATATTTTTTTGACGTAGTGTTCCCGAGGAATTTGCTTAACTCTTCTTTTCAGTGCCAACAGAATCACAAATTTCTCATTCAATCGGAAATATGCCTTCGATACTGGGCTTTCGGGCCTATGGACGATTACAAAGTAGGTGAAGTCAGAAAAATTCCATGTAAAAAATACTCTCGCATTCTTTTCTTTTGCTATGTTTCCTTTCAAATCAATCGCATTCCAGAATATACCAAGCGACTTCAAGCGGCGAATGAAGAATAACGATAATGGATTTCTTGCCATTATCAACGAGAATCTGCTTGGAATCATACTTATGCTTATATTCATGCTAGCTTCCCGTATCTTCTCGTTTGAAAAAGTTTATTTGTGGGTGAGTAAATCGTGGACTCCAAATACCAGATTTATTTTATTTATAATATTTGGGGTGTATCTATACTAGAAATATGTATCTTTTATTAAAATCAAGTTAAATTATTTCAATATATTTTCAGGGACGTATATCGCTCGAATTCGACAGCATGTACTCTACGGAAGACAGTGCTTGGTGGTGGCGAAAATGCTTTGTTGCCTCGTATCATCGAAGGGAGGCAGAGAAGCGAACGGCTGCATGTGTTGAGCAGATCTGTGAAGAGTATCGGATGAGAGACTGAATGCTTATGACAACTCACTATTCTTTCGTTGTTTGTCAACCTATCATCCCTTCGTACCCTAGTCTTCCAATCTGGTGTATCGTCTTCTCTGTGTTCGCAGCCTTTTCCGTTTGGCTTGACTTGATAAAGGAGTCTTTGTAAGCGATTATTTGGTAGCGATTACTCTATTGTTCGAAATTGTTCAGAATCAAAGCATGGCATTCGGACGCAAAACAGTGATCATGAAAAGATCCCCTGGAATATTTGGTATTCCTTTGTACTTTTTGAATACGTGCAGTAGTAGCGCTAGAATGAGACGATTCAATCTCGATACTTCGGAAGCTATTCACCGACGAAGAACGAAGTCGATCGCACATTTGAGAATTGAGAGTATCCACGGGGTGAACGATGAAAATATATCGTACATGATGAAGAAATCGGAACGGTTACCGTACACTACCGAACAATATATACTATTTGAGTCACTTTTTCTCTCGAATATTCTTCGTTCAAAACGTCATGGAATTTCTTTAAAAAAACACACAGTTTTCAAAAAAATTACAAATTCATTTTTCTAGCTCTACGGGACTCAAGCTACCGTAGTCCCAGTTATGAGCTTTCTGGTTAGAGAGATAGACCTCATCGGAGCACCGAAAATAAGGTATTTTGTATTCATTTAGATAATAAGTAAAATTATATATTTCAGTGAATTGCTAACTGGCTACACTCTATTCCGCACTGAAATCTTCCCAGTTTTTCTGATATTGATCGGCGTAAATTGTCCTTCTTGTTGGGAGGTAACATATTTCCGCATTAGCTACAACATAAACCACATGTGCGTCAATTTTCAGTGCAAACATAATACCAAACTTCTCGTTGAAGCGGAAATGCACCTGAGATACTGGGCCTTCGGGCCCAAGGACGATTACAAAGTGAGTTGGATAGATAAAATTCAAATTTCATCTCCTTACAGAACATACCAAGTGCGCTATGCCTGCGCCAATCAGAGATTATCAAGAACTGCCTTTGGATAGCGTTCATACTATTTCTCTTTGCTGCTTCTGACAATCCGATTGTATTCCTCGCTCGTCTGCTCATCACATATTTCAGTAATACTACAAAACAGAAGGCGAGTGAAATTTTATTTCGCGTTTCAGGTCGTTCAGCGATTTTCACTCTGGAAATCCATCTGAGGATCGTGTTGTGTGGTGGTGCAAATTCGTGGTCACCAATGCTGACCTCAAAGATGCACGAAAACGGGTGGCCGCAAGTGTTGAGCAGATCTGTGAAGAGTATCAGATAAGAGACTGACTGCTTTTGACAATCCATCATTATTTCTTTGTCTTGTATCCTCCGCCCCTACCTGATGTTTCTATGTTCAGCCTTTTAAAAGAAGCCTTTGCAACCCTTGAGTATGCTGTATAGTAGATAAAGGCACCATGGAAAATAAAATGCTAGATGTCTAAGAGTTTAAAATTTACGGCCAATGGGCATGCTCTACTCAACATTCGGATCGGAAGTGGGCTAGTCACTCTAAACTCCACAAACTCTCTGATGGACAGATCGGAAACGCTCGACTGAAGACTGGCTTCCTCCGTTGAGAAGGTTCAATAGGTCATCAATCGTCAGGCAGTTATTATTTCATACCTCATACTTCTTCGGATACCCATTTATCGAGTCAATTTAGCGATACAAAAAGATGACCAAAAAATATCGATAAAGTCAACAAGGGCTTTTCATACAGTACAAAAAAACAAATCCCAATTTCTCTAAATGTAAGAAAAATTCTAGGAAGTTCATTATTTTCTGTCACAGTAACATGGAATCAAACAGGAGCAGCATAGGGGATTCGTTCAAGTGGAATCCATTCAGCACATCCGACTTGACACCACCTCTCCATCTTGAGATGATGTGATTTGCCTCGAGATCTAGTGATCCGCGTCTTCCAGCCTCCATGAAGCAGAATGAGGTCAAATGGCGATTGAGTAGTGCGGTAGACCTGAAACGTGAGCAACCAATACCTAACAAGAACACTGAAGATTGAAAAGGAATTTAGAGATTCTCTAGTTCCTTGGAGTTTAATTTATTGAGATTGTGTAGCGCGGGGTTGTGGTCGGGAATGGATGGATGTGCGGAGAAGAGTAGTACCGAGATACAGTCAATATGAAACATTATGAACCGTTTACCGTAACTTACCGAAAGTTACCGTAAGTTAAGGTAAAACAATGATTGCGGTTCGGCGAGTCCATTGATTCGGCTGAAACTTGTATGGGAAACATAACTCGAGGGCCCCGTGAAACTGACATTCTTGGATTTTTGATATTTTGCATGCGTCGCGGTTGCGCGATGCGGGTGTGGAGGGGTCAATTGGGTGGAGCTTAGAACGTAAATATCATTTCTATGGATTTTGTCTTCGCAGAAGTGCACATAGTCAATATATTCATAAAATTTGATTTTTCTATTGTAGAAACTGAAAACACAACTAACCGAGCAAATTCGACTAGACTCCGCCCACTGGACCCCTCCACACTCGCAACGCGCAACCGCGGCGCATGCAAAATATGGAAAATCCAAGAATGTCAATTTCACGGTGCACTCGAGTTATGTCTCCCACACAAGTTTCAGCCCAATTGATGGACTCTCCGAACCGCAATCATTGTTTTACTACACGAATCAGGAGAGAATGTATGAACCTGGGAACTAGATTTTTCAAAGCCAATTGAAATCGACCATACTATGATGGATACATACCCAGGTGACAAGGATTCAAACGATCCGGTCCGCGAGTCCCACAGCCGGCTTTTAGGGATTCTCCGGTTCTGGACCCGGCTATTGTGTATCTTTGGACCCAGTTAAGCTAGAATCGTGTTCTACAGCTCAAAATACGCGCAAAAATATGTGAAACAAGAATCTTTTGAAAAAACGAATTCTCGATTTTTTTCGACAAAGTTATGCTTGAAAAACCATTTTCCATTTCAAAAAATAATTATTTTCGCCATCACGCAGGAGACTTGCAGCGGAATTTTTTTCCATTTTTCGAAAGAAGAAGTAAGCACGCGTGCACGATAAAAAAATCAGCCAATTCGAAGGGGGTTGTAATTCGGAAATTCGTCATCAAACGTTGCAAATGAGTGTTTTTGGCGGTTTTTCTGGCATTATTCGAATTCTGTCAATGATATTTCTGGTACAACAACTTCAATAATAGTTTCACACCTCCTTGCAAATAATTATCACCATTAGAGCCGATTCCGCCATGGTCATATTTGGACCAAAACCATGAACCCGAATTCATGGTCCAAAATGGAAGTGGAAAGTCATGATGGAGGATCTTCATATACCATGTGCCAATGTATAGTACAGTACCCCAGTGATATACTGTAACCCATACTAGCGTAATCTGCCATTCGTGGAATCGAGAACTGACTTTTAAAGTAAAAATTTGAAATAAATCAATTTACGATAACCGGAATACGGTCATATGGGTTACTGTATATCACTGGGGTACTGTACAATACATTGGCGCATGGTATATGAAGATCCACCATCATGACTTTCCACTTCCGCCTCCGGAAAAATATCCAAAGTGCTTCAATCTCCCCAAAACTTCAAAGTTAGCACGTTTAGGTGCTACCGGTTCTAGTATGTGTATAAACGTGGGGAAAGCTCTCCTTCCGATTTTTGAGTAACGCAGTATGCCAACTTCAGGAAACAAAAGTCCCAGAAGGAGTAAAACCGATTTCTTTCAAATGTGGTCAACTATGTTTGTAGGCATCAGTAGTACACTGTGTACCATGTTTCACCCTCCGCTAATGCCGGTATGCGTGCAATAGTGGTCAAAAACTTGATTTTGAACACTCAAAATCACCTGAGGAATTGAAGTTCGAAGAAAATTTCTGATAACACGGGTTTTCTGTAAGAGTGTAGGAATGCATGCCGCCAGAAAAAATTTCACGATCCCGAATTGGTTCAAAGTTGGTCAGTATGACCCATTGGGGGACTCTTTAAGATGCATCCACTCATTTGGGTCAAATTTGCATAATATCGATTTTTGTGATCTGCACCTAAGAATCGCCTTAAGTCGCTTTATTTTCATCGTACAGCGAGTTTACACATACCAATGAATTGGTATTCATGAGCTCTACAAAAAACTCTATTGTGATCATGGTCGAAAATGTCGGCTTCGGGGTCAAAAACACGAAAAACTGATTTTAGGACCATAAAAGCAGGGCTAGCTCGAAAAAATGCCGTTATGATCATCGATATTATTGTTTTAAAAGATTCTCCAGACCCGATTACGGGTGCCTCCGCGAGCCGTTTTGCCCAATTCTGTCCCCTAAATACCGCTTACTAGGCAATTTTTTGGACTTAGTAGTTTTTTTTCACTAAAACTTCAAATGATCATAAGTGGCTTCAAAATGGTCCAAATCCATTTTTCTAAAAACCGGCATGTTGCCAATTAGGAGACGGAAAAAATAGGTCATGATCACCAAATCAATAGGTCAGTCGCCTTCAAAGTTATTCCTCAAAAACTCGTAAAAACACCTATTTGAGCACATTTTCGAAGGTTTTCTCGAGGATGCCGTGCTGTTTATCATGATTTTCACTAAAAAGTTTGATGTTTTACGGTGAAATCTCATTTGAACTATAGTGAGGGCGCTACTTGATCGAAAATTTCGAGTTACTGACCAAATCTATATCTTGCTAATCAATGTATAATAACTTTGACAATGTTTTGGCGCAGAAAGAAGGCCAGGAGTGAGGGAAAAATGGAATTTTATTGATCAATCCAAGTAATCTTTGGTGTAATCATGGATTATAAGGTGCACGAGTTGAATATCGTCCATAAAACCCTCGAAAATGTGCTCAAATGGGTGTTTTTAGGAATTTTTGAGGAATAACTTTGAAGGCGACTGTCCTATTGATTTGGTGATCATGACCTATTTTTTCCGTCTCCTAATTGGCTACATGCCGGTTTTTAGAAAAATAGATTTGGACCATTTTGAAGCCACTTATGATCATTTGAAGTTTTAGTGAAAAAACTACGAAAAAAAAACTAGTGAAAAAAAAGTCCAAAAAATAGCCTAGTAGCGGTATTTAGGGGACAGAATTGGGCAAAACGGCTCGCGTAGGCACCCGTAATCGGGTCTGGAGAATCTTTTAAAACAATAACATCGATGATCATAACGGCATTTTTTCGAGCTAGCCCTGCTTTTATGGTCCTAAAATCAAATTTTCGTGTTTTTGACCCCGAAGCCGACATTTTCGACCATGATCACAATGGAGTTTTTTGTAGAGCTCGTAAATACCAATTCATTGGTATGTGTAAACTCGCTGTACGATGAAAATAAAGCGACTTATGGCGATTCTTAGGTGCAGATCACAAAAATCGATAATATGCAAATTTCACCCAAATGAGTGGATGCATCTTAAAGAGTTCCCCAATGGGTCATACTGACCAACTTTGAACCAATTCGGGATCGTGAAATTTTTTCTGGCGGCAAAAGGGTCTCGTTTTCCTACACTCTTACAGAAAATCTGTGATAAAAGTTTGGTCATTTGAGCTCACTAACACAATGCAAAAAGAATTTTGAGTCTAGCTCGAACGGCTGAGAAGATATGAAAATCGAAATTTTGAACTTCGCGCGCACCTGGCGCGCCACGTTATCATTATGAGAGGCCAAATTGGCAGGTTTCGTGGACAAGGACCAAACACCTTCCTGTGGCGTTAGTATGGAGGACTGAATCGAATATCCTGGAAGGATGACCGCCCGATGCTAAATTTTTACGGAGACAGTCTCTTAAAGACACAAAACAAGCTATTAGAGTGCAAAACACGAGTAATCGTCTCTCCATTTGGCACAAGCTATTAGAGTGCAAAACACGAGTAATCGTCTCTCCATTTGGTTTCGTCTCTCCGCCCAGCGAGAGAGTCCGTGTAATGAAGAGAACATAAATGTTTTTGCAGACTCTAAATGACCTACCCAACGAGCTCATCCTCCCCATCATCTCCGGTCTCAATCTGAGGTTGGCAATACATGTTTTGTCGTGCAATATAGTTTATACAAATAACTATTATGCGATATACAGTTTAAATAAGTGTGATTTATCATCTATGCACAAAACCATTGCAGAGATCGAATAGCCTTCAGTGCAATGTGCAAACGTTTCTACCAATTTGACCAAGTGGCTGGAGAATGCCCGAAGAAAGAGAGATGGACTTTGCTCAATGTCACGGTGAAGGGATTCCACATGATTTACTCCTCATAGCCATTACCCTTTTTACAGTTACGAAACAATCGGAGAACTTTCGATATAGATCTGTACGGAACTGAATCCAACGAAGAATATGATGATGATTCCGACGATAGTTTCGATGTGCAATCCGACGAATCCAGCGAAGCCCCAGCAGACATGAACTGGGAGGGTCTCGAACCGGAAAGTGCTTCCAGGATTGTGCGCAGAATCTGTCTGACGTGCGCGATCACCGAGACGGTTGATATTAAGGTAACGGCAGAAGAAGGAGCTTGGTCGGATGAGAACCTAATGAGGGCGCGAGACAAGAGCTATGTAATAGACGGAATATGCAAACGTTTCTCATCCAGTCGGTTCTCATCCGACCTACCCAGAAGAACATCTTTATCGTACTTCACTACAATCGCTCATCATTGCAGTTGGATTTCAACGAACCCAGCCAAATTTCGATTGTCGAAGCTCTTCGAAGCGAGAAGGCTGACGAGAATACCGAGGAGACTGAGCTCACTCTCAACCACGAGGTTTGGTTCTCTCACTTATTATTAGGTTGATGCAAAAGTTTCTGAGGTTTTCTTTTCATCTAATTTTGGCTTGCTGCCTACACTTAGCGTAAACCCGCCTGCATCATTGTTTAGGGGGATGTTGGGCCACGACAACCGTAGTATGAAATTGGAGTCTCAATGCATAATGAATAGGATTTAAATTTTAATTTGAACAGTGATGCTAAATCCACCGAAAAATATAAACTTTGCTGCTGCGCGAAATAAAATTTTCCACAAGCTCTAGCAATCCATTTACTTAGCCCAACACAGCAGCTACATAGCAAGGGTCCCTCTTTCGGATAAGCACAAAATAGCCAGCTTCTAACTTGTAGGAGAAGCAGGGCAATGTCTAAACAGTCGATTTCTTCGTCAGAATTTCGTATATAAAGTTCATATTTTTGCTGTTCGTGAAATACGAGCGGGATCTTTTTCAAAATATTATTGTAAACTTAGCGAAGTAAGTTGTTGAAGTTCGTGTACTATTGGGGTATCTAGGTTCATCGACAAGAATATACATTGATTTTAACTGATTACGGGAAAATTCAGTATTGTTTTTATTTAGAAAATGGCCCTACTTGAGAACGGCGAATGATGCTTGCATATCGCCCTGTTTGCAGAGTAACAACCAAACGGTGTGCTATGCGATAGTGGTTTGGGTTTGACTCTATCTCCCTTTACAGAGGAGCACTGGAGTGACGAAAAGTTGGTTCCAATCTCTGCCACGCTCTCTTTGTATTATCGCTGTGACCGTATTTCGTAAGCAATTGGCAAATTTTGATGTGCGCTAGAAAGAGCTTCCAAGCCCCGATCGACTATGGAGAAAATTGTACTGATTGGTTAAAGATGGACGATGATATCGCAAGAAATGTTTGAGCGCAAAAAACCCCAGAAACTTTTGCATCAACCAGATATTTTGCGCAGCCTGTAAATTCGAAAAATATCAGAAAGGTGCCGAACCAATGCAAGACGTCACCAGTCTACTCAGAGGAGTGAGCAGCGGGTTTAGAGAAATAACAATCAACGCGCGATTCAATCCCGGACAATTCCCTCTCCTGTATCAGGCTAGTTTCACTGTAAAACACATTTACATTGCTTGATTACAATCATTTTATGCACTCATACCAAGAACTAAGAATCATAATTGGGAAAACAACGAACATTAGAAAAATACTATAATGTTCAGGGAATCATCGGATCGCAGGTCTCTCAAGTGACAGTAGACATTGATGCGAGATACTCTCTGAAGGTATACGTTTTTGTCACGGCGTTCTTACGTAGAACTCGTTTTAATCACAACTTGAAGGTTTTCGTGGATCATGTGGCGGGTATATCATCTGATAAATTTCTATCGGACGAAAAGAATATGAAGTTCACGACAACTCGACAGGATGGAGAGGTTGGCTAACTTGTTTTGCTTCATTGAGCGAAAAGTTGTATGCTTTTTCGAATATAACGCACTTACTTGATGAAGAAGTCACTCTGACAGCCAACCAACCAGGCTTGACCTCTTCGACTTGATTCTTCGACGATTCTCACAATCAGGCACATTTTATTCTACGCACTATATCTGTGCAGCCAAACATCCAAATAACTTCTAAAATTTGACAAGTGTACAAGACGTAGCTTACAACCAACAATTTATCGCAGGTCTACTGCACTACCGCACCGCCCTACGCCCTTGTCATGCTGCACGGGGGATGGAAGACAGAGATCCAACGATTTGATGACGAACAGTATATCAAGATCAAGAGAGTTGGGCACGGAGAGAGCGGGGCCTTTGTTCGAGTCCCCTATGAAGCTTCATTTGGATCCAATGTTCACGATTGATCGATAAAGTATAACAAATATTGCTTGAAATTTGATGAAGTTCTATGTTCGGTGACGTAATTTCTCAGCAATATTGCACAAACTCTTGAGATTTCCTTCGCCAATTCGAATAAGGAAACATTAGCAATCAGATCTCTTTGAATATCGTTGTCTAAAAACAGTAAAAAACAGTTTGAGCACTCCTGACAGTTGCGTTACGTTTCACAAGCCAAGCCAAATGTTCTCATCACAATCCTTCGTGTTTCTTCAAACAGGAATGGCCCCGAAACTTCGCGCTGCTGCAGAGAAAAAGGTGGGAAAAAAACAAGTGAAAGGAGCCTAGGTCGGATGATTACCGTTGGTTGATATAAACGACGGTATTGGAAATCTAGAAACGGAGCGTGCAAATGATCTAGTCAGTTACAAAGAGAAGGTTATCATTGGAACAAATGCAATATCCAATCAGGAAAGTTTGCAGGGGTCTACTAAGGAGAGTAATCCGTCGGGCTATGGCGAACCAGAGACTACACGAACAGCTTACAAGGTACGTCACACACTTTCGAAAGATCAATGAGAGGTACTCCACTTCAACAACAGAACGGTTGGCTTATGTACTATTCCAGACTCTAACTGACCTGCCCAACGAGCTCATCCTCCCAATGATCGCCGGCCTCAATCTGAGGTTGGTAACTCATGTCTTTGTGCGATAGGGTTAATTTAATTATTGTGTGAGAAAAAACAAAAACAAAACAAAAATAGTTGTAAACTTCTCCAGAGACCGAATCGCCTTCAGTGGGATATGTAGACGTTTCTATCAGCTGGATCAAGTAGCCAAAGAATGTCCGGAGAAAGAAAGGTGGAATCAGCTCAATGTTAAGGTGATTGGATTTTGCATGATTTCCTCCTCAATTTACCTTCTTACAGCTGCGAAAAAACCGGAAGACTTTCGATATCGATCTATACAGGACTCAACCTAAAGAAGATTATGATGATAGCTCCGAAGACGACGAGCAATCGAACATACCCAGCAAAATTTGCACGAGCATGAATTGGGAGGGTCTCAAACCGAAAAACGCCGCAACTATTGTGCGTAGAATCTTTCTGACGTGCTCGATCACCGAAGAGATTAAGATTAAGGTGATGTCACAAAAATCCACAAGACATGTAATGTTTCATTATTGCAGATTAATTTCAATGATCCCCGCCAAATTCCGGTACTAGAGGCCCTTCAATGCTTGTCTAACGAAAAGACAGAAACGGTTGAACTTGAACTCTATCACGAGGTTTGTCTTTCGCAAGCCCTGGAGATTGTGTGAATCCTTTGATTACACGAACATGTCAGAAAAGCGCCGAACCCATTAAAGACGTTACTGGGCTCCTCAAGGGAATAAGCAGTTGTGTTCTAAATATGACAATCAACGCACGCTTCAATCCCATGCAACTACTACGTTTCTATCAGGTTTGTTTCGCGATTCCCACTCTGCGCAAAGTTGTATGTGAGAACATTGTGGAGATTAACCATATTTGCGTAATGATGAAATGTTCTGATATTGTTAAAATGCCCAGGGAATCCTCGAGTCTGAGGTGTGACAGCCACCGTTGGAGCGGGCTCGCTGAAGGTAGAATTTGCATTGTTCGCACAGTACTGGATGATAGGACGTTGAGGAACTCGCGTTTTATAACAATCGAAATTTTTTTTGAAAAAAACGAAAAAAATGTCGATTTTTTTTCGAATTTCTAAACGTCCCATCACCCAGTTATGATGGCGGCAAATATTCACAATTTCAAAGTCTGATTAAAACTCTACTGTAAACAGGGTTTCGTGGATGACGTGATGGGCGTCTCTTCTGCTCAGTTTCTCTCGGGCAAGCGCATTATGAAGTTCACTACAAGTCGCAGAGATGAAACAGTTAGCTACTTTTGTGAAAAAAAGTTGTTTCTGCTCAAATTTTTGTCGTTGTTTGAAGCAATTTTATGAAAATAAACGCGTTTGTCCTTACAAACTCGATTTCTTGCAGGTTTATTGCTCTAATGCATTCCCTTTCGCCCTGGTCATGCACCATGGAGGGTGGCGGACTCACATTGGAGGATATAAGGGACGATTTGTTACGATCAAGAGATGGAATTATGATGGATACAGCCATCCATGTGGATTCTATCGTGTTCCATATGCTGCTTCAGTTTGATGCCCTGTTACTGTGATAAACCATTAAAAAAAACTCTCTACTCTCAAATACTTTGTGATTCAAATCATTATCTCGTTTTTGCTACTTAAACTGACTGTCATAGCCACAAAGTCATAATTCAATTGTCTGGAATTTCGAAAATCTCGGACCGGCTCTAGAATCGGGCCGCTCGTGACAGTCGCTTTGTGTGGCACAAGCTAAGCCAGGTGCTCCAATTGTCATCGTTTTTCTCCTAGTATCTCTTCAAGCAATGTCCTCGAAACGTCGTGCTACTGCAGTGAGTGAGGTTAGTTTTTGACAAAGGGATTTCATTCGAATCACTGAATTTTGCAAGGACGATATTCGTCCAATTACCCTACCAAGCGACAGAAAACAGATGAAATTTGCAGGGAAATGACGAACGGACGTTGTCAGGAGATGATCAACCAGAGCCGAAGGCTGCACGAACAGATAAGGTAGGCAATGCTGGTATTCTAAGCAACAATGTGGAACAGTAAATTAGAAGAAGATCAGTTGCAATGTAGAACACATGCGTTTTGAGATCCGGTCCCAGCATATGAATGTTCTTCCAGACTCTTGAGGACCTACCCAACGAGCTCATCCTACTAATCATTCCTGGACTCAATCTGAGGTTGTTCTTGTTGTATTTTCCTGGGGGTTCTGGAACGTCTTCGGTTTTTGGCTGACCCTCCGCTCCGAATGAAATCTAGGTGGAAGATGAGAATGATGGGGAAAGAATATCTTTCAACTTGCTTTATTGCTGGGGAAATTTTTTCGATACAGAGTGTCTGATTTGCTTTTATAATTACGATTGGCTTTTATAATCCACATGGCTTCAGGGATCGAACTGCGTTCAGTGCGGTGTGCAGACGCCTCTACCAACTGGATGCAGTTGCAGGAGAGAGTACAGAGAAGGAGGAATGTAGTCAGCTGCGCGTTACGGTGAATATACATTTTCTTCGGACCTACAGCAATTGTGATAATTCGGAATTTCGAGAGAGCTGGCCTTGCTATACACCTTCATTATTGTCTCCTCAAAGTGATGCCAACATTTTACAGCCGCGCGAATGTCAGAACACAACGATTTTCGACATCAAACTCATCGAAGAGCAATCGGACGATGAATCCGACGGTAATTCTGACGATTACTCCTACGGAGACAGCGAGGATGATGTGGATTGGAACAGCCTCAAACCGAAAAATGCCGCCATTGTTTTGCGCAGAATCCTTCGGACGAGTTCGGTCGCCGATGAGATTGAGATCGAGGTTAGACATCAATGAGCGTTTTTCTATAAATAGAGCTTTGTCTCACAGAACTTCAGTTCTAGAGCCTCTCAGCAACTGTAGTGTAACCTTTGCAGATCGATTTCAATGATCCCGTTCAAATCCCGATTGTCGAGACCCTTTCCTGGTCCAAGCAAAAGGCTTATCTGGCGCTTGTGCATGAGGTTTGTGTCGGATTAGTGATGTTATTCTGGTTCCCACGTTCGCCTTGTGAACGCAGAGCGCGCATGAGTGAATCTGAAGAGAGTGCTTTAACTAGGAGCGAACCAGTGCCTAGCCAGCGCTTACTGCTCCAAGGAAACAGAAATCTAAGAAAAATGAATCTCAGAGAAGTGCCACGCCTATCGAGGACGTTACTGCCCTAATCGAAACATTTCGATGCGGCTTTCAAGAAGTGACAGTTAACGCCCGCTTCAATCCCACGCAATTACTTCCCTATTATCAGGTGAATTTCGTGCAGTAAGCACGTTTTAACGAGTTATCTGTAAGAATGAAAGAGGGGTGGCACAATGCTTCAATATGGTCGGATTAAGCTCAAATTTGAAATGGGTGGTCACTATGCTCGTACATGCATTCTACAACTTTGCATGACGATCATCCATGATTCATGCAAAACTTGTGTGGGGAGGAGGAATCGAACTTGGATTACGGTAGCATGCTACTAAATCGCATGGATGACGACTTTGCGGCTCGATTTAAATATTTTCATTTTGAAGCATTGTGCCACCTCCTGTAGGGAGTCATTCCGTTCTTACAGAGAACGCGTTTTAAGGTTACGCAACCCCATGAACGTAGAAACTCTGCTCAACGATGTTATGCGCGCACAATGATTGGTTTATTATTTAATGGATCAAAATCAACACTGCCCAGGGAATTCTCGGGTCGCCGGCCTCGGAGGTGACAGCTCTCCTTGATACGAATTCTCTCAAGGTACATTGTCTTTGAAATTCTTTCTATGCAGTAGTGCTGATGTCGTCAATAGACTGAATTTTAGAGTCGAACAATGATTGATACAAACTGTGATATATTTGAAGGGTTTCGTGGAACATGTGACGGGTCTATCGCCTGATCTTTTTCTATCGGAAGAGAGGCATATCCCGTTCACCACGAGTCGGGAAGACGGAGAGGTTTGCTTATTCGAAACATTTGAAAAAAGGAACTTGTCTTGTTCCCCTGATGAGTGTCTAACCTCCGTCCATCATCGTTCATATCCTGTTAGGAATGTATTTAAATCGGCTAGTCTTTCGATCGGCTAGTCTTAACTAGATAAGTGCCGATAATTTTCCTTAATTATTTTCATTTCCTGACGTCTACATATTTGTTACTGAATGCATCTAGCAATGATTCGGTTAGCTAATCCTCAAACGAAACTCATTACAGGTCTACAGTCAATATGACACATTGTGAACCGTTTGCCGCAACTTACGGAAAGTTGCCGCAACTTTTGGCAAAACCATGATTGCGGATCGGAGACTGCATGAATCAAGCTGAAACTTGAAGTGAATTCTTGTTTTGCATGCCCCGTCAAACTGACATTCTCAAAAAATTGAAATTAATTCTGATCTTTGGCCTTTGACAAACACGCTAAATAAATCACTACTTGATGCGCAATCGGGATACGGTAGCAGTGCTTCCGGGTACGCGCGTGTACTCGTGAACTTTCTATTTAAATGTATGTGCGCCGCGCTCGGCGCGGTATCGCCTTGGTATGAGGGCAACGTCAATGATGTGCTTAACATTAAATTAAGTTAAATAAGCTATTTATAAACGAGGAAACCCATTCAGTGATAAATTTAAATTGAAAGTTCACGAGTACACGAGCGCATCCGGATGCATTGCTACCGTATCCCGGTTGCGCATCAAGTAGTGATTTATTTCGTGTGTTTGTCAAAGGTCAAATATCAGGATTGATCTCAATTTTTTGAGAATGTCAGTTAGACGGGGCATGCAAAACAAGAATTCACTTCAAGTTTCAGCTTGATTCATGCAGTCTCCGATCCGCAATCTTGGTTTTGCCAAAAGTTGCGGCAACTTTCCGCAAGTTGCGGCAAACGGTTCGCAATGTGTCATATTGACTGTAGTCTACAAATAGAACAGAAACGGTAACTCAGCTAGAAAGAGAGACGACAAGGAGATTCCTAAAGATTGGACGTATCGGTCCATTGGGTCGTAGACGCCCAACTGCCTCACGTAGGGTGGAGAAGGGCGTTAGCTGTACATTTATGATTTTCTTTAATTTGATAAATAAATAATTTTGTTGCCCGAAACATGAAAAAAAACATTTGCCCGATTCTTAATGCAAATCGCTTCGTCAACATGTTTCCTGCAGTTTTGCATCTCTAATCTTCCCACGCCTCTTCCCCATAAATACCCTTCTCAAATCATTCAATCCATTCATCACAAGATGAAGCTCCTTCTCTGCCTTCTCCTTCTTCTCACCCTGGTCGCTGCCTCTCCGGAGTTTCTGAAGAACAACCCCCAGTTCAACTACTCCACCTTCAACCATGTCAAGTACACTCAGGTGAGGGCTTTGATTGATGACTTTTTGATTCGTTCCATTGCAATGAATAGCCTAAAAATTCTGTTGAGTTGTGCCCATTGCGAATACCTTTACAAGGTTCTTAGACCGGTCATTAATCAGGCGACACCGGGCATATTTAGATTAAAAAGTTCCCCAAAGTACTTACAAAACTCAGGAGCTCCTAGCGGTCCAGCTCGGCAACCAATCCGAGCGAATCAATGTGGCGTACGTTTCGCCTTTATTCATAATTCCCAACCGGAATTCGAATGATTGTCAAAATTGGACTGTGTACTGATTTTAATTCGAGCAATTACAGCGTGTAGAAAATAATAAGAAATTTGCAGATGCAAAGCCTTCTTCTGTCACCTCCAAGGAGACAAGCAGTGCTACGCTTTGTGCGAGGACTTTGCGAAAATCGAGGTTGGGCATTTTCCGGATATCGAGAGCCGTGAAATCTAGAACCGTGAAATCCGTAACCGGCAAATTCACAGACCAGCTATCAAGTCGCATACATGCTGAGAACCGCTAACTACGACAAACCAACGTCGAGCGAAGAGGATTGCATTAAGAGGTCAGGATCTCGAATCGATTATGAGCTGCTGTAGATGTCAATAGCCTCGTTCAGTTTCACTCAAATCTTCAACCAAAGCCACTCAACTTTCGGACCTCTGTGCAAGTTCCACTACAAGTGCGAGCAACATGAACAGTGCGTTGGACCTACTTTTTTTTCCTTGAATCCGATCAACATATTGATCACTTTACAGGTACGAGAAGGAACTTATCCACTTTGGAGCGGAAATCCGGAAGGTCGATGACCGTGAGAAGATCCGTCCTGTGATTTGTGGTCCGTTCAATGATGAGCTTATCGTCTTCAACGAGACCGTCGCGTTGAACCGGAATGAGACTCAAGTGTTGGGCGTTACGCCAAGCTACGCATCGAACGAGACCTGGGCGTGGAATACAACGGCTAGCTATGCCCTGAACGAAACACTGGTCGACAACTCGACCAGATACGGATAAACGATGGATATTAACTTGAGTAGTTATAGTAGTGTTCAATTCCTACGTCACGTAGGAATTGAACACTACCATGAATTTGTCATTAAAAATTGCGACTTTTTTATTTCGAAGCGGCTGTCGGTCCTGACGTTTTCCGGTCATGACATTTCCCGGTCCTGACATTTTCCCGGTCCTGGAATTCCCGGTTCCGGATTTTACGGCCCGATTGGCAATTTCAAATTTCCTACCTTGCGGCATTTTCAAACATGAATGAGACATTAAATTTTGCGACATTTTCTGATTATGACATTTCCTGGTCCTAGCATTTTCCGGTCCTGACATATTCTGATTTCCGATTCTCCTTCATTCTATACCGATCCTTCGATTCTCCTTCTTTGTCACAGCAAACGTATAAAAGGGTTTGAAGTTTCCCTCCAATCTAACTACTTTCACTTTCGTCTTTCTCTCAATGTATTTCATTACTTTCTCTTTCATACTATGCGCGTAGGTTGTGTTTCATCTAAACTAGGCACAACTCTCTAGGCAATGGGCCGAAGAGAGTAACATAAATATGCTTTATC
>LS505404.1:5914-46379 GCA_900490845.1 Pristionchus japonicus
GATCTTGAAGTTTCTGGTTTTCAGCTACAAAAATATCAGCTTGCTTCTTGTACGCCTCTATTACTTTGGCCGAATTTGCCCTATCCTCTTTTACAATGGTCGAGGTACTGTCTTTGGTAGTATGAATAAAGTCTTGCAGTAGAGCTTGAAGTTTCTTGTTCTCCTCGATCCAGCTGTCAGTATTCTGTTTGGCAGCCTTGATAATCTTGGCGCTAGCAGAATCAGTTTGCTTGGCCAACTTGTTGAGAAGATTATCAATTACTTCGGCATATTTTGAATCCTTCTTCGAATCGTCAGGCTTTGAAGGTTGAGCTGTTGAAGCTGTAGGTTGAGCAGCTGGAGGTTGAGCAGTATTTGTAGGGCCATTGGTTTGCTGGACGGTAGAAGCTGGCTGCTGTTGTTGATTGACTGGCTTTTTCGGCATAGGGATGGCAGCATCTGAGGCAATGGCTGAAGCTACAACCAGGGCCGTTGCCTTGGCTTTTCGCTTTTCAATCTCTATCCTTTTTGCTTCAATTTCTTCAGCAGTTGCTGGTCGTACGTTTCCTTTTGCATACTCTTGCTGAGCTTGTTCTGCAGTAAGCGGTTTCGTCTCCTCTGCTGGTGCAGCGCGCTTACGCCTATTGATACTGGTGGTCGTAGACAACAATGATTCTACAAGCGATAGCGGATCTCGATAGTTCCCTGGAGGAAGGTAATAGTCGGTTCTATTGCCACTTTTGTCAATGGCCGTGAATACGAGCGGTTCTGGAACATTTTCAAAACTGTTTGTATAGATAATCTCGGCAAGTCCGCATTTCCATTTCTCAGTCTTTAGTCGAATTGGTTCCGGAAGACGGACTAGAAACGATGAGCTCGAGTTCTCTGGATGATCCGGAACGTTGGACGGCAGAGTTATGAAAAATTCCGCCATAGCTGATAGGGAAAGGGACGATCAAAGTCAGACTGCTTGACAAAAGACCAATCCAGAACGAACGTCTTACGCTGTCAGGAAATAGCGTAATGTTGACAAGCGCTGCAAGAATGCAGACTGAAACCAGGGCAAGCTGGAATAGAATAAATAGGGACGACCGCTTAGAACGAATTGAAGAAATCATTTGAAAATGACGGAAGGCGAAAAGTTTATTATAAAGACTCCATGCCTGCTTTATTGTTCTGGCGCTACTCAAACCGGAAAGACTACGCTTCTGCGAAAAATATTGGAAAATGAAGTCTGCATGTTTGATAAGCCTATTGATCGAATCATTTGGTGTTATGGAATAGATACTGGAGACTTTCCAAAGAATGACAAGATTGAACTGCATGAAGGCCCGCCCGACATGCAAATGTTGGAAGGAAAGGGCCATAAGCTGTTGATTTTGGATGACCTCATGTCCTATTATGTCAAGAACAAGACGGAACTAAACAACCTGTTCACTCGAGTGGCGCATCATTGCAATTGTTCTATAATCAATATTGTACAGTCCTTGTTTGCTCAAGAAAGAACCGCTAGGGCTAACAGTACCTACATTTGTCTGACCAAGTCTACCGGAGATACCCTGCAGATTCAAAACTTTGCACGACAAATATTTCCTGGTAAATACAACTATTTCTGGGAAGCTTACGAAGATGCGGTCAAATCGCACCCCTATGGATATTTGATGGTCGACCTACATCCAACAACGAGAGACAATCGCCGGCTATGCACAAATATTTTTGATGATTCGCTTGTTTACTATGTTGAGAGAAAGAAGCCATAAAGTTTATGATTCCTGCTTGTCTATACATATTTGATGGGGATTACGATAGGGAATTACGGTAGTCCAAAGAACTACGGTAGGCCAAAGTACTACGGTAGATCAAAGATCAAAGATCAAACAAAGAAGACTGATTGATGTCAAGATTAATGTTTGGTCTATGGCTAAGTGGGCTGCTTGATTGATGACTAAGCGGAGTTGATCTTTGGTCAATGACTAAGCATGGAAGATTAATTGCCGATGACTCAGCGGTCTGCCGAATGATCGGGAAAGAATAGAAAAGACAAGGGATCGAAAAAAATGCGACTTAGTTTCCCTAAGATCTTGAATCCCCACCTGTCATCCATCATATTTTAGTCTTCAAATACTACAATGATAGATCAAAGATCAAAGAAAAAAAAAATTAAATTAGTCGATTGTTATCTATTCAGTTGAAACAAATTAGTCGATTGTTATCTATTCAGTTGTGCGCCTAATTTGAATTGTCAATCAATTCCAATATTTTGTCACATTCCTAGCAGTTTTCGTTGTATGATCTATCCAATTATTCCAAATCTTTCTCTATGAAATCAGTTGCATCACCGATTCGTTCTCTTTATTCTAGTTGTTCAGTAAAGTGTAGTGTTCTAAATTGCAATATTGTTGAAGGAACGCAGCGAAAAGTTGAATTAGGTCTTCTCTCACATGCTTTTTACTATGGTTTCGGTCACCAAGTGTATTGGAAGAACAAATAGAGAACGGTAAAAATGGATTAGAAGGTATACTCTAGCTCTGTAAGTAAATGGATACGGTATGCACGGTTCGATTGGACGTGGAATTATCTTATTTGCTTCAGGGAAGTGTTTCTACAAAGAAAATGCTAAAAAGCACGCGCGCACGCACCCTTTACATAATCCAATCAATTAGTATGTCTCATCCCACAATTTACATTTTATTGACGAGGAGGGAGAGCGACAAACACCTCCATTCTCCACTTCTGCTCTCAAGGTGAGCGGTTCTCTCGCTCTTTCTCTCCTCTTTTCGCTCGTTCTTGACCCTCCATTCCTTCTATTTTCGCTCATATTAGCCTAACTTTTCTCATTTCAGTATGGCTGAGATTCGCGCCCTTCAGCTCAACGTTGATCTCGAAATGGCGAGAACGTACCTGTTGGTCGCCATTGTCGACCACTCCCGTCGCGGCCACGTGGACGAGCAGCTTCTCGGTGCTGCAGTTCGCTTCTACTACAGGAGCGCTCCCACGGGGGTTCGTTATTCAGCACATTGTCTGTAGATTAAATTTTTTCTAATCAATTACTTTCCAGAACGCGATTCACGACGAACTGGCTCTACGAAACGCCAGAAACTTCATCCGACTCCTCATGTAATTCAGGATCGATCTCATCTACATAATTGTTTATCTGAACTATGTCGATAAATGAGTTTTTTCAATACAATTTGTACTTTGCCAGCATTACAGGGGATGGGAAAGGGACAGGAGGGAGAGGGGCTTCCATCTTTTTTTCTGATTGAGAGACAACTGGAAAGTTGGTCCGTTTCTGTTATTTGATTATTAGAAAAATGCAATCGTTAAGGTCGCAAATTACTGCTCGTCACATACGATGCAGAGGAGGATGCGATTCCTGCCAAGAAGCCTAAGATAATGGTCAGTGTTTCTCACTAATTAGCTCTTTCGAGAAGAAGAGCGAAGTCAAGGTCATTGCATAGGCTTTCTCTTTTAAATATACATATAAAGAACGAAGTGAAAATCAAGAATACACAGGAGAAGAGTATGAGGGAAGAGGACAAAGACGAATAGCTGCAGACTACTAATCAGACCCACAAACCCGCAACTTCCCCAGATCCTTTCTTTCCCTTCGATACTTCAGACTTTGGACAGTTTTTTTGGTAAAGTGTTATCAACAGAGCGGGTTGGGTACCGCAACACAAAACCAGAAATACAACAAGAGTGGTGAACGTAGAACGGGGCAAAGAGGCGGGACTTTCGTTCCCTCCTCTTCCTTCCCGTTCTCCTTTTCCTCCCCAGTGTGGGAAAAGACAGACAGTCCAGGGGAGATCTCGCTGTCTTACTCTCGAAGAAGAGTACAAAATATATTAACTTTTGAAATAAATTGATCACATTCATATCCTGGAGAAGACGGAGAGGACCCTTGCATGACTGAGGAGGAGGAGATGGAACAGCAGGAGCGCCGCCTCGTTCATTCCAATGATTGTTAGTTATGGATTTATTAATTTTCACATAAGTCGAATAGGAAGAGAGAAAAAGAAGAAAAAACCTTACACAATCGGGAGTCTGAGTGGGAATGCTCATCAAATAACTTCAATTTTGCAGCGTTGGCCGCTGGATAATCGACAATATTCGCTCGGCTCACGAGGAATCTTCTGATTGATCGCCGTCAAGAAGATCTACTTCAAGATCTCGCAACCTTCCCTCTCGATTGTACTCATGATAAACTCATGACTCATGACTCATGATATCCAGTGATAAACATAGGTTGACATTCTCAATGTATTTGTACTTCACAGTCCAGGAAATCACAATGCGGGGTTGAGATATCGGAGAACATTTGATAGAGAGAAAGTAGGAAAGAGATGAGTGGAAGAGAGGAGCATAAGATACAGGGAATTAAAAGGGGAAGCGGGGTAGATTTCGTGGGAGGAAGTAAACTGAAAGGTGAAATGACTGGAGACGAAAAAAACTAAGAGAACGGACGGCGACCTTCAGAAATATTTCATAAAGAGTTTTACAATTTTCCCAATAATATAAAAGTTTTATGTCAGTGCCGAAAATCTTCAAAATTAAGCTACTACACGATGATCTTTTCCACATCCCAGACGAAAGAGATGAGTTCATGAAAATCACATCCAAGGTGAAATAATCCGCCTTTTTCCGAAATTGTTCCAATTTCACTCATCTTTGGATAGAATACGTCAACTCGCTCAGTATTTTATGCAGATCAAGTACCTCTATGAACTCGTACTATCTAGAATCAACTCAACTTTGAAAAAAAACTCCAGCAATCTCTATAAAGTAAGCAGTGAACAACACAGAGATATGCATGAGTATTGCCAAAGACCTATGATAGGTAACTCTCGCATTCCCTATGCCGTAGAAGCTGTGCTGGGGTAAGTGCGCAGGGGTGGCAGTATTTCGCTAAGAACTTGAATCTTCACCTACCATCCATCATATTTTAGTCATCTAACAGTATTAGATGACTAAAATGATAGATCACAGATCAATGAGCAAAATTAGAGAGCTAATTGTAAGGGAGAAGCGCCCGCGTTTATCTCTCTTTCCCTCCCTAAATAGGGAAGGGCAAAAGTCACTCGGCGGATCCCAAATTGACCTATGTAGGCATGTAGAGACTGCTGAGGGATGCTAGAATCAGTTTTAAATAGTTGCTAATTTTGATTTCTTCGACCCGAAAATCGATAATCTTTAGTCGCTTTCTTAACCACATGATTCAAGCTCGGGGCAAGCCCAAGCTAGGCTACGAGAAACACTCACCTCTCACCAAGTGCTGTGTGGCGCAGTGGGTAGCGCTCTCATCTTGAAATATTTTTGGCTCTGGTTCGATTCCTACCTCACGAAATGTTCTTTTGCTACTTTTTGCAATGTGTGCAATTCTTTTATTTGATGGTGGTACTATTTTCTGATACTGAAAAATAGGAAAACGCAAAAATGGTGAGAAATTGTGTAAAAAATGAAGAGACAGAGGCCCATGTATAAAAATTCACTTCGCGTTCTTTCCGTAGCCTATCAGAAGATATTGCATTCATCAAATGAATGAATTGGACACATTGCAAGAAATGGCAAAAGAACATTTCGTGAGGTAGGAGTCGAACCAGTTTCATCCTCAACAAATAATGCTTCGCATCCTCAACAAATAATGCTTCCGTGACTCGTTGATAATCCAATCATTACTGATCCATTGCAACGCCGGCGTGAACTTCGTCATTCCCGCTCCTCTAAGAGTAAGGCACCGTAGAAGTGGAGAAGAAGAGAAACTGTAGGGAACTGACGGATATGGGTATGGTGGCAATGGATAAGAAGCCTTACTGTAGCTCTGTGTGGGGAGGAATACGGTATGTACAGTCTGAAAGGACGTGGAATGCTCTTGGTTGCTTCAGGGGAAGAGTATCTACAGAATAAAATCGAAAATGCACATGTGCACTCACTCTTCACATACTCCAATCAATTAGTCTGTCTCATCCCTCAATTGACATGATGTTGACGAGGAGGGGGAGTGACAAACACCAGCCATTCTCGTTTTCTTCCCTCGAAGTGAGCGGTTCTCTCTCCCCACAGCGATTTGATTTGCCGGGGAAAAATCTTAGTGTGATTTCATATACGGCTTACACACAACTGCACTCGATGATTGTTATTATTGATTTTCGTAGTGCGCCTTGTGCTTTAATTGTGTTTTTTACTTCTCATGAGCTCAGTAATTGAAGTTTCATAATCCTTTTGCAAACATAGATCATGAACCACCTTTGGTGCTCTGAATTTGGCAAATCAAACTTCAATAGCAAAATTCTAGAGTTAGCTGCATAAGTTTGCGAATTCCAAGTTATGACGTACATTACCGGACAAAAGTATTTGCTACTTTTTAAAACCGTCGTAACTTTCCTCACAGGCAACTTAGAAACTTCTGGTTATCTGCATTTCGTAGGCAATCTATCTCTCCACATAGCCAAGATATGGAGAATTTTGGCTGATTCCAGCATCTAATTATGAACTAATTACGCCCAATTAGTGGTATTTTCAGATTTTCCAATTTATTGACCGGAATTTCCCGGGTGCGCCCAAACTCAGCGGTGGAAGTACATCCATGTACGAGTACATTGCGCCATTGATCCGTTTGTTTCGTTTCAGTTTCGAGCAACCAACTCGATTTTCCGAGACCTCATTATTTTCGTATTTCCGCTATATTTTTTGTGCCAGTCGACCAATTATGCCCAAATTTGCAGGTATGATATGTGAGTAGTGAGACACCTTCCACATGAATTTGAGCCGAATCGGGGCCGAAATCAGAAAAATCAGGTTTACAATTTTAACCCATTTTGAACAATCTGGCTCTAGCCGCTCCGATGAGACAAAATTCTGATCTAGTGCCATGTCATGCTATTACACCTAGGGACTGTGCATACAAAGTTTTGAAGTCGAGGACTTAGTTTCAGAGGATTTACGGCTCGAAATCCGAAGACATTTTAAATGAATAAACTTGTCACTCACAAATATTCTTCTCTACATCTTTGCGTTTTCGAGATGTAATGTTTCCATGTTACTGCACAAAATTGCTTATGCACTTACATGGTGAATAGACTCGATTTGCAAGCCAAAGCTCGTAGTTTGCGAGATCGGGTTTTCATCCAGCTCGCTGTTTTCACTTAAAATGTCGTCGGATTTCGAGCCGTAAAACCTCTGAAACTAAGTACTCGACTTCAAAAATTTGTATGCACAGTCCCTAGGTGTAGTAGCATGACATGGTACTAGATCAGAATTTTGGCTCATCGGAGCGGCCAGAGTGTTCAAAATGGGTCAAATTGTAAACCTGATTTTTCGGATTTCGAGCCCGATTCGGCTCAAATTTATGGGGAAGGTGTCTCACCACTCACACATCATACCTGCAAAATTTGGGCATAATTGGTCGACTGGCACAAAAGTTAGAGCGGAAATACGAAAAAATACTTTTACATTTGCTCACCTCACCGTGGTGTAAAAGTGGTCCACAACTTTCTATTGCCAAGACTGTTGCGCTAACGAGCATAAACGCTCACGCAGTACACAGGCCTGGCAAACCCATGTGCACAGGCGGCCTTCCCGAACCCCTGGCTCGGATAAGGAGGGTAAACAGAGCACCACACTGGCTACGACAAGTCCCAGCACGCGCCCGAGTCCTCCGCGCCCCCTCCCTGCCCAAGTACGATGTCGCTTGAGGCAAAGGGGGCAGGGCCATCCAATCACGGAGCAGCACTCAGGACATCTACATGGACTACTCGACCACCCCCGACCCCCACGACACGACAATGACCTTAGGATCGGATCCCTGAACGCCCGCACCCTCGCATCCGAAGCATCGATTGCATCTCTAGAGCACGCCGTGGAAGATATTCGATACGACGTCATCTGTCTCCAAGAGACTAAGGCCCATTCCCTCACCGAGAGATCCCTTCAAGATGGCGCCCTCCTCATCCTCGGACCAAAGGTGGAAAAGAAGAATGTTGGCGGTGTAGGATTTCTTATCCACCCGCGACTTGTCTCTTCCATCCTTTCCTTCTCAATCCTTTCCCCTCGTCTAGCAGTCATCCGCCTCCAAATCGGCCGGTCGTCTCTCGCTATCATCTCCGCCTACGCTCCGACCTCGGCTGCTCTCTTAGAGGAGAGGCAGAGCTTCTTCGAAGAGCTCGCCTCCCTCTATATATCCGAGAAGAAACACTTCTACCGGATAATCGCCGGAGATCTCAACCTGAGAGTAGGGCAGAGAAGAGACGGAGACTTTCGCACAGGGCCCTTCCATTCGGATCGTGCCGGAGACCCCGATGACCTCCTCCGTGATTTCCTCTCTCTCACGTGCTCCTTCCACGCGAACTCCCTCTTTGAGAAGAGGTTGAGCCAGCGATGGACATGGGAGTCACCTGGTGGAGAGACGCATCACGAGATCGACCATATCATCGTTAGCAGACGATGGATGGTACAAGATGTGAGTGTCGTCAGTGGATTCTCCTATCCCTCCGATCATCGACTACTGCGAGCTCGGATTCGAATGAACGTGAAGATTGAGAAGTGCTGGAGATACACGAGGAAGAAGATGCCCCGGCCTACTCTCGACCCCGCCCTCTTCGAAGCTGCAATCGAGGCGCACCGTTGGACCTCTGACCCCGACCCCACCAAAGACTACAACCTCATGTGCACCGGCCTGAAGGCATGCGCTCGCGCAGCCGAGATTCTTCCTGTCCCTCCACCTCCTCGTCTGTCCGATCGTTCTCGCTTCTGGATCCGTGAAAGGAAGAAGTGGATGAGTGACCCTCTCCGCACACCCTTCGAAAGGAAGATGGCGAATTGGACATGCAGAGATTCAGTGAAGAAGGACATCAAGGAACACAGACTGAGAGTACTACTTCACGCCGTCGAGTCGAAGAAGTCATTGAAGAGAGCCAAGATGAGTCTATCGAAGGGAAGGATCCCGATGGATGCCGTACTGGACAGGAGAGGAGCCGCAGTCACGAGTAGAGCAGCCATTGAAGAACGTGTTGAAGAATTCTACACTGATCTCTTCCGCTCGCAGATTCACGTTCCTCGCTGTCCCACGCCACCATCCACAACCCCTCTGCACATTCTCCCGTCAGAGATACGTTCAGCAGTCGGTAGTATGAAGAAGGATGGCGCGCCCGGCCCCGACAAGATCACAGGATCGATGCTCCGTTCCGGAGGACCACATCTGAACTCCCTTCTCTCCTCTCGATTCTCCCGATACCTCACCATGCAAGAGTACCCCCAGCAATGGAAGGCTTCAAACTCGATCCTCATTCACAAGAAAGGAGACCGAGCCGATCTGGATAACTTCAGGCCGATCGCCCTTCTTTCCATCCCATACAAGCTATTCACCAAAGTGCTCGTCAATCGGATGGAACGGACTCTCGACGACCATCAACCAGTGGAGCAAGCAGGGTTTCGACGTGGATTCGGCTGCATCGATCACGTCCACACGCTAGCTGCAGTGATCGAGCGTTACCGCGAGTTCCACCAGCCTCTCGGGCTCGTCTTTGTCGACTACTGTAAAGCTTTCGACTCAGTCGAAATACCGGCAGTGCTCAACTCGCTCACCCGATCAGGAGTGGATACATGTTACACCGAATGCCTCGAGAAGCTCAACTCGGATTGCTACACGGTGATGAGGCCCTTTGAGAGACCTGTCCGCATTCCGATCGACAAAGGAGTACGCCAGGGCGATGTCATCTCGCCGAAGCTCTTCACGGCGGCACTCGAAGACTGCATGAGGGAGTTAGATTGGAGTGAAGAAGGGATCGATATCGACGGAAAGCGGCTGTCGCATCTCCGTTTCGCCGATGATATCGTACTACTCGGAACCGACACGGTCTCATTAGAGAGGATGCTGAATGAATTGGCGGACTCCGGAGAGCGGATCGGGCTGACGATCAACCGGAAGAAGACTAAGTTGATGAGGAACCAGTGGTGCCCCGGACCTGCGATCAGCCTGCACGGTGTCACTCTGGATGAGACGGACGCGTATGTCTACCTCGGAAGAGAACTGAGATGCGACGGCAAGATGAGCACGGAACTCCTTCGTCGGAAGAGGGCGGCATGGGCAGCTTACGGGAGTATCAGAGAGGTCACTTCGATCCTCCGAGACGCGAAGCTACGAGCAGCACTCTTCGACTCTCACGTCCTTCCCGCGCTCTGCTATGCTTCCGAGACATGGCCTCTCACGAAGACTGTCATCTCCTTCGTGCAGACTACTCATCGAGCTCTGGAGAGGTCACTTGTCGGTATCAATCTCCACACGATGCGCGAGACAGGGAGAAGCAGTGCCGATATCCGTCATCTCTCTCTCCTCACCGACCCGATAGACTACATCCGGAAAGCGAAACACAGATGGGCCGGACACGTAGTACGGCGAGAAGATGACCGATGGTCAACAAGGGTCACTGAGTGGTTCCCGTCTTTCGATCGACCAGAAGGAAGACCGCCAGTCAGATGGAGGGATTCCATCGAGGAATACACTAAGATGCCGTATACTGTAATCGGACGATCGACTAGATCGTCTACAAAAGGAGTGGTCAAACGCTATTGGACCACGCGTGCACGCGATAGAGAAGAATGGAGGACATGTGATCCACGCGGCACCGCCCGCTGAGATGGATCTACTAAGTAACTAAGTAAGTATACGAAAAAATAAGGTCTCGGAAAATCGAGCTGGTTGCTCGAAACTGAAACGAAGCAAACGGATCAATGGCGCAATGTACTCGTACATGGATGTACTTCCACCGCTGAGTTTGGGCGCACTCGGGAAATTCCCGCTAGTAAAATCTAGGAAAATCCGGAAAATCCGAAAATACCACTAATTGGGCGTAATTAGTTCATAATTAGATGCTGGAATCAGCCAAAGTTCTCCATATCTTGGCTATGTGGAGAGATAGATTGCCTACGAAATGCAGATAACCAGAAGTCTCTAAGTTGCATGTGAGGAAAGTAACGACAGATTGAAAAATCGCAAATACTTTTGTCCGGTAGTGTATACTACGTATGATCTTGCCTGGTAAAAATGCAGTAAATTCCAGAAAATCAGCCGCATTCTTATGTAAAATCGATAATTCAAACGGCGGGTTACTGTAGGATTCAAAAGGTCGTAATTTCTTTGTTTGTATTCTGTTTTCCTACAATTCTGAGGTTTCTAATTTTGATGTTGAATCATAGAATGACAATGTCACAAGAATAGTTGAGTATCACAACTGGCAAAGGCTGGAATCGATTTTTGATATTCCAACCAGGGGTGTGCATTTCTCGTTTCTCGATTTCTCGGTTTTCTCGATTTCTCGACTTTTTTCGAGAAATTTTCTCGACGAGAAATTTCTCGAAATAATTTTCGAGAAATCGAGAAAGAAATACCCGAAAAAATATGCGATTTGATTGAAAGATTTGTATTTTGTTCTCAATTCTTTAATTTTTTCTCTCGGTATAGTCGTGAAATCGAACATATTGAAAAATGAATGAATGCACCCGATAGGGAACATTTCTTGAGAATATTTTTTTCTAAAAAAGGACATGAAAAACTCAAGATAGTACTGAGTTGGGGCTTTCTCGATTTTTCTCGAATTTCTCGTTTTTCTCGAAAAATATTTCGAGAAATTCTCGTTTCTCGAATTTTTCTCGAAAACTTTTTCTCGTACATCCCTGATTCCAACCCCCATTGTACGAAAAATATGGATATTCCCAATAACTGAAATGTCCAATGTCGCTAATTAATGGCTGCCTAATCAAGCTAGATCAAGTAAATCGTGACAAACAAATAAACGAACGTGAAATTTGAGCAAAACCATTTTGAAACCGTTCGAAGTCAGTTCACGATTGCCACACCACCCTTTCACTCAATAATATAGATCGAATCGCTGTGCGCTGCTCAGCTCCAGGTCGATCTGCAGATGGCTACTCGTCGGAATAGCGGAATATTCCCGTCGCGATCTCTACAACCACCAGCTTCTCAGGGACGCCGTGCGTCTCTACTACACGAGCACGCCCTCGGGGGTTCGTTGTTTTTCACATTATTTCATTCTCTCTGTAGATTACTTTGTCTAATCAATAACATTCCAGGTTGCGGGGCGGGATCAACTTGCCCTGCGAAACATTCGCAACTTCCTCCGTCTCCTGGTTTAATTCAATATCGATCCCTTCACCACAATATGGTGCTTGTAGATGAATAACTAATTTGATTTCCCACTTGTAGTTTATAAACATCACGGGGAATGGGAAAGTTACAAGAGGGAGAGGGACTTCTATCTATTTATTTCTGATTGAGAGACAACTTTGAATTGGAAAGTTGACCCGTCTCTGTTTCTTGATTGTGTTTAGTGACAAAGACAGGGGAAAGTATGTTCTGCATTGAGGGGAAACTGTCTCATTCTCACACTACACTCCCGTAAAGATTTTAAAAGGTAAATTCCCTGAAATTCCTGCTATTGTTCAGGCGGAAATGCACGTGCGTACTCGCTCTTTAAATAATCCAACCAATTTGTCTGTCTCATCACTCAATTTGCATATGTTCACGAGGAGAGAGAGAGACAAACAACTGCCATACTCCACTCCACTTCTGCACTCAAGATGGGCTCTTCTTTTTCCCATTCCCTCTCTCTTAATGCTCTTTTTTAAAATTCTCTATATTTTTCGCACAAATTGTTCTTACTTTTATAATTTCAGTATAATTTGGTTGCATCCGTGAGCTGGGGGAGAGGGGTGGAACAAATGAGCGGACAAATTTCCAAGACGGTTGCTTTGAATATGGTTGATTTTGAAAGCAGTTTTTAAGTTTTCGAAGTGCAAATTTTTCATGATTTTTTTACATTTTTATTTCGAAATTTATTTCTCCTGTAGTATGCATTTCTGAGTCAGCGCCAACATACGACTGTGATCCCACAACATTCCCCTAAAATACCATATGAAAGAATTTGGATCAGGTTGTAGGCGAGAGCCGAGACATTTCAAAGTATAATGGAAAAAACTTTTGCATCAACCTAATAATATTCATACCTACCCATCCTTCCTGCGTTCCCCTGATTGGCTTGAAGACAACAATTGGATGATTCTTGCTTCAACATCTCTCGACGATGCTGGAAGAGAGATCGTGTTTCATGGCCCGGAGATCACCTATAGGATCAATGATCAGAGATCAGGTGCATTGGGGTAATTGTTTCAAGGAGTCATTGAGAGAGAAGTGAGAAAAAGAGAGAAATCGCCGATTGGATAATGGAGATATTATTCGTTTGAGGAAGGGTCATTGCCAGTCTGTGGTGAAGAGGAGAAGCGAAGAATAATGTGGATGATAAGAACGAGAGAGATGCACTTGTTAGGCTCACAGATGACTGGGGATCAGGGATGAGACCTCAGTCGAGGCCGTAAAAGATCCTATCCAGACGAAGAGAAAAGAGAGGAGAGAAGAGGCAATGCCAGGGACAAACGTGAAGAATATTAAGGCTCATGAAGCCAGAAAAGGAAGGGAGAAAATCGAAATTGAGGCGAGAGATTTGGAGACACCCGAGAAAAAGAGAAAGACAAGACTGCTCGACGAAATAGAGAGATCACAACCTAAAGCTAATCGCAATTATTCTGATTCGAAAATCAATTAATTTCATCCCAAAAACCTCTCATTATATCGGAAGAGGATCGTAAATATAACTTTTAGGGTGCCTTAGCATAACATAATCATTTTGGAAATGATTAGACAAAAAGAATCAAAATTCCCTCTCGCAGTATTAAAAATCAATACTATACCGCTTGCCCTTTTCTCTGTTGCTCTCTCCGTCTTATCACGTCTTTGCTTTGTGATTTTAAAGGCGACAAAATGGGTGGTCTTATATGATTTTTAAAGCAATTCGTGCTCAGAGCGTCACCGGTCCAAAAAGAGAAGGAACACTATCGACAGAATAAATTGCTTGCTAATTGTTCGGTCACTGAAAAAGCAAAAAGAGTGCGGTAGCAATGCTTTTTTTAGGTTCACTGTTGCTTTTAAGGGATAGGTTCCGCAGGAATTACTGTAACTCTATAAGTGGAAGGTATGTGCGCTTCGGTAGGACGTCGAATCATCTTGGTTACTTCAGTGGAATCAAGGGAAAGGAGGAAATGCACGTGAGCACTCACTCTTTGCATAATCCAATCAATTAGTCTGTCTCATCCCTCAATTTACATGATGTTGACGAGGAGGGAGAGTGACAAACACCCGCCATTCTCGTCTTCTTCCCTTGAGGTGAGCGGTTCTCTCACTCTTTTTCTCCTCTTTTCGCTTGTTGTTCACCCTCCATTCTTTCTATTTTCGCACATATTGACCTAACTTTACTCATTTCAGCATGGCCGCCGAGCTTCCCGCCCTTCAGCTCAACGTCGACCTTCAGATGGCGCGAACCTACCTCCTTATCGCCATCGCCGACCACTCTAGTCGAGGCAACGTGAACGAGCAGCTTCTCGGTGCTGCCGTTCGCTTCTACTACAGGAGCGCACCCACGGGAGTTCGTTATTCAGCACATTGTCAGTAGATTGAATTTTTTCTAATCAATTACTTTCCAGATCGAGGACCGTGATGAGCTCGCTCTTCGCAACGTCAGGAACTTCATCCGACTCCTCATGTAATACAAGAGCATTCCCATCTCCATTATAGTGTAACTATGTCGATAAATGAGTTTCTTGCAATACAATTTGTACTTTGCCAGCATTCCAGGGGATGGGAAAGGGACAGGAGGGAGAGGGGCTTCCATCTTTTTTTCTGATTGAGAGACAACTGGAAAGTTGGTCCGTCTCTGTTTCTTGATTATTAGAAAAATGCAATCGTTAAGGTCGCAAATTACTGCAATGATTAGAAACCGTCAAAAATAAATTGATTTGCAGCAAGCTGTGCCAAGGAAACGGGGGCTCTGTGCAGTTCCACCCTATTCCAGCTCCGCTGGCCAATCTCATGTCAGTTTCTCATGAGATTTTTACGTTTCCCTATGGATTTCTATAATACATTCCTTTATACACATGATTAGGTGTATAATAACTGCTGTGTGTTGGCGATATGAGACTAGGGGAGAAGCGTCTTTATCTCATGGTGGAACGAGCAAGACTGGCCTAGAGAGTTACCCGACAGCCGCTAGAATGCGGGTGTGGCAGATGGAACAGCTGGTGTGTTGTCAACTCAAGGCTGTGGGGAGTATTACTGGACAATGAGCTATCGGCCGCGTAGATCATGGGCCAATCAATACATATACACAACGATTCTAATCTTCTTCTTAAAATGCGACTCCGCTTGAAGTGAATGAGGTTCAGAGAATTCCAGCTATTTCTCGACAAAGATTTCATGGATATTTTCGTGCGTATTGGTGAAAATCTCAAGAGCATGCAGAATACAAACTGTTTTTTTAACGCTAAACTAGCACAGAATGAGAGAGTAGAACTTTCATCAACAAGTAAATGCCACTTTCTTCACAGGATCGTCAACTTTATCATGACTATGAAGCTTCAAGAACTTACAGCAAAATACCCAGCGATTAACATAATTGATGCAATCAACGAGTGTATTGATAATCAGAGAAATAAGGAAGACGGTGGGTGCACATTCATTATTTCTTGAGCTCAAATTTAGTTGTAAATTGTTATGTTTACGATAAAGAATTGTTATCGAAACAATTTGTGTTTTCATCCTGAGTTCAATCCAATGTCTTATCGCAATTGTGAATAATATTTTCAAAACACATTTCGACGAGAAAGTGATACGATAGGAAAAGATCATCGACTTTACGTGCGTTCGTGAGTCATCTTTAAAGCCATTGGACTGTCCTCAAGTCAGTAATTCTTTATTAAATTCTGACTCTAGTTGCACCACGGAAATCAATCAGATCTGGTTTTACTTCACTTTTCTCTCCGTTGTCGAATATAAAAAATATCTTATTCATTCGCATCCTCAACAAATAATGCTTCCGTGACTCGTTGATAATCCAATCATTACTGATCCATTGCAACGCCGGCGTGAACTTCGTCATTCCCGCTCCTCTAAGAGTAAGGCACCGAAGAAGTGGAGAAGAAGAGAAACTGTAGGGAACTGACGGATAATGGTATGGTAGCAATGGATAAGAAGCCTTACTGTAGCTCTGTGTGGGGAGGAATACGGTGTGTACAGTCTGAAAGGACGTGGAATGCTCTTGGTTGCTTCAGGGGAAGAGTATCTACAGAATAAAATCGAAAATGCACATGTGCACTCACTCTTCACATAATCCAATCAATTAGTCTGTCTCATCCCTCAATTTACTTGATGTTGACGAGGAGGGAGAGTGACAAACACCCGCCATTCTCATCTTCTTCACTCGAGGTGAGCGGTTCTCTCTCTCCCACAGCGATTCGATTAGCCGGGGAAAAAATCTTAGTGTGATTTCATATACGGCTTACACACAACTGCACTCGATGATTGTTATTATTGATTTTCGTAGTGCGCCTTGTGCTTTAATTGTGTTTTTCACTTCTCATGAGCTCAGTAATTGAAGTTTCATATTCCTTTTGCAAACATAGATCATGAACCACCTTTGGTGCTCTGAAATTGGCAATTCAAATATCAATAGCAAAATTCTAGAGTTAGCTGCATAAGTTTGCGAATTCCAAGTTATGACGTACATTACCGGACAAAAGTATTTGCTATTTTTTCAAACCGTCGTAACTTTCCCCACAGGCTACTTAGAAACTTCTGGTTATCTGCATTTCGTAGGCAATCTATCTCTCCACATAGCCAAGATATGGAGAACTAATTACGACCAATTAGTGGTATTTTCAAATTTTCCAGTTTACTAACGGGAATTTCCCGGGTGGGCCCAGTGTCAAGTACATCCATGTACGAGTGCATTGCGCCATTGATCCGCTTGTTTCGTTTCAGTTTCGAGCAACCAGCTCGATTTTCCGAGACCTCATTATTTTCGTATTTCCGCTTTATCTTTTGCGCCAGTCGACCAATTATGCCCAAATTTTGCAGGTATGATGTGTGAGTAGTGAGACACCTTCCACATGAATTTGAGCCGAATCGGGATCGAAATCAGAAAAATCAGGTTTACAATTTTACCCATTTTGAACAATCTGGCTCTAGCCGCTCCGATGAGACAAAATTCTGATCTAGTGCCATGTCATGCTATTACACCTAGGGACTGTGCATACAAAGTTTTGAAGTCGAGGACTTAGTTTCAGAGGATTTACGGCTCGAAATCCGAAGACATTTTAAATGAATAAACTTGTCACTCACAAATATTCTTCTCTACATCTTTGCGTTTTCGAGATGTAATGTTTCCATGTTACTGCACAAAATTGCTTATGCACTTACATGGTGAATAGACTCGATTTGCAAGCCAAAGCTCGTAGTTTGCGAGATCGGGTTTTCATCCAGCTCGCTGTTTTCACTTAAAATGTCGTCGGATTTCGAGCCGTAAAACCTCTGAAACTAAGAATCGACTTCAAAAATTTGTATGCACAGTCCCTAGGTGTAGTAGCATGACATGGTACTAGATCAGAATTTTGGCTCATCGGAGCGGCCAGAGTGTTCAAAATGGGTCAAATTGTAAACCTGATTTTTCGGATTTCGAGCCCGATTCGGCTCAAATTTATGGGGAAAGTGTCTCACCACTCACACATCATACCTGCAAAATTTGTGCATAATTGGTCGACTGGCACAAAAGTTTGAGCGGAAATACGAAAAAAATAAGGTCTCGGAAAATCGAGCTGGTTGCTCGAAACTGAAACGAAGCAAACGGATCAATGGCGCAATGTACTCGTACATGGATGTACTTCCACCGCTGAGTTTGGGCGCACTCGGGAAATTCCCGCTAGTAAAATCTAGGAAAATCCGGAAAATCCGAAAATACCACTAATTGGGCGTAATTAGTTCAGTTTAGAAGAAGTTCAGTTCAGTTTAGTTCAGTTTAGTTCAGTTTAGTTTAGTTTAGAAGAAGATACAATGTCGCTATTCGAAATTTTGATAATTGGTTTCGCTCGTACACGTGTTCACGATAAGTATCGCGAAACTTATCATATTTTCTATGACGAATTCTTCAATCATTTCCTTGATAATTCTGACCTACAGTACCGTTCAAAAGTTTAGCAACAAATTTCACATCGTCATAACTTTCTTGAAAATGAAGATAGAGACCCACGGTCGGGAGCGTTGGATAGGTAAACCATAGGAGAATAAGGTCATGTGGTGTATGAGTACAGACTCCTCTAGACTCATTCGCCGCAAATTATCTGCTGAGGTGTGGTCGTAAGTATTTTATTGAACCTCGGAGGATTTAGCCCAGAAGCTCAAACGTTCTGTAGTGGTAGTACAACCACTGATCTTCACGATCCACCTTATGACCCTTTGCAGGCATTTCGCAACAGCGAGTAGGAATTATTTTCCGACACATCCTAAAATTTTTCAAAATTGTGTAAGTTCCGTCTTAGGTGACCCACTGCCACCAAACTTGGCATGTAATATCAGTGTGTGGACCAGATGAGTTGTGCCAAGTTTGGGCCGGATCGAATGCTTGGTTCGTGAATTCATCTTTTTACGTGAACTCATTTAGCCCCCACCAGGAACTAGCCGCTCCGTGAAGGGAAAAAACTGATTTTGTGCAGTGTGGTAGCAAAACCTCTTGTGACGAAGTGTGTTAAATTTCAAAGTCGGGTGATCACTTTTCGTGGTTTTACAGCTGCAAATCTGACGCGAGTCATATCGAAAAAAATAACAAATTCGAAAACACATGTGCGAGAACTTTGACATATCTCTCCTTAAACGTGCAAATCTTATTCGCAGTGTCATTTCATGAGATGTGAGGGCCTTTAGTATTTTTTGAACGAACAACCTTGACGTTTCGAAGACATCTGTTTCGACACAGTTCACAGTTTTGTGAAATTTCCCACTATGACTCCAGTCAGATTTGCAGCTGTAAAACCCGGGAAAGTGATCACCCGACTTTGAAATTTAACACACTTCCTCACAAGAGGTTTTGCTACCACAATGCACGAAAGCAGATTTTTCCCTTCACGGAGCGGCTAATTCCTGGTGGGGGCAAAATGAGTTCACGAAAAAAGTTGAATTCACGAACCAAGCATCTGATCCGGCCCAAACTTGACACAACTCATCTGGGCCACACACTGATGCTACTTGCCAAGTTTGGTGGCAGTGGGTCACCTAAGACGGAACTTAAATTTTTAGGAGGTGTCGGAAAATAATTCCTACTCGCTATTGCGAAATGCCTGCAAAGGGTCAAAAGATGGATCGTGAAGATCAATGGTTGTACTACCACCACAGAACGTTTGAGCTTCTGGGCTAAATCCTCCGAGGTTCAATAAAATACTTACGACCACACCTCAGCAGAAAATTTGTAGCGAATGAGTCCAGATGAGCCTGTACTCATACACCACATGACCTTATTCTCCTATGGTTTACCTATCCAACGCTCCCGACCTTGGGTCTCTATCTTCATTTTCAAGAAAGTTATGACGATGTGAAATTTGTTGCTAAACTTTTGAACGGTACTGTATATTCACTCGCATAAGTTTATCGTACTCTCCAAATAAGCCATCCACACCTATCCATGAGAACGGCAAGAAGAGGAATGCGGAGAGCGAGAGAGAAGAGACGCAGAGAAGCGGAAAGGAGATCCTCGGAGGGAGAAGAGACGACAGACAAACAAAGTAAATCTATTACCTATAAATGTGCTGAAAACCCACCATTCCTGTGCACTTTTCTCTCTAATGTCTTTGCTTGATTCATCTCTAAATGCATTGTCCCTAGATGATTCAATCAGGGGCGAATTGCCTCTAGGACCGGTAAAAATATTAGAAAACAATTTTCCTGATGTACCATGCAGAACTTTCCCTTTTAAAGGCATAGCCACTGTATCAATTCTACCCCCTATGAATTTGAAGAACCCCTTTCTATGTGTATACCTTCATAATATACCCGAATTCCCTTCGTGCTATACTTGTGCCTTAAAAATTTCGCGCTCTCCTTGTCAACATTCTGAAAGTGAAAGAGCAATCACTGGAACTTATAGCTGTCAGGAAATTCGCAAAGCTTTATCACTGGATTATGTCATCATAGCATTTCATAAAGTATGGGAATGGAATGAATTCAGTCATGACCTTTTCAATGAATACATCAACCAATTTTTTGTTCATCGGATCAAAAACAGAGGATACCCCTTCCCTATTTATTTCCCCTTAACCGATTTAGAAAATAAAAATTTAACCATTCGTCGCTTCAGTGATATTTTTGGAGTTACTCTTACTAAGGATGCTGCATCTCTTCGTTATGAAATGGATAGCATAGGCATTTTTGAAGATGCCCAAAAAGATGAATTTTTCAACTTCTTTTTCACGAGATGGAATCAGATTGATTACAAAAATCCAAGCGTTTTAAACTGGTGTCAAGTAACCAAGGATATTTGCATCGTCGGCCTTCTTCATAAACGTGAAGAACCTGAAGAGCGACGCCGAGACCTGGATTCAATTCGACTCTTCGAAATTCTACTTGCCGGATACGCTCGACTGCATATATATTCAAAGTATGGCAATTTCCGCTTCTACAACGACGTGTATAGTCATCATTTTTTAGACATTTCACATTTGTAATGGATAATAATCAAATATCCCATCTATTGTCTCATATCCCAAACTTTTTAGGAGTTTTCGCTGCAGATACCTTGCCAGCTTATATACCTTCTGATTTTTCCCTTGTAGTCAATACTGCTTCAACCGATAAACCAGGTTTGCATTGGCAGGCAATCATTGTACAACATGGAATAGCATACTTCTTTGATAGTTTTGGCAAAATTCCTCAAAATAGATTAATTTCACAATTTTGTAACCAGTTCCCAGTAGTTCACTTTAATAGCAGGAAACACCAAAAGCTAAACGAGATTACATGTGGTGCGTACTGCTGTTTTGTTGTGAATGAAATGTCCAAAGGAAAGTCTTTTAATTCTGTAATTGGCACTTTCAAACGTATAAAAAGAGATGATGAATTCGTTCGGAAGTACCTATTACGCAATTTTTCCTTTCATTTGTAAAATTGTATCATTCGTGAGCGGTTGTGCTGAAATGCTCTCTCAGTCTGTGTCAGCTGGTACTAACAATACTTCTTCAGCAAACAAACTTGAGTGTCCTACTTGTAATCGTCTTTTTTCAACTTCTTTTTCTCGAAAAAGACACGAGAAAACCCATTCTATTCAAGAATCAAAGGACAAAGTCTCTACGTCTGCTGCGATCCCAAACAACCCCGAAATTATCTGTAAATTGGCAGTATATAGAGAGACGGGAACTGAAAATCTCTCTGTCGATATTCAGTCTCCATGAATGCTTGCATTGCCTCCCATCGTAATTTTTTGAAAAAAAGTAGTCTCTAATCTTCGTAATATTCAATCCGCATCATCCCTTGAAATTGGTTGTATTGTCGAAATCCTATTTAATATTCATAAAATTCCATTCAATCGTACAGAACGAAACGCCATTGTGAGATATTTGCCCATCATTCGTCATATTGGTAAAATTAGAGACGTTACTAAGGCTCGTGATTTTCTAACTACCTTTGCCAAACATTTTCTTCGTACCATTCTATCTGCTGTTTTATCAAGTAAGAAATGAAGTTTACTAGTAGAATTCAACCCTTTGTTAGCGTATCCCGACGCGAGGCAGATGCAATACTATTGGATCAAAATATTTCAAATATCCTTGCTAACAAGAAGCTTGATCCAAGTGTTAAATCGTCACTTCATCAAGATCGCCTGGCTCGACTGAACAATTACAAGGAAGAGCATGATCTCAATCCTGATACAACCGAAGGCGATAACAAGCTGGATGCATTCTCGTCATCTTCTATCAAAACATCTCCCTTCAAAAAGGCATCGCCTCGTCGCACACCTCAAGTGGCAGAATCAACCCCAAAAGGGCTGATCAAAGAGCAAGCACTCACGCCTACTAGCGTCACCATTGCCCCTCGCAAGAACAAAAATCACAAGAACCCGCGAAAGGATTCGATTGAACTGTATAAGAGAAGAAAGAATAAGAATGCAAAAAAGGAGACGGTTGATGTGTATGATTCTGAGCCCATGAGCATCAGCACCCCCTCGATCAAATCTAGCATAAAAAAGAATGTTTTGTCGAGGAAAAATAAATTAATGCTCTCACCCGATAACCCAAAGTCTAAGAGTGTTAAACTTTCCAGTACCCATCACAATACTGATAATTTGATATTTGACCCTAATTCGCCTTTCCGGTCTATCTTGACTACGCGTCAAGAAGGTAAAGGATCATCGTCTCGTATGTACATAAAAGCGTGGAAATAATAAAAATATTGTCATAGATATTCTTACAACAGTACGAAGAATGAACAAACTATTTTATGATCTAAACCAGCCTACTGCATATTCTTCTCACGGTCCTCTGAAAAAGGCAAGCAATAAATCTAATAAACAGGTCCAAAAGTTTCTAGAGGACCAACATGTCTTTTCAAAGCACAAGCAAATTCGTTACAAGTTTCCTCGCAGACAGATTAGAGGTGATTTCATATTTTCTCATGTTCAAGCAGACTTGATCGATTTGAGTTCATTTTCTCGTCAGAACAAAGGGAATCGATTTTGTTTAAGCATGATTGATTGTCATTCCAGATTTGCGTTTACCGTACCTATTCATCGCAAAACAGCTCAAAATGTCACTGATTCTATTAAAAATACATTTGAAAAATTGAAAATGTTCCCTACTTTTCTCATAACTGATAGGGGAAAAGAGTTTCTTAACTCTTCTCTGAAGGAGTATCTAAATTCTCGACATATCAAGCTTATTCATCCAAATTCCGAGTACAAAGCTGCGATGGTGGAAAGATATAATCGGACTTGGGAGACTCGTTTGTTCAAGTATTTCACCGCAAATGGCACAAAGAAATGGATAGACATCGCTGATAAATTGACCAGTGCAATAAATAATTCATATCATCGAATGATCAAGTGCACACCACAGCAAGTATTTTCTGGAGAGAAGAAGCCCGCTGAAATTCCAACATCACCTTCAAAGACCCCCCGATATAGAGCTGGTGATTCAGTTCGAATGAGTCATCAGAACAAGGCATTTCGTCGCGGATACGAATCTGGATGGACGAACGAAGTATTTCAAATTATTCAAGCACAAGCCGGTTCTCCGCCAATCTATCGGTTGGTCGATCAGCACGGAGAAGAGATTGTCGGTATTGTATATGAGCAAGAACTTGTCAAAGCAGTATAAATCTTTATTTACATAACGGAATCTACATGGGGAACGCGTGAATCATCCAGGGTTAGCAACGAGTCGAACTCTGATAAAATTATACAATACAAGCCAGTTCCAGATACTGCTTTATGGAACGACATGTGGAAACTAGTGGTACCGAGGTTGATTAGGTCGAATGAATTATTATCGAGGTAGGGGCTGATTTCAAAGACGAAAAAGGTATGACCGTTCTTGTAAAATTCTCGACTGATGCCATTATCAAAATTAGACCTGGCTATACCGCAACCTTCTAGCATATTCAAATAGGCGGGCATATAGAGATCCTTCTCAAAATCGAGATTTAGTGGTCGTGAGGGTATGGTTCTACCGTTGCAATTCAAAGTGGCCTCCTTGATGTTAAAGTGTTGGAAATTGAAGCTGGATTTTGTGTACGAGCCGAAGTATGACTCAGCCGAAACCATACACATTACAACACGCTTCGGAAGTGAACTTGTGAGCAATCTAAATTCTGGCGTATCAAAACGCCCTGGGGGCACATAAAAACTGCGCATCTCAACGTTGGTCAGAGGATAGTTGATCATATTATGCTGCTTGAGAAGTCCTTCGATCGCCAGTGAAGCGGAGTCATGCAGGTCGTATGCGTGAAGCAGAAGTTTGATATCAATCAACTCATAAGTGTAGCTTCTCTTGTCAGTTTGTTTGTCCTTGTCCAACTCGAGCGATTCAATGACAAACTTGGGTTCGTTCAAATAGACTAGGAGCTTGAAATCGACATAATTGAGAAGAAGGCGAGGTTGGTTGAAGAGGTTGAGATCGATTGTTGCAGCAAATTGTCCCTCTCCTCTCTTATTAAGATATCCTCTTCGTCTCATATGACCACTGGAAGTAGGATTATCCATAAGATCATCCTGAGCGTATCCACCGAGCGATAGTGACGTCATCTTGCTCATCAAAGAATAGGAGAGTTCCGTTGATATTATCGAACGATAAGCTTAAAGAGGTGAAGAGTCTTCAACCAAAATTCCTCCCAAATAGCACTGAATTTGTTTGAAGAGTTTTTCCAATCATTTGACAAAAGGACAGAGGAAGCGTTTGATTTTCGCCTACTGGAATAACTTTTCCTTCTGCATCGCGAATACCAATGGTAAATAGGAAATATGATTTTGCTAGATTCAGATAGCTCTTGTTACAGTTTAGACGAAATTCCAGAGGGGAGTAATTTCCTCCAGATGAACTGATTGCATTTGTCAAAGGGCACTCAATGTAAGAACTGCTAATTACACCAACAGAAGTATCAGGGGTACTGAAAAGGTCTAGTTCAGGAATAATTGTTTTGGCCGAATTGGAGGAAACTGCTTTATACATGTTCAAATACTTTATACGTGCTTTATACTTTATACATGCTATTATAATATTATGAAATGGATATTATTATAATTTTAAGGTGCAGGGATATTATCCTGACTTCCGCACAGTTGTGGGAAGCCGGTGGGGTGTTTGGTGTGTGTTGAAAGGGCGAGAGGGTGAAATTAATATAAATTTATTACTTTACAGCAAAAGGGGAGTTGGAACTAAAGAGGGAAGGGTATGGAGTAGATTCTGCGGTGGAACAGAAGAAAGAGCACGTGGGCTCAAGCTGTGATCCCTAGAGGATCAATGGATGGAAGTGGAACAGGGTAGTGACCCTTGAAGACGACGTCGACTCGCTTCTAGAGAGCGAGGATCCCTGCGGGTGCCTCTGCGGGCGGACGATGAAGGAATGATTACAAAACGAGCGAGGGAAGCAACCGCAACGCGCATGTGACGCGACGCGAGCGGGAGAGGTCAGAGAGAGAGAAGGCGCACAAAGACGCAAACACACACGTGAAGCGCACGTACGCACACTCTAGTGTGCAAAGTACCGTATAGCACGTGGGCTATGCATCGAGAACTGATTAGATATTTAAATGGATGGAATATTGCTTGGTTGTTGATGGAAAGGGAAAGAAAAGGGTAGTGCTTTCTAGGAAAGTCGCTACAGATATACAAAGATCTAGCGGTTTTCTTAGACGACCGTCTACGCTTGCCGAGACCAGTTAGATTGTAAATTGATCGTCTGCCGGCCTGCTTAAATGCTTCTGCCGGCGGCTGTACAGACGAGATTCCTGTAGCGACATTTCCGATGGACGATACGAGTTCCTTACCTACGGGCGAGCTGATAAACGAAGGAATAGACTGTCTAAAACGTTTGAGGACGCCGGCGATTCCGCCGCCCTGCTGACAACCAGCGAATCTACCGTTTCCATGATGAATCTTTGATCTTAGAATTTGAGTGAAATCAATTTCATCATATTCAAAAGGTACAGAACAATTCAAGGGCGTCATACTACTTCTTCGTTGACAAAATTAAGAATGCAAATAGTGTTTCCGAAATTGAATTTTATAGGTTTTCCAAGTTCATCGGTAATCGTGACTTCTATGCAGTCCAACGTATCATTACAGATGGGGAGGTATTGAATCGGATTAAAAACCTGAGATACTGTAGATCCAAATGGATGATGATTTGCAACAGGGACAACGCGAAGCAGCTTGCTTTTCATGTTTCCCACAATTCTTGGCTGAACACAATCGGCAACAACATAAAAATTGGATATATTATTTGAAATGTCGATAGAAAAGCTAGCGATGGATTTTGCTTCCGAAAGGATTTTGGGGTTATCATCTTTCTCTAAGCGAAAACCACATACACGTGCCAGTTGAGGAGATAGCTCCAAATATTCAATAATTTTAAGGTTAAGGTTGACTATAATACGTTGTAGAAGAGGATCGTAATCGAAGGAGAATCCATATTTTGCATATTGTTCCTGGGCTCTTCCTAGCGAAAAGCTGCGTACATTTGACTGGTTAGCGATCCTTTTTGAATCAGAAGCATGGTTCTTTTGAACGACTAGAGCGTCTTTAAGAAGAGATTGAAGCTTCCTATTTTCTTCAGCCAGCACTGTAGAGTCTTGCCTAGCAGAAGATATTGACTCTTGAATTAGTTTCCGGTTCTCCTCGACCAGAATGGAAGTATTATTCTTTGAGCTGATGATAGATTCCTGTAGAAGAGTTTGCAGTTTACGGTTCTCTTGAAGAATATTATCAGTATTTGCCTTGGTTGATTCAATAATTCTATCATTAAGCGTGTCTGCATTCTTGTTAAAATTATTGAGCAGTTCTTTGACAATCTTGGAAACTTCAGACTTCATCTGTGCTTGTTGGTCTTCTTTCTGTGAAGCATATCCGATTGTTTGTGTTGAAACTGAGACCGGAGTAGCCGAGGATCCCGAGGCTGCTGGGGTTGCTGTTGATACAGAGACCGGGGCTGCTGGAGCTGCTGCTGGTGTATTTGAGGGTCCTGGGTGTGCGGGGGCGGTTGAGGCTGCATTTGAGCCTGCTGTTTGGACTATCGGGGGTGCTGGAGTTGCTTGTGATGCTGTTGCGAGGTCTGATGCGAGAGCTGAAGTTACAACTAGAGTTGCTGCTTTCATAGCATCCTCTTTACGCTTTTTGATCTGTTTTGCCTTTTCCTTAATCTCCTCGGCAGTTGCCTGTCTATACCTCCCTTCTTTGTAGGCTTGCGTGGCCTCTTCCTGAGTCATACCATTATCAGTTGATGACGGATTTTCAGCCGCTCGCTTTCGCCTGACTGGTTGGGCTGACCAAAGGGAACCTATTAAATCGAATGAATCTCTAAACTGTGTGCTTGTGATTGAAAATTCTGCGCGGGAACCGTCTTTAGACGATGTTGAAAAATTCATAACTTCAGGCAAACTTTTGAAACTATTTGTAAAAATAAACTCAGACAATCCGCATTTCCATTTCGTTGTATTTAATCTTATTGTCTCTGGAAGACGGATTCTGAACGATGAGCTCAAGTTCTCTGGATTGGTGGCTGCTAGAGAGGGTAGAACGATTGAAAATTCGGGCATGATTAATGCCTAGAGGGAAGGGAATGAACAAAGCTAAACAGCTTGAAAGAAGCCCCAACCAGAAAGGAGAATGTTTGCTGTCGGGAAATATCGTAATATTGACAAGCGCTGTAATGATACAGATTGAAACAATGGCCAGTTGGAAGAGAATAAATAGGGACGACCGCCTAGGACGAGTTGAGGTAAACATTTGAAGAAGATGGAAAGCGACAAGTTTATTATAAAGACGCCTTGCTTACTTTACTGTTCTGGCGCTACTCAAACTGGAAAAACTACGCTATTGCGGAAAATCTTGGAAAATGAAGCAACCATGTTTGATAAGCCTATTGATAGAATAATTTGGTGTTTTGGAATCAATACAGAAGATTTTCCAAAGAATGATAAGATTGAGTTTCATGAAGGCCCACCCGATATGCAAATGTTGGAAGGAAAGGACCATAAGCTATTGATTTTAGATGATCTCATGTCCTATTATGTTGCAAACAAGACGGAATTAAATAACCTTTTTACTAGAGTGGCTCATCATTATAATTGTTCTATAATCAACATCGTTCAATCACTATTCGCACAGGAAAGAACTGCTAGAGCTAATAGCACATACATTTGTTTGACCAAGTCTACTGGAGATACTCTGCAGATTCAAAATTTTGCAAGACAAATTTTTCCTGGCAAATCAAATTACTTCTGGGAAGCATACGAAGATGCTGTCAAATCTCAACCTTATGGCTATTTGATGGTGAATCTTCACCCCTTAACTAACGATGATAGACGTCTGTGTACAAATATTTTTGATGATTCTATTGTATATTATGTAGAGAAGAAAAGACCATAAAATATTGAGTAGTTTATACGATAGTCTTGAGAAAAACAACAAAAAAAGCACGATAATTATTGCAAGCAGACCGAGAATGTGAAAATTATTTTGACTCTTTGAATGAACCGCAGGGGTATGATTCACTGAACTATAAACTTTTCCATGTTTTTTTATAAAACAGAATATTCCTAACGTTATCGAATAGAAAACTCTGAACATTATCGATTAGCTTGAGACTGTTGAATTCGTTGGTATGAGTTAGCCAACCATTGCAAATCTTGTACTGCTCATTCTCGGAAATGCTTTCTTCTTGGGTACAATTCTGATCAAGAGTCCATGCGACTGGCAAGAGCAGGATTAGGGCGACGCTTTTCATGTCTATTTGAAAATTTCCAAAATATAGTTTCCTTTTATACTTGAATTCTGCATGTACGCAGTCGCTTTGCATGAATAATAAATTTTGTTGTTTTGTTGTTTACTCTCTCGCTATGAATTATTCTTCATCTCATTCCGAGTTCCGTCGTGTGTGATGATTGGTCACTTCTTCCTTCTCTCCCTTCTCCTTCTCACTTTCGTCCCCTGCGCCCCCTTCCCTGTTATAAAAGATCAATTCGTGATCTACCCAAGTTCCTTTTGTTTGGACTGCCCCGCTACCAAGATTTGCGTTGGCCTCCCAAATAGCAAAGAATATTGTGTAGAAGGTCAGTTGTTTACTAGTTTGTTTCGTTTTGAAACTTATACATTGAGATATACCCCTGACGACTACGCCAAGAACAACAACAACAACTACTACTACTACTACAACTTCATCGACGTTCACCATCGATGAAGCCGCTGAGGGAAGTAAATTTAAAATAGCCATAAATATCTCTCTCGGAGGAGCTTCCACCCTCTTGCTCGGGGTTTGTACCGTGATTGAAAGTGCTATGATCAAGTCTTACATTGAAGGCTCTCTTCAAATATATACACACGAGATGCACTCGAAATAAAACTTCGTCCGTTTCTTGCAGCACTGTCTCTATTAATCTGATAGAGGTAAAATTTCGAATTAATTTCAAACAGGCTAAAGTGAAAATTTCAGTTCGATTGAAGTCCTATGTGATCAAGAAGATACAGCTTTTTTTCGATAGATAAAACAATTTTTTGCATGAAAACTTATTGTTTATATTTTGCCGCAAAGTGTGGGAAGGAATTGAACCCTTGCATGCCATGAAACATATTGGAAAGGGATTGTGATCATCCATTTATTCTCTGAATCAATAAGACGCTTCAATGAATTCATTCAATCATCGAAAACAAGTGGTAGAACAGCATATTGAAACAAATGATGAGAATGTTCTAAAAATCGGCAATCATCTTCTCCGCTTCATCAAGCATTTCTCTATGGACAACTGAACCGCATGAGTTGTACTCGAACATCCTATGAAAATAATACCATGCCGCTTCCTTGTCTCCTTTGGCCATGTAGACCTTTCCCAAGAAATAGTCGTTCTCCATTGTAGATTGAATCTCGTTAGCAGCGATCAAATCATTAACCGAATCGTCGAGCGTGTAAGACGGGATGGATCCGATGAGTCTGCGTGCAAAGCTTCGTTCAAGGTATGAGAGAGAAGCAATTTTAAAAGAGAAACGTCCTCGCATGTGCAAACAAAGCATATCGGGTTCGGGCATGAGTGAAATCGCGGTATCCAGGTATTTCTTGAAAAGAGCACCGGTTTTTACTCGTTCGATTGCGGTGATAGCGGATTCAGCGAGGGTACCGGCAATAATTGCAGTTTGCTTCGCCGCGTCAGCGGATTTTGGATTAGCATTCAAGAAGGATTCTGCAAGGGCAAGTGCTTCTCTATACAAAGCTCGTCTTTCAACCATGTTTTCAGTTGAATAAGACTTTAGAAATACAGCATTTGCAACTCTAGATCCTATCATTAGTGAAATGGGGGATATGGGAGAATCTTTCTGGATCGGGATGTTTTCCATATTAAGAACAATTGGTAAACACGGTGAAAATTAATGAGAGAGAGAGAAAAGAGAACCAACGTTCCGTCTCACGGAAAATCGCAAATGAGGACAAACTCGCACGGCGAGAGACGAACTCTACGCTGTGCTAATTGACAGGTTCGGCAAAAGAATTTCCCGAGCGGCGATTAAGCCGAAACTCTCTGGAAAACACATTCCTAAGTGTTGACTAATTCGTCAATTAGCGAAATGTACATGATCTTCCTGTTTGGCAAACACATTCCTTAGTGATGACTCACCCCGGCTGTGCGTTAAACGTACCTGAACATCCTGGAAAACACATTCCTACGTCATTCATCAATTAGCTGAACGTACCTGATCTTTCTGACTCATAGAACACTCATACCTAAGTGTGCCCGGTACATGAAACATATCCTATCTCTCTTGTGGGGGGTTTTCAGGAGGATAAAAGGATTTGCATATAGTTTCATTCTGCTCTCTAAATAAGAACCTTCCATATGTCTCAAAGCGAAGCTGAAGAGGTGAAGCATTGGACGGATATTCTATCAGAAGCAGAACAGGTGAAGAAGTTTGGATTTCCTCTCAAATTCTTTCGAAGTGAAAAACAAACTCGCACCGATATTATAGGTGGAAGAAACAATAAAACTCTTTACTCCATCAAAGGATTTAATTTCATAAATTTGATGGAGACTAATGCAACTGTAGAGGAAACGCTCATCGCTACTCTTAAAGGAAGTGATCAAGAATGCAGATGCAAAAGGCAAGAATACAACTCTGGTCATGCATCACGACGGATTACGCGAAGCCGGGAAATCATTGTTCTGTCCATTGTCTAAAAATGTGAACCCGGGAGAAGCCATAGTTTCTTTTATAGATCGATTCGCTCAATCTAACGATGGAATTTACGTACGTGAGGATCTCGAATTCGATATCTGGATTTCTAATTATAATTGAAGGAATTTTATTGAATAAATATTCTTACAACACATTACTTCATCATCATTTGTCATCTCTTCATACCGCATACACAAATGGCCTATCCTGACTTGCCGATTCAGAAAGAAAAATACTCGTAATGCTCTGCGATGTTTTTCGAATGAATTTTTTCAGATAATGTACCATCTCCAGTCTGCTATCTGAAATTTTATAATTTTTGATTGCAGTCAATTTCATTGAACAATACTAATCATTTATCTCTTCAGTGAATGTGAATTAAACACCAATTAAAATGACTTAAACAAGTAATAATTAGCTGATTCAATCTTGGCTTTGATCGTCCTCGTAATCTTCTGCGTTTGAAGAGATGGTCCAGTCTCACGTGCCTCCTTGGGCGGGCGGGGTTCGAGTGGTTTTGAATTAGGGAATCTAAGCTGAAAATTTTTTTTTACACAGTCAATGCAGCTCATCCAGCATATGTTTGGACTATACCCCTGACAATTGATAAAGTACTGATAACACTTATCACAAAGTAACACGAGGGCTGCTCCTTTTACAGAGCACCCCCATTGAGCTGCGGACATATGATATTGCTTGTTTAAATCACCTACGAATCTATGCTTTTGGACTTCGGGTTTCTTGTAATCCACGACAGGTTCTTCTCGAGTTCCTTTTTTCGAATTTGTCTTGAAGGATGATTTGATAACATTTACTTCTTGATCATCATTTAGCCTCTTTTTTGCATATGGATGAGCACGGCTGCTGGTGTTGTTACGGCTCATGTTACCCAATGAAGAGTGCGTATGTTTGCGGGTGCTCCCTTATATACGCTTTTTTGTGGGTGAGAGAAGAAGAGGGCCCAGAGAAAGAAAGACTAACTCGATTCTTTGGGGAGAACATACAGCTTTCACCAAGTTCTTTCGATGAAACCTCGCCGTTTATTTTCACCTTTGCTGAATAACTCTATTCCTTACCCCTTGAATGCATATCGTAATCGTCGTGACAACGGGCTGACGAATCATTTGAACAATTCTGGACCATCTGCTGCATTTTTTACAAATTTGCCCCCTGAAATATGGCTTTTGATAATCACTTTTTTGGAGAACTCTGATAAGCGCAATCTGAAAAGGGTGAATAGAAGACTATTCCAGTTGATGGAGATTGATATCGAAAATGAATTGAAAGATGGGCTAGAGTTTGATCGGAAAAGAGCGCTGTGTTTGCGATTTCGATCGACATGCGATCTTTATCTCTCCGAGCGGCTGGCATTGTTCTCGTTCAGATCCGAAGGATATACCCTTAAATTCAAATCCAAATCCACTTCGTTCACCCAACAAGAAATCAAGCAACTTTCACACTCGATTAGGAAAAATATAACGCAAAACGTTTGGTTAGATATTAATCCAGAAAATGTATCGCTCTTAAGATTTAGAACTATTATTCGTGCTTTTTCACGAGCGATTGTTGGCTCACTTTCTCCCCATGCTGAGATTACTCTTACCCATGCCTCGACATTCATGTTTTCTGGAAGTGAATACTCGTTCTTCTTCAGACGATTGCAATCTAGAGATAGATCCCTGACTTTCAGTTTCTATCAGTATACCGGATATTATAGAGAAATTGTGAAAGAATCACTCAAATGTGATTGGAACGCGGTCGAAATACGATATCTAAACATTGGCAAAGTACCTGTTGGTGCAGATCTTGAATGGTCAGCACCTAATTTGAGATCGTTCCCGCTTGGAAATATTCGAACACTGACAATTATCCAGGCTGTGCATCGTGTATCGGATAACTTTATGTCTAGTTTTATTAATCACGTTCGACAAAGTGAAAATATGCCGATAGGTCGCATCAACTACAGTGGTCTGTTTTTGAATCATTCCTTGCAGATTTATCAACCTCGTTCTTTTTACATGCTTACTCGTAAACCCAAAGAAGTGCGATTGGAGAGATTCGAACAACTACTATATGGCAGACGTACTATATGGGCGTCTGGCGTAATCTCATTTGAGAACAAGCAGTACGTCAAATCTACACCTGATCTACATCTACCACAATTTGCGTCATTTGCCGACCTATCTCGACCTCATTATTACAAACCTGTTTCACTGCGGAATGCAAGTACTTTCTCCATTGTTGTTGATAAATGATAAAAAAAGGATATCATGTAAGAAAGGTTCTTTGGATTTACACTCGATGAGGATGAAAATGAAAGTTCTTCTGATCGCCCCTGAAGTTCAAGGGTTGACAAATTGCGTATCTTTGGCCGAAATCTTGAACTTGAAGGTAGGGAAGTTCGCAACCTTTCTCAGTAAACCGCCTCAGTTCATCTACCTCCAGCGATGGATGATGATGGTCCACCTCTCGCTGTGATCTTCCCATTGGTGGAAACAGACTCAACTCAGGTATTTATGATCATTAGTTACTAACGCTTATTAATGCTTTTCTTCAGAATTGCACTTCTATGCTTCTGAAAAATCATGTATACAGTGTGTATGCTGATGAAGTTTGTGAAGGTACTAGTTTTCATAAAGCAATATTATTGATTATAGAATAAGATTGCTTGGATATCGGATCTTAAAACTATTGTCTTCTTCGCCAAAGATGAACAGTTCAGAACATGTGAACTTGACTATATTGTGGCTTATTCAACCGGAATAAAAGTCACACAAGTATGGCTTGACTTCTCGAAGGTAGGCAAAACTATTTTTAAAAAAAGAATTTACACCATCATTCAGAACACGACTTACATTGATATCTTTGATTCATTCGCATCGCATCTCTCCACTGTTCTGACATTCAATGCTTGGATCAACGTTTCGTACGAACACGAAAAGAGGTGAGAGTGTTAGCTCTAAACAACAACTGACCAGACAAGAATTCAGCGAATTCTTTCGCAAAATGGCTGGTGCTTCGAGAAAGTTGTCGATTTGCTCATCTGCGCCATCGCTCAGATTTCAATCATTCATCCGCAGCGTACTCAGCAATGACTGGGGTTTCATTGAAATCAATACCCAAGTGAGAAGCGTATACATTGTAAACATTTCTAGTAAGTTTTTCTAGTTCCTGGGAGAGAGCCTTACGGAAACTGTCGGGAGAACCATTGAAACAAAATGTGCTCACGTGATAATCAGTAAAATCTATTCTTCTTGTTCCATTGCCGAGATCATACAAATAGTAAAGGTAGGAAAACTTTATTTCAAAAACAATCAAAGAACTTACAGAATATTGAACAATCGGCAACGAAAGTATGTGTGATAAACATCTTTCAAATTGAAGAATTCATCGTCGCCAAGATCGAAATGAGCGAAATAATGAGGGAGATTAGACAGCACTGTAGAGCTACGGTTACGATTCAGCAGCAGAGAATTGATCATTCTTCATTTGAAGAAACGGTCTACAGAAGAGATACAACCTTATTCGTTCATACACCGAGAGAGGGTCTGAATTCTATAAATGGAATCACGATCAGAATTAATAATGAGTAGAATCGAAAAAAAGATGGGTTCATATTAATAACCTTATTCTAATATTTTGATAAAATTATCTAACTCGATTTGACACGGTCTCAATCTCAATAAAAGTATTTCTGAGACATAGAATTTTATCTCCTAATTCTTTCAGAATGTCGTAAATCGGCTTAGCTGGGTCAAGAGGCGAAGGAGGGGTGGTAGGGTTCGTCATGATTCTCCAATTAGCGAGCGTGCGTCCATTGACTTTGGAGAAGGCGCTGTACAGAACCATATGATCATTCATAATGGGGATCTTTCCATTCATGACGATTCGATAAAGTGCGACTTTAAACGTATCCGTTAAAGTCTAAATAATATATAATGCGGCTTGGATAAGATATAGTCCATAATTTGACGTTCAAGGAAGGCAGCGATCGTGATGATTGGAAACGCGATATTGTAGGTGAATGTAGAATGTATCTGGATTTCATAGACGTGAGAGAGCAGTGCTTCGCCATTCTGACGAATTTTTCTCTTAAGGAAACCAGAATCGTGATGTACTACTTTGAAGAAATCTTGCGGAAGCGGGTTGGGAACATCCATGATTCGTGTAGCGAAGTAGTTGCGAGGCCGAGATACAGATAGAGAGAAAGAGAGATAGGGAGAACTGAGGCAGTGATGTGAATATAGCAAGGAAGAAAACTAACAGTTTAGTGAATGAATGGATTGTTCGTTTCAGCCTTTGCTTATAAGGAAGCTTTTCGAAATATTTACGTATTCAACGTAGGGTCAATTGGATATACGAGAAATGCTAAATTGGAAAGATTTTCGCGGAGATAGCTACGCTTCATGGGAGATGTTCGCTATAATTAGGGTTTCTTCCTTAGAGGGCGATATGAGCTAAATTTACGGGTCGGGGCAATGAGAAATTAGAGCGGTTCAACAAGTGAAGCGAAGCGTGAAAACAAAGATTTTCGAAAAAGAAATGGAACTATTCGCTAGCAGTTTGACTATAACTGAACAATAGTGGAAAATGAACGGAGATGAGATGGTTTGACAGCTCGTTGAAAGACTCATGAGGATGATCGCAAATAGCCATACGTCAAATGGGTCTGCTTATTAGCAGAGTGCACGTCGGCACTTTGGCAAGAGATCGCACACTGGCACGTCGGCAAAATTTGTATCAATGATCCATTTTCGATATAAAAATTAAAATGTTAAACAAATATAAATAAAATAAAATTTAAGCCCTTGAAAAATATTTTTTTAAATATAAAAGTCAAGCTCTACAGAAGAAAGCGTACTAATGCATATTCGCGTACTCAATAAATTCTGTTTTGAACTCTCCATCACTTTAAAATCAAATTTCTCGGCGAGTTTTTAACTATTTAAGCTGTTTTTAAGTTCAAAATGTAAGTTAATGGATAGGAATTCAAACTAATACCATGCGGTCTCTCAAAACTTCAAAATAAAGAAATGTGATATGCCTAAAGTTCATCGTAAAATCAACTCTCCCGAAAACTCCTTCGAAAGCATTTTGCTTCGTTCTCAGCAATTAGGGCACCGCGTGGGTCAATATTTTGGCAAAAAATACTTCAAAGTATAGCGTTTTGTGTATCAAATAGCTGACCCACGCGGTGACCTTGAATTATGCGCAAATTATTTATGAAATAGCTTATAATAAAGCTGACACAACGCAACACTAAACTTGCCGTGAATGACGTTTGACGGCTTTTCTTGACTTTTCTTGATTTTTACTATTTATATATATTATATAAACGTATTTAGTCAGTAATTAGTGTAATGTATCGGCTAGACAAGCTTCTCGCCTTCGTTAAATCCTCTGGTAAGTGTGCTGACTACTTGTCACTTTCTTTCCCTTAGTTCTCAGTGAGTAGGCTACCGCATGGGTCATTTTTTGGTCTGTAGGTAGTTCGATATGTTAGTTATGATGTACATTATTCACAACCCATGCGGTGACCTTGAAGTATTGTAAAACGTCTGGATAACCGCAACGCGAGCTCGAGCGTTGCGGTCGAGGTCAGCGAGAGAGAGGGGAGAGGTCAGAGAGAGGTTCTCGTCTCTCCATTCCACATGCTCTCTCACCGGTTAGACAGCGGCGAGATAGTGTGGGAAACGAAGAGACTCCGATCATTGCTCGGCCAGACAGAGGGTAGATCGGAAGTCTGCGTCTCTCCAGACATCGTAAAGAGAAGGGGAGGGGCAATCTAGATGTTGTAAAAAGATGATAGCGTGAAGGTCAGTCGAATATCCTTTCCAATTCGAATACTCTTCTCCCATATTCTCACATTCGGATGACCAACGGAGCCGGTCGTTGCGCTGTTGGGTAATGGAGTTTGAGGGGAGTGGCCTCTCATTCGATTGGCAAAACGAATGATCATTCTAATTATATCGAATAGTCACGCTATTCGGTATCATTTTATCATTTTGTTCAGACGTGAAACAAATGAAATACTGCTGCATCAGGCTCATATTAACTTTTTTTTTAAATTAAAGAAAATTTTATTTTTGAGTTTTAGGCCACGTCGGCAAATTTTTTTGGGCATATCGGCAAAATTTCACCCGGGAGACCCCATTTGACGTATGCAAATAGCGCATGCAAGTGCTTGATTAAGAGGAGAAATGGGGGATGGTACAGGAGTAGGAGGTTTAGGCAGCGAATTATCAAGAGAATTAGTCGAATCCGAGGCTGAGCTGTTTGTTACTGAGAGTGTCTTGCGAGATCCCTAGCAAACATGCTTTTCTAGGTTAGAAAGATATTTGAATGGAGCACAGCAGATGGAACAATGAAAATTCCCCTTAACATGTGATTTCATATGATTACGGAGTAAGCATCTAAATTGGAAAGAATGTTGACAGATTGAGCATGAGTAAGGACGAATACCTGCATGCAATTTCATGTGAACAGTGAAATTCCCCTTTGTTCTAAATGTCTTGTTGCAGATAGAACAATTAAAAGGAGAAGGCTTTTGAATTTGTTCCATGGAAATGCTGAGAAAATGCAAGGCAAAGGACTAGAATAGCAGCGAGGGAGAAGCAATAGAAATGAGCGAAAAGTGGGTCAGGTATGTAGCGGAGAAAACATGCGCTCATTTGCTTGGCACATACGAGAGAGATCTTAGGGATGAGTCATCGAAAGGAACGTGCTGGTACACAATGTATTGCAAACACTTTATCTGACAATTTATACATTACCGATTCATATATGATCTTTGAGATGTATAGTAAATGACTCTAGTACATGCAGATCATTTTCGCTGTCCACAATAATTGGAAGTGTTAGATCCGGCTTGATGTTGAATCGTAGTTCATAATCTTCATCAGGTGTCATTTTTTGGTAGAATAGACCATTCTGGTTTCTCAGTCGAATATTCGTCTTTGCATGATGATATTGTTTTCCAATGACTTTCACATCAGTGAAGAAAGACAGATTGTCATTCTCATCTCCGTTGGAGCGCATGATCGTTCCTTTTGCTGTGACATGTCCAAACTTATTTGCAAATTTGAACAAAAGTTTGACTATAAACTCTAATTCTTTTTCAGTGAGATTATCAATTGGGAAAGAACATAAAAAATCAAAAAATTGGAACGACCTACTGGTCATTATGAAACTTTATGAATGAATAACAATGTCCATGAAATCTATTTTATGCCAAATGAAGGAATGCCTAGGTAATTAAAATTGTCCTGCAAGTGAAAGTGTTCCATGATCAACGAACCAACTTGGATGGCCAAAGTGAGAGAGTGTATGAAATGAAGAGAGGGAAAAGAGAGAAAGATGCTTAGTCATCGCTTGCGCACAAGGAAGTGACGTGTTTAGAGAGATTAAGGAACCGGAACATGTTCGCCGAACAATGGCGGCTTGAGGGGAAAACAAGGATCATGAAAACGAAGTATGGTTCAAGGGACCAGAATTGGTCGTGTGGTCTATAGTAATACTACTCATTTCAATTCATTTTACTTTCTTTCCCTCCCCCATTGCTAATTTAGTTTAGTCGTCATTTATTATTATTGTGCGAGTATTAATTAATGAATATTTATTATTAATTGGTTCGTTCTCGTTCAGTCGCAGTGCACACACCCTCAACAAGGTTCTCTAGCGTTAGAGAATCCTGTACAACCATCTGATTACGGTCCGAGACGCGTGTCCTGTGTAATTCCTGTTTCGTATGCAAATACATAATGTTCTCACTTTATATGAAATCCATCATTTATCAATTCCTTCATAGCTCTCAGCGCTCCAACAGATTCCATTCTTATCGATACTTCATCTGAAAACGCACTTTGTTATTATTATTATTGTGTTTCGCTATATACCGATCTCCTTCTCTTTCTTATTCATGCATGAAACTGCGAGTGCCACTTTCAATTTCGCATCCATGATAGTATCTTTACAGTTTGGTGCGTTAAATCCCGGATGGTCATACTCGATTCTCCCTCCCTCTCCCTCTCTGCTCTCTCATTTTACTGTGCTCTCTCGTCTCGCTCTTTCTATACCCGCTGGCAGTTGATGTGTCGGGCACTTCAGAGTTCTAATGGACTACAAAAAAATTAAGCATAGACTTGAATTGCTCTCGTCATGCTGGATCGATCTGTGGAGGTTGTTAAGCTCAGATCGAAAGCAGAGAGAAGTTCCATTTTGAATTTTACTTTTGAGTGTTATGGAAAATGAAGTTGACAGGCGTGATCAACACCAAATTCTGCCCTAGAAGCCATGAGGGCTTAATTTTAGCAATCTCGAGGACTGTGTGGTACCTTGGAACCCGTTTTCGACGTGACGCCGTCTGGAGCCGACGGAGGCTCAAAACAACAAATATGAGTGTTCATAATCATCAGCACCCTTGAGAACCCTAAATCAGCCTTTTTGGGGAATCGACCTTTATGAGCTGTGCCAGCCCTTGATCTACTCAGGCGTGGAAGACAGTGCAGCCAAAAAATTGTCTTTAACTTTGAAGCAGGAATAGAAAAAAATGTTTCGGAATTTACCTGTCATTCGACAGAAGGAATTCTCTGAGCTCAGAATGTTCAATGTGAGTTTTTCAACCATCTACTATAACTGAGTTGACGAATCTATGTGATTTAAACAATTCCAGCTATTTATCGACAAAGACTTCATGGATATTATCTCGCGTTCTGGTGCAAAAAATTACAAACTGCCTTTTTGACGCTAAACTAGCACAGAATGAGTGAGTCGAATTTTTCTAAGAAGTGAATGCAACGTTCATTACAGGATCGTTAACTTCATGCAGCCACAGCCCTAAAAACTTGTATATTATACTTCCTAGTCAAACTACGTTTTTTGGATGTCTAAGTTTGGTCAAGGGATCAGAGAGAACACTGTCTCCAGTTAGCGTATTTTTGAGAAATTTATGCAAAATCGAATAATGACAATTTATCCTGAAGTTGAATTAGCCTTGATCTGCAAAAGAAAGATGCTATCGCATAAGCCAATACTTGTTCTTTGAATAAAAAAATGCGTGCGCCGTTCAGAAAATATTCTTTGAAAAATAATTCTGATTTTGAACTCAGATTAAATACCAAATGTACTACTGGGCGGAATACAGTCGCGCTCAAAAGTATTGGGCCACTTTTTGTTTCGTCTTTAACTCTTTAACCAGTTCAGATATTGACCTGAACTGTTTTTCATTACACAGGTAGTCCTCAGATGAATTCGATTGATGTATTTCGATTTTGTACAAACTCTCCCTTATTGCATAGTGATGACGCAACTGTGACCATACTTTTTCAAAAATTCACTATTCTTTGGTGGATTTTTCCCAACTCACCTAACTTTTTGTGCGTAGATATCAGCCCAATAGCTACCTAGAAAAAAAGTTTCGAGTTGCTGCGACCACTCTCCGTAGCTGCAGAAATTCAGCACGATTGATCTCGATATTTCATAACTCTGTCTCTAGTCTTCTACTACCATGCTCTGTGATCGATCCCGCGTCGTTTGACACCTCTCTCACCTCTCTACGATAAATAGGAAGCTTATAACTCTTATCACTGATAGCTTATCACTAATCAGTCCTCTCATATCAGTCACCATGCTCTGTGATCGATCCCGCGTCGTTTGACACCTCTCTCACCTCTCT
>LS505609.1:17285-52828 GCA_900490845.1 Pristionchus japonicus
TTCCGTTTAAGGAGAGGGCCGCGACTTTTGTGAGTTTCCAGTGATAAACTAAGGTAATGAGCATAACATATCCGAAAATCAGCCAAATCAATGGTCTCCCACGAATGTTATATAGGTGCAAAGTTTGGCGATCGAAATGATCTTTGACCTCATGCAAAAATCGTGGGAGACCATTGATTCGGCTGATTTTCGGATATGTCATGCCCATTACCATAGTCTATCACTGAAAACTTTCAAAAGTCGCGGCCCTCGTCTAGAACACATTTTATAGGGCTTTTGTAGTTTGTAGTCTCTCGTTATCAAGAACTGATTTTTTGTAAAATGCAAATATCTCGAGAACCATTGGATTTCGGTTGGTCTTCCGCGAAAAAAAAATGTTTCTATATAACAGATCAACAAATTGAGATAGTTCATGGAGCATGAATTCATCATTTGCATATCACGTGGTGGTCCCTACGCGTAATCGCAGGAGCTGATCGTGATGGCGCTCGAAATGTTGTCTCGCTGGATGCGCAGCTGTGAGGAAGAAGCGGAGGAGAAGCCGGCCCATCGCGAGTTCATCCCCGAATTGGAGGAGATCGTCTCGACCTTTGAGAGAACCCTCGAGCTCTGTCGCCCGGCGGTCGGTGCATGAGTGTGACCCGGCCAACACCCGGAGGAACTACAGTACCCCATCCAGGCTCCATTCGTTTAGTTGTTTACGCTGTGAAAAGATTGCCTTAATTTGTGTTATTGTTTGTGTTAGAGTAGGCAATGTGATTCGAATAATTATGTGCGTATTCTTTGATTATTTGTGCGTTGTTGTTTCCTGTTTTCGGGAGTAAATAATAATATGTAAATTTACTTTGTGTTTCGAAATGTTCGACGTTCAAGGCGTGGGAAGTATCTGTTGATTATCAGAACTGAAGAAATTGAGCAATTGTGTTCCAGCCGGCCGAGATGAGGGCCTGTAATACGGAGTTGGTGGTGTGAGTTATTTGATTATATTATTAAGCCAATTGGTATTAGTAAACAGGCATTATACCTTATTATTTCAATATAAAAACTTTTAGAAGTAATATTGCAGACTCGCCGCAGTGAGCGTCTTCTACTGGACGCTGTGCTACGAGAGTCGCGGTCAGTCCTCTCCTTTACATTACAGCGATCTTGACAAAGCGTGCGAGCAAAATTCGCGGCGGATCCGGTTCAGTGCTTATCGCCAAGTTGCTTGTTTTCGAAAATATAATAGCGACGAGATTCGCGCAGTGAAATGCTTGGATTTGAAACGCAGTTCGAGATTAATCGATAATAAAAATCGATATTTGCAGCGGTCTTCAGCCACTTCCTTCTCGCGCCTCCGATGCTGTTCATCGACGACCTCCGGCCGCGTCTCGGCAAGATCTGGGTACGGTAAGGGGGTGGAATATCGATTACGTGGGAATCAGATAACAACGAAGGTCCGTGGCCCAGAAGCGTAGTCTTGTCTTGCATTTGACAGTGTAAACTGCAGTTTTGTTATAAGTCGAGAACACGCTCGCGATTTGCCCAATTAATTACATTGTTTCCTCAGGTATACGCCAGTCTGGTGGTGCTGATCGCTTGCGAAGTTCTGTGTAACGTCTTGTTGCAGATTGCGCAGAGCGAGGAGTACCCGCTGCAGGGTGACTTTATTTACTTTAATTATTTGTTGGCACTTTTGGCTAAGGCGTTTTCAATGGAGAATGCCATCGAGAGTTAGGTGTCTCTTGTGAAACCCGCGAAATTATAGGGCTTTTAGATGACAATATTCGTCCATTTTCAGCTGAACTTTGCGCGAAAGTTGCCGGCGCTGCGGGAGCGATGTTCTGCCTGCCCGTCTACTTCACGATTGTGAGACCGCCTCCGATGCAGAGAGGTAGGGAATACGGTAGTTGTGCGAGATACGGTAGATATCGATCACTCGTTGAAATGAAATGAGCCTATTTGCAGTCTTGAACTTCTCCTGGACGTTCAGTCGCTTGGCCGTCACTCTTTCCGGCGGACTTCAGGTGAATATTGAATTAACGATGGGCGTATACTAGGGATGTCAAATCAATACTCAATAATTCCCCCAACTTTCTTCTCTCTCCTCTCCTCTTATTCAATATCTCACTAATCTGTCGACCGGTGATGCAAATTGACCCAATATATTGAGTGAGGGGAGAGAGAACCCAATATATTGGGTGGATTGACAATATATTGAGTTTTGAATTTGAACAAAATGGTGTGGGAGGCATGCAAATACGCAAACCCAATATATTGGGTCGTCACTCAATATATTGGGTCTTTTGCATATCACCGCTCATTCCTTGTCAATAATGAGTGTGAGAGCGTCGTCTCTCTTACGGGCGAACCAATATATTGGTTATTGATATTGATTTACCATCCCTAGCGTATACCTCGAAACATCTTGAAAAGATGAAAAGTTCAATCATCAACTATCTATTTTCTCTTCTCGGTAGATTGTATCAGGTAGATTGTATCAAGATTGTATATCATCAAGATGACGAGATTACTACCTACAAAATTAATATTGGCTGTAAAATAATATTGAATTAAGGTGTCGTTCCGACAGGGATCCCTGGTGGATACGCTAGTCAAATTCATTGAGTGCAGAGCGGCACTAATTGCTTACTGGTATGTTTTTTTTAAAATTAAAATCGATAAATTCTTAATATTTGAAAATCCGATCTGATATTGCAGCACCTATGTTGCTCTGGTTTCGTGCACGACTGCCCTTGGGGCATATATTTATCGTTCCGATGATATTTTCGCAGCTGGTGAGTTAACTAATTAACGTTGATTAGTTAATTAACTAATTAATAACTTTAATTAATCGTTAATCGCTGCAGTGACCTTTCTGTCGTATCTCTCGGTGTTCTCGGCCGTCTCTCTGGCGTATTGTGGCCCGAGATTCATCTGGCCTGGTAAGCGATGAATATTTTAAATATATTAAAATTAAAATTAATATTTAATTAAATTGTATTCGCTCTCTGTTAGAAATCGATCGATTCTCGGTAGTTTAGTGTCCTTGTGACTGTTTTGTTTTCAGTGTGGTAAGACCTACTAATCAAAATGTTGTTAGTTTCGTTAATGGCGTTTAATCTCGGCTATTTCATGTCTGAACACTCGCCGTTCCTCGATGGTTCTCTTCACCGTCGTCTTTCCTGCAACGATGTTCGCAACTTACGCGCTGAAGGAATACGGTATCGTCGAGATGGGTGAGTGGATTATTGATTGTTCTTTCCCGAGCCAAGCCTTGAACTCCGGATGCGCATTTTCTTTTGCCCACCAGCGATTAATAAAGTTCAATGTGCTTCAGAACGTGATAATTTGCTTCTTTTGTAGGTTGCACATCATTACATGATACTTTCTATATCTACCTCTCATCTTCCGATTTAGAAATCCGATTGCAGAAACGATTCATCTCGCAGCCAGATCCTCTGCGTTCTACATGCAGGTGGCGCTCAATCTCGTCGCTCCGCCCCCTTTCATCAGATGCATGCTGATCCTGTGGAGAAGATGGGTACAGTAGGCGATCGGGTGGTTACTGTAACTTGCGGGTTACTGTAACTGTAGCTATCGACTGGTTACTGTAACTTACAGTGTTGTATTGTTTTGACTGCCATGTTACGCATGTTAGTGTCATGTTGTTATCTCGCCTACAGTTATCTCACAGATGGTCGATATTACGACGCTAGATGCAAATTACGATAGAAAATTACTAGATATTCTACTAGTCACGTTGTTATGTTGTTCTTGTTCACTTTTGCCATGTTATTCCTGAAATCGCACACTAATTTGTACACACTGATCATTCTTATGATCCATTTGCGATTTTGACGCATTTGAAATACAAGCGAAATGTACAAACTGTCCATAACTGTTGTCTTTGCTCGTGTTCTTGAAGAATAAATCATCTTCTCGCGAAACTTGCTCATTTCGTGCCAACGTCGTTTGAATCGGAAAAACATATCTGAATTTCTTTCGGATTTGTCAGAATCGTTATTCCAGTCCCGTCCCTCAGTACCATTCGGAATGGAGGCGAATGTTGTGGAGCTATTGGCGTAAGTTTCGTTTCTGCCGCTCAAGTACATGACCTCGTCAGGTTTGAAACATATCCGAGCACTTCAGACTCGTCTCATTGAACATCTTCTATGCACTCAAGGACGGAAGCTTCATTCGATGTCAGTGAGCTCTTTATTTTTATTAAAATATCTGGTGATTGAAAAAAATGCACGCGTTCGTATATTGAGGCAGAAACATCGAGTTGTTATTGCGATACCCCGTCCTCACAGCTTAATATCAGGGTATCGAGTCCCCACCTCTTCTCCTCACATGCAATGCATTCAGGGGGCTTCTCGCATGCCTTCCTGTCTCTGCCACTGCTCTTCCTCAATGAACTCCGCCTCCACAACGAGAGGATCTGGGTATGGTGGGGGAGTATGGATGGATAGGGAGGAGGGGGTCAGCACTTCGCTCGATTCATCGATGATACTACATTTGCTCTCGCTCCTGCTTCGAAAATGGTGAATGAACCAGAAGGCCTATCCGCTGGCTCTGGTGTTGCTCTCTCATTAGATTACCAAATCACTGCGAGAAATATCAAAGTTTTCCTCCCAGGTGTACGCCAGTCTAGCGCTGGTGCCGGTGTGCTCGGCCGTGCTGCAGTACGTGCACGATGGAAGCGCGAAGTATAATGGTAATTAGTTAATTAATTAAAATTAACTTATTTTAATTTTTAAAAAGCTCTTTGTGTTAATAAGGCATATGGGTGCTACCACTTCAAGTGATTTTGCATCGGCTGAAGTGATTGGACGTCAGCCGCAAAGTAGAAATCTATGAGAAATATTGAAAGAAAGGCTATTTCTTGTAATTCTATTTTTCTTCGAATTTTAGAAACAGACAACGTGGAAGCGAACATCGTGCTCGCTATTGGCGCCCTCGTCTTCCTGCCCGTCTACTTCACGGGCGTGCGACCGCCCGGCTCTGTTTCTGCGCAGAGAGGTACGGTAGCAGGTTACGGTCGTAGGTTAGGGTTCGGATAGGTTACTGTAGCATAATTTCAGTCGTGAACGAACCACTCGTCGTCTCTCGTTCGGGCGATTTCGTGTTTCGCAGAGACGCCGTGATGAGATGCAAGACGGCCGCGCTGGCTTTCTGGTATGTTCGTTTCCATTTTACTTGATTTGGTTGATTTGAGGAAGCATGAACGCTATTGAAATAATACGTAAATGGCGAATGATTTTTTAAAAAATTTTTTCAGTGCCTACGTTGCTCTCCTATCCTGCACGACCGTTTGTGTGGCATGGCTGCTGCGATTCGTCAGTTTGGGCATTGCTCGTGAGTGAGATTCCCGTTGTTTACCTTCTCTTTCGAAGCAACGCTTTTTCAATTGGTTGTATTTTATTCAACGACACCTTTCTCACTACTCTCACTTGTAGGCTCTATTGTCGGACATAATGTGCGTGTGAGTAGATTTCTAGTATCAGATGAGTTCATTTGTTCACCCAATGACTGATCGTTGACCTCCACAGACACTCTCCTGGCGTATCTCAACGTGCTGGCGGCAGTCTGTCTCGCGTACTGCGGCCCGCGATTCGTCTGGCCTGGTGAGGCAACTTTTCCTTGAGAAACGAGAGCACTAAGCTTTATGGTTACACGCAAATTCACACAAAGTAAATCTCGATAAAATTTTAGTCTATGCGCAAGTTTAGTGTGTAACATTGACGTTCGAGTATCATACAAGAAGATTCGTTTTCCCTATATGTAACGTGTGCAGAACTGAACACTCGCCGTTCCGCGCGAGACCTGCACTACGTCATCTTGCCTGCAGCTGCTGCAGCAACCTTTGCGATGCATGCGACCGGGAATTTGAGTGAGTTTAATTAATTAAATAATTATTTATTTAATTTCAAAATAGATGATTATTCATATTTATGCTCGACACTAATTTGGGCGAGATTATCGTGCACTAACTATTTTTTGTAGATTCTCTGGGTAGCAGTGCGGAATGCGTTGTCCATCTCGCTATCTGGACGCTCTACGTTGTGGTTCCTCCCCCGACGATCTGGGCTACGGTATCGATTATGGGAAGAATGGAGCAATCAGTAATTTACGGTACTATATCGTCTCAGTTCTAGGCGTTACGGTAGATTAATTTATCGATTTCCGTTGTTTGGTGCTAGACACACCCTTGTTATAACTTGCTAACTACTAATATGTTGTTTGATATTGTTAATTCTGAAGATTTTAAAGCCCGTTTCACTTTTGAAGTTGAATAAATAATTTCTACAAATCCGACCAGTCTTGTTCGATAAATCGCAGGTTCGGAGGTCCTGATTTTACTTTGCTATAATTTTTATTTAAAAAACGCTCTGATGTGAGTTCAAGGTGCTGAGTTGGCCTCTTGGCTCTGGGCGGAATGAGCAAAAAGGTTTGATTTTTGTTGTTGATTCGATTGGCTATATTCGAAAATGTTCTGCGTTTGTCAAGTGAGCGAGAGTGTACGCGAAAGTGAAAGAGTACTGGTCTCTCTTCCAGCCAGAAGTGGTCACCATCGACGACGATGATCCGCCCAGTGGTCAACCGCCCGAGAAGAGAGTGAAGGTGGAGGAGGTGGGGTAATTGCAACTTCTTTGGTTTCTGGCCGACGTCGGCAGCTCTAATTCAAATGTTGTGGGGAAATATACTCTGTACTCTGATACTCTTGGAATCAAGGTCTACCGGAAATCGAAGATGTGTAATGAAACAAAAACCTTACTTCGGTCCATTTCAGGTTGTTACTCTCGATCTTCACCAACTCTCCTCTCAGGAAGTAGTCGAATTGAAGGAGAAAGCGGAAAAGGCGGAGAGGATGTATCAGGTCTTGTTTTGAATCATAATTTTGTTTGGTTAATTGAGATTGTGGAGCAGAACTTATTTCGCACAATTTCATCTTCGCGGTTGAATTTATATAATAATAAAGTTTATTATTTAAGAAGGCTTGCCAAGAAGCCCGTCGAGCTGAGCTGCGAGCAGAACATGCAGAGAGCCTTCTAGGTACGTATTCTCAATCAAATAATGACCTCTAGGTCGGATGAGAACATGCGGATGATTACCTACTGGATGAGCACATAGTGAAGGCGAGAGAACAACTGTTATGCAATAGACGGAGTTTGCAAATGGTGCTCATTCAGTAGGTTATCATCTGAATGTTCTCATTCGACCTAGTGCCCAAACATTGCAATATCTTTAGTGAAACATCGTTTACACTGGTTAATCATTATGCAGTTATAGTATCTGAACACTAACAGTGAATTGATGCAAATGCTTCAGAGAAGAAGCCAGGCATGATCGGTATCGCGAATAGTGCGAAAGAGGAAGAATTGAAGAAGAAGTGAGTAATTTTTGTTCTCAAATTCGGTTAATTGTCCTCATTCAGATTGGCTGATGCTGAAAAGGAATTGAAAGAATCGAAAGAAAGCACGGACAAAGCTCGCACAAGGAACCGGTTTGTTCATTTGGAACTAAGTCGGATGTGAACCGACTTGATGAGAACCATTTGCTTATTAATGAGAGCGAGAGATAAGAGTCATGTAATAGACGGAATATGCAAATGGTTCTCATCCGGCCTAGTATCGCTCATTTTGAGAATTTGCCAACAACGAAATATCGTTTGCAGCGATTTGACTCGTGACAATGAGACTCTTCATGATCGAATAAATGACATGAGAAGGTGGGTTTTTTTATTATCTTTTATTGGAATAAGCGTATTGTATGAGGATGCGAGATTTAGAGGTTATGGATACACAATTCTTTTGAACTACTGCCGTGCATGTTGCAGGCAGTGAAGAGCGATGTCCCCAACGTTGGGGTGCTCTAGGCTCGCCGAGTATTAGACCGTAGGGAGAGGCGCTTTCGCGGGTACGAGATGCTGCGTGTACCCGCGAAAGTTGGGGGAGAGCGCTCATCACTGGTTGCAGAACAGAAATGACTGAAATTTCGGTTTGTTGCAGCACTATTCGCAGATTGGAAGACGCGAGTCGAGTGAATTTCTCGACTGATTCGAGGTTGGTGTCCGTTTTCCGGTGCAAGGAGAGGCATTTTCGAAATGTTTACGCTTTCGAGGTTTAAATTGCAGTCCATTGCTCCGAGAAAACGCCGATCTCAAGAGACAGTTGATCGATATGTATAGGAGGGAGTCGGCTGCGATTGAATCGTTCAAGTATATTCTCGCTTTTTTTGTGATTTTTCACATTGAAATTCCAGAAAGGCCGCTCAGAATGAGATAAAGCTCCAGATTGAACTAAAGGAGATGAAGAGAAGGGAGGCTGGAGTGTTAGTTTGTTCAGACCGTTGTCGATAACTTAAGAGACACTTTCTGAGAAAATCAAACTATTCTTTTTTTTCTTGGCATTGAGAAAAAATAGATTTCTCTGATATTCTGGCCATAGACTCGGCACCATGAGGGACGATCATTGGTAGAATCCCAGATTTTTAAAATCACTCCGCGGCTCCGGGCGGAATATGTTTCATCATTTTCGAAATTCGGAAAAATCCGTAAAACAACTCCAATCGATTCCGGAGCAGGGGCGCTGCATTCCTTGCCTAATTCTAACACTCTTTCACTTAGAGGTGTTTTTCGATCAGACTTCATTTGGCTTTGAAAATCGGTAAAAACGAAAATTTCGTCATATTTAATTAATTTTGACCATTTTCCAGATGCGGAGGGAAAAATTTTATTTTCTCTATCGGTGTGTCTTACGGAAACACACTTTCGTTTTAAAGATCGAAATTTAAAAACGGGGGAAAGGTTGCTCACAGAGGTCCAGAAACACAGTGAAAAAAACTAGAAAACCTCCGAAACGCGTGAAATTGAATTCACGGAGTAGTGCTCATATAGTATAGCTCATCTGCAAGTTTCGAAATCATCTGAACCGGTTTCCGCCAAATGGCACCGATTTTGAGAGTGAACCACAAACCAACCTGGTTTCTTATTTCGCAATCGATCGATTCGAGTGATAGCGCAATCAACGCGCAATGCTCAGGGGATACTATGCACCAAGTTTCGTACCGGCCAGTTCACGACTGGAAGAGAAAAATCGATAAATCGAAACAAAATTTTATTTTATTTTATCAAATTGATTTTCGAATTTTCTTAACCAATTTCAGCCCGATGAGTACGAAACTTGGTGCATAGTATCCCCTGAACATTGCGCGTTATTTGCGCTATCACTCGAATCGATCGATTGCGAAATAAGAAACCAGGTTGGTTTGTGTTTCACTCTCAAAAACGGTGTTATTTGGCGGAAACCGATTCAGATGATTCCAAAACTTGCAGATGAGTTATACTATGCGAGCACTACTCTGTGAATTCAAGTTCACACGTTTCGGAGGTTTTCTAGTTTTTGACTGTGCTTCTGGACCTCCGTGAGCAACCTTTCCCCCGTTTTTAAATTTCGATATTTAAACTGAAAGTGTGTTTTCGTAAGATGATTCGATAGAGCAAATAAAATTTTTCCCTCCGCATCTGGAAAATGGTCAAAATTAAGTAAATATGACGAAATTTTCGTTTTTATCGATTTTCAAAGCCAGATGAAGTCTGATCGAAAAACACCCCTAAGTGAAAGAGTGTTAGAATTAGGCAAGGAATGCAGCGCCCCTACTCCGGAATCGATTGGAGTTGTTTTATGGATTTTTCCGATTTTCGAAAATGATGAAACATATTCCACCCGGAGTAGCGGAGTGATTCTAAAAATCTGGGATTCTACCAATGATCATCTCTCATGGTGCCGAGTCTATGGCCAGAATATCAGAGAAATCTATTTTTTCTCAATGCCAAGGTTATTTCGATTTTCTCAGATAGTGTCTCTTAATTTTTCTCAGCGAGTCGACTCAGTTGATCACTGCTCTCAAGGGAGAATTGAATGAGTTGAAAGAGAAGACGGAGGAGGATAAGAAGAGGGATGCTGAGAGGTGAGTAGCTTGCTAGACAAAAAGAGAATACCTCGAGCACAGAGCATTAGCAGTTAAAAAAGTGGTTTAGTGCTAGCATCAGCAATTTTTGTGTTTCAGAATTGCCGAGCTAACTCGCACCACTTCTCTATTGGTCCATACGAAGGGCGGTGAGATTCAGATTCAATTTTTTTTCTCTGCTTTTTCCTAGCGATTACTAATGCGTTATGAATTTCAGATGCGATGAACCTCTTCCAACTGATGTGCCCCTCTAATCGAAATTGTCAGTATTTAGGCGTGTTTTTGCATTTGAAAATGTGGCTCATTTACGGAAGTATCTTGCAATAATTTGACTATATTTTATATCACTATATGCAATATATATTAAATGGATAATACGGTTATTTGCAGCTGTCCGATTCGACTACGCGGAAAAGGAGCTGCTGGCTGCTGTACATGATCGCAAATTGAACTGGGAGAGGATGAAATCGCATGATAAGGTGAGCGTTCTGGGGCGCTCCGGCACGCTCCCGAAAATCGAGTTACAATGAAACGAGTTTCCGCGCTTCTCTAACTATAGTGGGGTATCGCAGGGTCGGTGGTCGGTGATCGTGGACGGTTAGGAGGGGGGAGGGGTGTCAGGCGTTGACGAACAATGTGCAAGAGCGCCCGCCCGTTGTTGGCTTATTTGCACTCCTTGAATAGTGATGACAAATCAGTGATGACCATTGTTTCTAGGAGCTGACGTGTGCAGTCTGTGAAAAGGACCTGAAGATGTCCGAGGTTGTGCAGCACTTCCTCACATCGGGTCATCGCGAAAAAGTGAGTTTGGAAGTAGGGTTGGTCCAAAATTTTACGGTCGATTTATCTGAAATGTGTGTGTTGATTTGTTCGCAAAACTGTGCTCTGTCACCTAACAAAAGTAGTAAGAACATCGAGTGTGACATGGTTGCCTTTCCGATGAGAGACTGTGTAAAGTGAAGAGAGAACGACCCGTATGTCGAACTGATCAGGTGAACGCTCACGACGCGGGTGTTTCAAGCGCTGCAATGAAGTACTGGAAAGGACAGATCGAGAAGGTAGCCGGAGGGTGTATCATTTTAGAACTCTCGCTGGGTTCTAAAACTTGGGTTCGCACAAAATCCATTTCATTCACGATGTGACTTGAATGACCAGAAGAGATGACATGAGAGAAAACTAGAAGTTGTGTTCATCTAGAAAACTAGAAGTTGTGTTCAGCCCACGTTTTAGAACTCATCGAGAGTCCTAAAATTACCAGTTCTAAACTGACCAGCTCTAAAAGTATACACCTCCAGGTGACCGATCGTAAGATGAGAGCGGATGAGGATGACGAAGATGATATTGAAGAAGTAGAAGAAGTTGACGATGAAGTTGATGATGATAATGATGACTGAAGCTTTTAGCCTCTTACAATTAGCTCTTTGCTCTTTTTAAATGTCAAGTTCTGTTCATTAGTTGTTTGTATCCTCATAGATAACCTAGCTTCTGAGCTCCTTTTTATTTGCTTTCTGTTTAATAATAATCTGTGTTGTAATAAAGAGATTCTGTCAAGTTTGTCCAGGAATTAACTAGGTTCTTGGATCCTGATAATATCTGTTTCGTGTGTCAAGAATGGTAAGTAACTGGGTCCAATGAAGTGTTCGAAGGTTATACTGGGAATCGTTTCAGGAGCTGTGGTTGGCCAGTGAGTGAAGGATGAGTACTCCACAGGCGAAGTGTTCTTCTGTAAGTTTCGATTTTTCAGGTTTATTAGTAAGAATTCGTGAAGAATTCGATGTGTAGATCAGAGAGGCGAGAGAGTGCGTGAAATGACGAGATCATTACCCTATTTCGAACTCTAACTTCCAGCCAGAAGTGATAACCATCGAGGATGACGATGATCCGCCCAGTGAACAACCGCCCGAGAAGAGAGTGAAGGTGGACGAGGAGGTGAATTTGTTGGTACTTGTCTAGTTCTCCGGAAGAGTGTCTAACCTCCGTCCATCCCCGACCACCAAACCTGCGCTTGGAAATATCGTATTAGGAATGAGTGAAAGAAGTGTGCCAGCATTCCTGCTTTATTCACTGCATTTCTTACGTAATGATGATCACATTTAGGCAACGAATTTCGCACATTTTCCAGCCATGTTTGCCTCCTGTTCTTCCCACTCCACCTCTTTCCCAAATCGAGCCGTCTCGCGACGAAATTCAAAAGCGATTGGCCAAGTTGGAGGGAATGTACAAGGTAAGCGATGGAGTTTCGATAAAATTTGCACTGAAGGGGATCACTTGCTTCGACTTTTAAGTCACTAAAATAATATGAACTACCTGATTGTGTATCCGTACATCTGTTGTGCAAAGAAAACTAGGTTGTTAAAACGTTTTATTTTTTCAGAAATCAGTTCTAGCTACTCGCCAAGCGGAATCGCGCGCGGAGCAAGCGGAGAAGCTTCTCGGTATTTTTAAATAGTAAAACATGTTTGAAAAATCGATATCTTCAGATTCCAAGCAAGACATTATTGATAAGTCGACCAAGGATTTCGGTGAGGAACTGGAGAAGAGGTTTTTTGCATTTTCAAAATATTTTTGGTCGATTTTTTGGAGGTGGGAAGGGCTGAAACTGAAACGTTCAATTTCAGATTGGCTGAGCTGACCAAGGAATTGAATGAGGCGAGAAGCGCTGCCTAGTGAGAAGCACAGAGCAGCAATTACGCATACTGAAGTATCAAATTTCAGCGATTCCGTTCGTGCTAACGACTTGCTAAACATCGAGATGGTTCTGTTGAGAAGAAGGGAAGAAACGTCTATTGATACGACAAAGTAAGCGATCGTGCTATTCAGTGTGTTAAGTTTGTTAAGCTATTCAGTGTCTTTTTTATCCGTCAAATTTGGGCGGATGAAGTCCTTGAATTGTTCGCCCATGTCTGTTATCTATGTAAGGGTAATCGATATTTCAGTGAGCTCGCGAGCGAGAATTTCGCACTCAAGAGTCAATTGGATGCCTTGAGAAAGACGGCAGAGCATGCTAGCACAAGAGAACGGTAAGTAATTTACAACTGAAATTTTAGTGGTAGAATATTGAGTTTAGAAGCACGAATGTTGAAAGTATACATAAATCTTGTTTCAGTGGACTGGCACGAGAGATTATTGCACTCAAGCAAAGATTGGATGCAGTCAATGGAAAGCAGGAAGAGGGCGAAGCACAACCGAATGAGGATTGGATGAGAAATCGGATTAGGTGAGTGAAGAGTAATTCGAAATTGTTTCATGTTTGATTTGAAAAAAAAAGGATAAAATGGTTAACTATGAATGAAGACTTTTTTAGAGAGCTCGAACGAGAGAATACTTCACTCAAGGGGGAATTGGATGAAGTGAGAAGGAAGGATGAAGATGCTAACGCTGTTCAGCTGGTTGAGGGAGAAGTCAGCGATGACTTGACGAAAGCTCGAATGAGGTGAGGCGGTAAATCAAAGAATGCTTTACAAAAAAATGAGGAATTTATTTTAGTAAGCGTAACCTTTTCAATCAGCTAACTCGTGAAAACTAGCTCGTGAAAACGTCAAACTCATTTTTTTTTTAATTTAGAATTATGCAGAGTGTTAAAGATCGAGGAGTTTGACGCATGCTCATTGCGAGAGCGCCTGAATATTCACTCTGGACGTTTGCAGAATCGCCGAGCTAGAGGCCAAGTTGGCGTCCGCCAAACAGGGCCAGGCGATAGCGAGGCTGCTGAGTCCCGGCGGCCAGCGGCTCAAGCAGCAGCGACGTCGAGTGGCTGCAGCAGCTGCAGCAACTGCTACAGAGGCAGTCCAGCCGGCTCCAGCTGCTGTTGAGCATACTGCTCCTGCGACGCCTCAGTCGATTTGGAAGAGGATAGAGTGGTAGAGCTCCTGTAGTTGTGATAAATTCTAGTTACACATTGTTGTGTAGAAACTCGTTTCTATGTTTTCATCAGTGTTAGAATATTTTAAATCCTGTAATAATTTGTTGATTGTGAAAAAGTTGGATAAATAATTTCAGCGAATTGCGATGTTTTTGTTCTTTAGATCATCAGGTTCGAAGATCCTGTTGTTACCTTGAATTAACGTTGAATAACACTGCGTTCTATGAGACGGGAGCGAGAGAAAGAGAGCGCAGAGAAAACCGAGGGAAAACTGAATCACAGTATGAAATTGGCAACTTTCCAATGGCCAGAGAGGTCTCACCACGAAATTCGTACTGGGCGAATCCGGAACGCAGTGAATAATGTGATTTTGCTGAATTAAGGAGCTGAGTTTGCCTCGTAATTCTGCGAAAGATGAACAAAAAGGTAAAAACATTAAAAAATAGGGTCGAAGCATTACTGATTATTTATGTAATTTTAGCCTGAGGTGATTACAATTGATGACGAAGAAGAACGACCGCCCGAGAAGAAAGTGAAGGTGGAAGTAGAGGTGATTTTATAATATTTAAAAAGATACTAACATTAATGCATTTTCCATCAGGAAGTTCCAACTCCTGATCCTTCTCTACCTCCTCTTACTTCTGATATTCGTCCTTCTCTCGAAGAAATGCAACTGAAATTAGACAAGACAGAGAAAATGTACCAGGTGTGAAACTAATTGCTATGTCTATCCACTACGTAGAACAATGTTGACCTAAAAACCACATTTTCTGGATTTTCTGTATGAAAACCTTTCCAGAAAGCCTGTCAGGCTGCTCGCCAGGCAGAATTACGTGCGGAACAAGCTGAGAATCTTCTCGGTGGATTCTAAATTGCATTTTTTTTTGTAAATATAAAAATTTAATTTTTACACTTTTGTCCTCTTTGTCTGTTATTTTTCAGATTCTAAGGAAGGAATTCTCAATAGATCGAACGCAGGTCTAGATAAGGAACTGAATAAGAGGTTAGAATTATAATATTTTCGAAAATTATAGAATGATATTCTCAAAACACGAGTATAATGTTTCAGATTGGCTGAAATCTCCACTCAATTGGAAGAAGCGAGAAATATTGCCAAGTATGGTTCAATATTTTACAACGGTTCACAATTATTTTTAACATCAGCAATTCTATTCGTGCTAACGACTTGCTTAGAATGGAGATGGTTAAATGCAAGAGAAGAGAAGAGAATGCGATTAACGTCAAAGAGTTAGTTTCGAGCATTTCGCTTTGTTGTTTTTATCGAATTGGTACACACACAAAAAATACACTTTAATGAAGTCAAAATATTTATTTTTCAGTGCACTACAACAAGAGTTTTCCGTGATCAAGACTAAGTTGGACGAAATGATAAAGAGGGTAGCAGATCCTTCCACCAGAGATTGGTATGATGCTCCGATATAATTGATATGAAATTTACAAACCGATAAAAATAGCGTTAATTTTCGAATTTCAGCGAATTAGCGCATCAGAATTCCGCGCTCTGGAGTGAATTGAACAATGCTAGAAGAAAGGAAGAAGAAGCTCGCAAAAGAGAGACGTGAGTTATTCTGAACGATGAATGCAGAATTCCCAATTTAGTGAGCTGACTCGAGAGATCATCGGACTCAAGAGCCAACTGAAAGATGTGCAGAAATTAGCGAGCGAGAATCGATCAAAGGATCTTGCCAGGTATGGTTCTGATAATTTGTGGGAAGGGGTTGCTGTTACTATTAGGAATCGGGTGGTCATATTGAACGACAACGGGTGGGTTTCTACCACAATTCCAGCTAAATATCTTCCAGTCCTCAATTTCGGGTGGAGTTGGGTTCAAAATCGAGAGGGGCTTCAAAAGCTATTATTTTGCAGCAATGATGTCCATGTATGGTTATGATTAGTAAGAGCGGGTTGATAGTTTGCAGCCGAAGCAATGCACTGCTTCCGTCGAAACTCATACGCATTCCTCTCGGTTTCCTATGCAAAACTCTCTTCAGAATCGATGAACTGACGCGCAAGCTCGCTCACTTCGACGAGGATTTTGCGCAGAAGCCTGTGCCTTTGCTGCAGCTGCAGCAGCCGCAGCTTCTTTCGGCTCAACCTCGTCCCGTGCACCAGCCCACGGAGCTCTCGGAATTCGCCGGTATGTGATTGATATTGAACATAAAATTAAATTAAATAGTAATAAAACTATTTTTTAGATCCGTTCAACATTTTTCACCCCTGCCGTCCCGACCTTGCCGATTGTTAGTACCTTTCATTTGTTTTGTGTCTCATTTTTCAACACATGGAAGCTTAGCCAACCGTTGCCAAATGTGAACCAATGATTTCAAACTTGGGTAACTCATTTTGCAGCGATTTCACTCGACAATGCTCTCAGTCGGATAGACTCGAAGTTGGCGGATTGTAGCAGCAGATATTATCTCTACTATGAGGATATGGGTCAAGATGTGAGTTTGGCTTTGCAGACTCACTTTTCTTGATATATTCAATTCAGGATTTCAAGTGCTCATTTTGCAATGAAACATTCTGCGAAAGATGGGTCATTTCTCACTTCATGTCACGGATTCATATCGGAAACGTAAGTGCACAATCTCTTATGAGGTCAAGTTGCGAGTAATGAGCGACAATATGCATAGGTCCTTAGTGGCCCCTACCGAAATTACAGAAATGTCCCCTGCTGAAATGTCCCTGTTTCCGAAATGTTAGAATACGCGGTTATAACACATTTTAACTATATTCGCGATCCCATTGGCATCAAAAAAAGACTTCTCACCAACACCTCTACTACAGGTGCGTGCGCACAACGCAGTCGTCTCTCTGCCCGCTCTCGAATTCTGGCTGGCCAAGTTGCAGCAGGCTTCTCTAGCTGCAGCTGCTGCGGCTGCAAAGTTTGCTGGCGTGAGGGTTGTAAATGGAGGAGTCGTTGTGGCTGCAAAGGCTGCAACTACACCTCCTGTGAATCCGGACCCAGCCGCTGCATCTCAGCCGAATCGCACTAGGAAGAGGATTGAATGGTAGTGTTCCTGTAGGATGTTGTGAATGATGCTAATAAACGCGGTTATTATTCGTTAGAAGCTCGTTTCTTTGTTTTTATCACCATTTTTTGGAATTTTACGAATAATTTGTTGATTGTGAAAAGTTGGATAAAAATATTAAACGAAATACATTGTTTTGTTCTCTAAAATAGCAGGTTCGAAGGTCCTACTCTTATCTTCAATACAGTTTTTTCTTTATGGTTGTGGCCTATATGGGGAATCGTTTCAGGGACTGGGGCTGCCTAGCGAGTGAGGAAGATGAATAATCCCCAGGCGCTTCGTTCCTCTGTACGTTTTGATTGCTTCGAGGTTATTCATGAGCTGAAATTTCGTGTTTTTACCCTTCGCATCCGACCCGGGGAATCGGAAAGACCACCTGTGTACATGGGTTTGCCAGGAAGTGCACTGTGAGGGCGTTTTGCTCGTTTGCGAAACAATCATAGCTATATAGAGTTGCCGACCACCTGAGCACCACGATGAGGCTCACTGAGCAATGTGTTTCCAGCCAGAAGTGGTCACTATCGACGACGATGATCAACGCAGTGAACCGCCCGAGAAAATAGTGAAGGTGGATGTGAAGGTGATTTGTCAGTGCTTTCCTTGTAGGCGCACATTCTTCCTTTATTACTGTTTCTGCTTTGTACTGCTTGGGTTATTACGATTAGGATCTCTGGTTGAAAGCCTACAACGGTCAATTTCAGCCTGTCCCCCTTCCTGATCTCTCCGCACTTCCCGCTCTTTCTCTTCTCTCCCATCAAACAATGGTCGAATTGCAGCAGAAAGTGGACAAGCTGGAGAACCAATATAGGGTATTCTCTTGCTTATATGCTATATATTAGGGCTGTCAAATCGGTTTCCGTATATTCGCATCATATAGAGGCAAACAGCACCAGAGTGCGAATAGTTTCCTTAGAGCGCGAATAATTCGCAGAGAGAGAGACGAATTGCTAATAATTCTCACTTTCTCGGCGGAAGGAACGAGGGGTGCGAATAATTCAAAACCGAAACTGAACCGACAACTCTACTATATGAGATTCTGAGTGTGATAACTAGCCTCTTTTTCGCATGATTTCAGCATGGGATGGGTGATTGGATCAACATTTAATGTTTATTTTTGAAGAAGGCATGCCGAGAAGCCAAAAGGGAACAGTTGCGAGCGGAACACGCGGAAAGGCTCCTAGGTAGTTGTTTTTATATGAAAATTTTGGCATTTTTCCATTTTTCTGGACATCGTTATGCTTACTTTTACTGAGAGTACCATTACATTAAACCCCTGATCTCTAGATTCTCTCAAATATTCAGTCTTCAGAGAATAAGCCCGGCATCGTCAGTGCCGCTCAGACTGCGAATGAAGAAGATTTGTTGGAGAAGTGAGTTCTTCTTCTTAATTTCGGTTATTGTGTCTTCCATTTGGTCTTTTAATTTAAAAAAAAACGAAGAAAAAATTACAATTTCATCGATTCAGGTTGGCAGATACTAAGAAGCAATTGGACGCCTCAAGAGAAAACACGGAGAAAGCACGCATAAGAAACCGGTTAGTTTGTTGGGTGAATTTGCAACACCAAGATTATGTTCAGCGAACTGAAAGGTGATATAGACGCTCTCAATGATCGACTAAGAGATATGAAAAGGTTAGCCTCGTCTGGTTGTCCATGTTTGCTTGCTCCCCATTAGTGTATTGTTGTGTGAATTCATTTCGAGTTTTTTTTTCAAACTATATCGATTAATTATTGCCCGGAATGAGTCAAATCCCGCTTTGTTTCAGCACTATTCGCAGATTGGAAGAAGAGAGTCGGAATGGTTCATGGAGTAATTCGAGGTGCGTGTGTGTTTGATCAAAGGATATTTTCGAAAACAATGAAGTTTTTGAAGGTTAAATTTCAGTCAATTGATCCTGGAAAATGCTGAACTTAAATGGCAGCTCGAGGACATGGCCAGAAGAGAGTCTGATGTGATGGAATCATTCAAGTAATTTCTTGCTTGGTATATTCAAAATATGTTTTACATCAAAATTCCAGAAAAGCTACTCAGAATGTCATCAAACTTCAGATTGAAATGAAGGAATTGAAAAGAAGAGAAGGAGTGTTAGTTTGTTCAACTTGTTTTTTTCCCAAAAATATTTAACTAATTTAGCGAATCGAATAGAATGATCACTGCTCTAAAGGATGATTTGAAAGATATGAGAAAGAAGGCGATGGATGCTGTCAAATTGAGCAAGTATGGCTTATGAGCCGCGAAATTCGTTGTTTTATACAAAAATAATATTGAAGTTTCAGTGAAACGACTCAGGAGAATGCAATTCTCAAAAATGATCTAGTTGTGATGAGGCAGAATCTGGAGTTGGCGGTTAACAAAGAAGCGTTAGTTTGAAAGAATAACAATGTCAAACAATGCTAGATGAATGTGCGTTCGAACCAATACGGGTTCATGTTTCAGCGAGCTAACTCGAGAGACCGCCGCACTCACGGAGGAACTGGATGAATTGAGAGGAGTAAGGGAAGAGCTGCTTCGTTTCAAACAGTAAGTCTTTGAAGAATCCCGACTTTTGCAAAGTTTGAAATTGTAATTTGTGAGAATTTGAAATTTGAAATTCTCCAGATTTTCTTTTCTTTATATTCTATAGATTTTGCTGTTGCAATCACAAAAATTTCAGAGAGGGCGCCCGAGAGACTGCCCGACTTGCAATTGATTGGAATCAGATGAACAGAAAAGTTCAGATCGCGGAGCACGGAAAGTAGTAAGTAGACGCATGTGGAATTTACTTTCATCAAAATGGTTTTGAAAGTTGTTGTGATACACGCTCATTTTACCTCTCGTGAAACTCTGTTTTAGCGAACTGAGTCGAGAAGTCGCTTCACTCAAAGAAGAATTGAACGCCCTAAGAAGGGAGGAAGAGAATGCACATCGTTCGAATGCGTTAGTTTCTGAATAATTCTTGAATGTGATATTTTTGTGATTATTTGCGTTAGTTTATTCAAATTGAAGATTTGTTCCGTGCTGTTTCGGCTCTACATTTCAGGACGCTAACTGGAGAACTTTCCGCTCTCAAGGTAGAATTGGGAAGAGCGAGAAAGAAGGAGTCGGATGCAATTAGATCGAAAAAGTACATCGATATTTTTATTTGAAGCTCCTTTTTACGAATTCATTTTCAGCAAGCTAGAACAGGATAGCAGGGATCTGAAGGAGAAGCTAAAAGAGAATTATGCGCTCGCATTTGAAATGAGCAAAAGGTAACTAGGAATATCTAGGTGTAGAATAACCAAATGCGAACCAATCGTGTTTGTCATTTAAATTTGAAATCTAAGAATTGGCATCTTCAAGCAAATGATCACACGCAATGTCGTTCAAAGTGAGCTGTGTCGCCAAACTAGCCTTTTCTTCTTCCTCGTTCGAGTAACTTTAATGCGATACCGATAAGTAGTTTTTTGTAGAATCGAGCAGCTGGAAGGAGAGAATGCGGAGATGGATGAAATGAGAAGCAAGTAAGTATTTTATTTATCAACCATCTGAAGAATCGCCGATGAGTAATCGAGTAAGATTCAAGTAAGTAACACAAATCAACTAAATCTAAGAAAAGTGTGACTTTTAACAACATTCAATTCTCGACTTTTGTAATAAGTTCACCAAGAATAATACGTTGCAGAATCGCCCAACTCGAAATGGAGAAGAAGGACTTTTTCGCCAATCTTTCGGGCATTATTTCCTCGATTGTGAGTTTCCTCAAAATGTGTAAATGATTTTGCTGTTGTGTTTCGTCTTAAGAGCAGTTCCAACAAACCTGATATTGCTGAAAAAATGCGGGTTCACGAACTAATACTGTTTATGGGAGATTACCAATATAATTAATTAGTTAATAATCAATTGAATTATCAAATAAAGTAAAATTTCAGCAGCGTGTTAGACGTGCCTACACTCCGGCTCCCTCCCAGATCAGGGAGACTGATCATGAATCGACCAGCGACAGTGGAATATCAACGCTGCCGCAGGATGGGTCTTTTGTATCTGCTGCATCTGCTGCAGCCAATGGCAGGCCTCAGTTTGCTGCACCAGCTTCACCTGCGATGAAGGCGGTCGAGAAGGAAGAGGTAGATTATTTTAAATTTATTAATTCCAATTAATAAAAGAGCAATGCGATTTAAATAATTACTAATATTACCGTACAATTGCAGCCGATGACCTCAGCCAAGACGTTCCAGAGCAAGTACAAGTCCACGGGTATGAGAATGGAGCAGCAGGTGCAGCTGCAGCCCCCACAGCCGGAGTTGGAGGTACAGATACCAAACAAGGACGACACTTGTCTATCATTAATTTCCAACAATTGAAAGAGGATGGTCGTCCAATTTTGCAAGGTCAACAACCCCTCGCCGGTAGGTAGCTGCATTTTTTTTCCAGTAGTGATGGCTTTGTAATTCAATTTATCTGCAATTTTCAATTTTCGGTACTTCTCTGTTTTTTGGCCTAGGCTATTCTCAATAATATTCTATCCCTACCATCCTCATTCTCCACCTCTCGCACAATCAGAGCAGCCCGGGCCAAAGACAGAGAAGTTCCCAATTTTCTTTTACTTTAGCAGGCACCAGACGACGATTGCATCATCCTACGCGCACTGCTCAGTCTACAGTCCCGCCTCGATCCGAACCAGCCCAAGATTGAGGAGCCTGAAGACGTGAAAGAAACTGGCCGTGACAGTGGCACGGGCGCCTAACTCGTTCGTTGTTATCATGACACTATTAGCCGTTGCTCTTGTTAGAGCTTTTTAGTCTTCATTCGTAATTTAGGGCATGTTGCTACACTAGAAGCCCTGGTTCGCTCTTGTTAGAGCTTTTTTTTAAAAATCGTTATTAGTAATTTAGGGCATGATTCTAGACTCGAAGCCAAGTTTTCCTATTGAAAAAGCTTTTCTTTACAATGCTTGTTTTTTTTGTTTCTAGGCTAGAAGCCCAGCTTTGCTCTTATAAGAGCTTTTCTCTTCATTCGTACTTTAGGGTATGATTCTATACTAGAAATCCCGCTTTGCTCAAGTAAGATTTTTTAAATTCTTATTTGTAAGTTAGGACATGATCCTCGACTAGCAGCCAATGCTACTTTTATGTTAGGACATGATTCTCGACTAGATGCTTGCTCCTACGAGAGCTTTCATCTGCATTAGTCGTTTAGGTCGTGATTATACTAGAAGCCCTACAATTTTTACCCGCAATCTTATGTTCGTTTATTGTATCATTGTAATCAATCATAATTTCCGTTGTTCAACACTTATTTAAATGATGCATTTATGCTAGTTGAAAACAAAAGTTGTTTATGTAATGCGGAGTATTCTCGTTGGCAACAGGTCTAAACTCCTGCGTTTATTTGCATCCTCCTGTCTTATCTGCTTTTAAGGACTTTTAATCGTTGGAATATTTTAAGAATGTTCATTGCGTCAAAGGATCTCTATGAGGCGGAAAAGGTATGTTCTTGATTCATTCTGCTCGAATAAATACTAATTCCTTTTAAATGATTTCACTTGCAGAAGATCAGTTATCAGGCGGGAGAAATCGCTGAAAGGGACGAATTGATATCACATCTTCGGGCAGTCGTAAGATTTCATGATTATCCTTCCTAATTAGCGCATATCTCTGTTTCTTCCTAGTTGTGTTCATTACTCACATGTCAGGTCGATACTCAGAACAAGGAATTGGACAAGAAAGATAATCAGGTAATAAGTATCGCTTAGTCTCTTTAAAGATACATTGCCGTGTTCAGATCCTGTCTTTGAATGGCGAACTAGAGAAGAAAGACAAGGCGAATGAGGAGTACAAGGTCGTTTCAGTGGTCGTTCAAAGTTGAACAATTGCATTTTCTAGCATCAAATCGTGCGATTGAGGAGCGATCTTAATGAAGCGATCAGGAAAGTTGTGCGTTTATAAATTAATTTACTTATCTCTGGACAGCATTTACAGAAAAGACTGGAGTTGTCAAAATTGTCTCTGAAAGCCGTGATTGAAGCCAAGAAAGTTAAGGTTGGACGCAATTTATTTTAAAGCAATACAATCGAGTTAGCAGATTGTGTGCCAGTGCAAATTGATCAAGTCGCTCACTAAATCGATGGAGACGCAGCGAAAGGAGAAGGACGAAAAGGTATTTATTTTTTATTAATTTATTATTGGTTTATTTTGCATCGATTAATTATTATTATTGTAGATCCAGTCTCTGACGGAAGAACTGGAGAAGAGTTTGAAGGAGAACGAGAAATACAAGGTGAAACGCGTGAAGTCGAGTAGAAATGATTCTCTTGTCTAGATCGATATCGAGGCGAATTCTAAAGCGGCAGTAGAGAAGGTAAAGATGTAGTTTGTGGCCATTTTTACGAATATTTTCAGATCACTGAGGTGCATAAAATGATCGAGAAATTGGAGAGGGATAATCACAGTATGGAGAATCACGTCGATGGAGTTAGTTTATCTCTTTGTTTTCTACATCACATCCCGTTTTACCGCCTATCCAATATATGATATACTTGTGATACAGACCCCAGAAACGGAATAAACTTTGAATTAATGATTGTTCGAGAACTCTGAAACGACGTTTCGCGCACGATTCACAGGAATCTCGAACCTGTCCCACAGTCGATTGTACTCTCGTTCGATCGCATTTGCTGGAGCTGAATGGTATTTTTTACAACATACTTTTAGTTATATTTTAAACCCTCTTTAAGGAAGTGCCGTGTGTACACGAGCGACGATCAGCTCGCATTCTATTTGAAAGGAAGTGGAATTAACTCCGAGTACGTTTTCTTTTTCTTTCTCTTATGGCCCAATAAACGGAATGCAGAAAAGCACGGAAAAAATACAAGAAAAAAATCGATTCAACTCGCTATTTTTTTCAGTTGGTCGTGTTCGGTAATTGCCGATTATCAGTTGATCTCTCAGAAATCAGCTGAGATCATGCACAGTATGAATGATAAGAAAGCGAATTTGTACAACGAAGAAAATGATAGTTGGGGTTACTCAAATTTCATTTCAATCAAGGTTCGTTTCTTTTGTTCACCCAGTTACAACAACTATTTATTGGTTATGGCACGGGTCGGGATCCTTTGCTTCGCCATAACCTTTGCTGTATTTCAATGATCATGTAACTTGAGCCTGCCCGGCTATGACTAGAGCAAATAACTCAGAACATGTCAGATTTATTCAGGATTTATTCGATGAGGAGAAGGGATATGTGAAGAATGATTCAATCAACGTTGCTGTTGTGATCAAGGCATTCCCTACTAATTGAGATATTTCGAATTCTTTTTTCCCATTTGCAAATTTCTGTAGAAATAATTCCCTCTCAATGTATCTTGTAAGTCTTTCTCACCGATGTTTCCAATAAAAAAGTCTTATTCTTCTCTATAGAATGTATTCACATGTTTCATCAACAAATTGTATGTACTATTCGATCACTAGCACCAGTTGATTTTGTTATATTCTCATGTTTCATAAAAATACATCGCGAGCCACTCGAACTCTTTATTTATTCGTTTGTAATTAGTGACAGCTTTTTCCGATAGCAAAGTTGTTCACCATCGATAAATTATTTTTTACGGTAATAATATTCTCGTTACGATTGGTTTTGAGAAGGTCCGGTGACCTATAACTGTATCTTTTCTTACTCAGTAAGACTTACTGATAAGGCAGTTATTCAACAAATTTATGTTGATACTTTCTAGTTCCAGATGGTTCTCAATGAACACTTTGCTCTCATGGAAATCGGACCTGAAAGCGACAATGATTTCGTGAGTTTTATCCTTTTTAGTTGATCGACTGCAATTTGCTCTACGCGATTTGTTGTCAAAAAGTGTAAATTCACATATTTTCAGCCACGCTTGCTCGAATATCCGGATGATATCATTTTTATGCTCTTCCCGTACCTTCCCATCAGAGATCGATTGAGAGTCAGCATCTTAAACAGGAGACTTCAGTTGATTGAATCGAAGTCAAAGTACTACGTGGAACAGTTGCGCATCTATTGGGTTGGTTGGCTATTGGCTATCTATAAAGGTGGTTGGTTGACTAGTCGCTATTGAAATTCGTTCGAAGTTATTCATTTTCTGATATTGCATAATATAAAAACCGTGTTTCGATGTATTATAAGTATTTTTTGTAATCATAAGTTAAGCTGGTTATAGTTATTTTTTACTTTGATTTAATTTTAAGGATGGTATTCTCGCGGAGCGTCGTCGGTGCCCCTTTGAGTTCATGAGCAAAATAGCAAAGATGTCTACGATCGAAAACCTCGAAATTACAGTAAGGACATGACATCTTTTTCTTTGACAGTCAAATCGTTTTTAGTTGCACTGGTATGACCTCAGCGATGAGTATTGCGATCTAATCAAGGATTTGAAGTGCATCAGACAGCTTCATATTGTGGTAAGTCTAATTTGCTTTAAAAGTAATTTTAAATTTAGTAAATGGTATAATACAAAGAAATATATATAATGAAAACAATTGCTAGGATGAATTGATGAGTGAGTTGAGCGTGATCGATCCATTCTACCTCGAACTATCGAAGAGATGCGAATCCCTCGAGATCTCGTCGTCGTATGAGTATGATTTCACTCTCGATGCACTCCATCAAATGTACGAGGTAATACATTTTACTTCAATTTGCGTTTATTTCAAACAATAATTTCCAGGCTGTTATCGATGACTCTACAAATCTGCAAGAGGTGTATATCCATTATATCAAGAAGACGAGACGTGGCGCTTTTCTCGTAAGCATTGGAATCGAGTTCAACAGTGAAGTTCAAAAAGGGGACAAAAGCGTCGAGGTTCGTGTGTAGTTCTAGGAAATTGTGTAGCTATTCTGTGTTTCCAGATTTGTAAGCGCGAGGTTTTCGGAGAAACCGTCTTTCATATCTTCGATGGGCAACTGGAGATTAGTTACATCGAAGGAAGAGTCGATGATGTCAACGATCATCAGTTTAAGCTCACGTGGCACGAGTCTCACGAATCACTCCAGAGAGCAAAGAACATCTTTGGAATTGTAAAATTGTTCGGTTGATTTGTCTATGCATGTTCTTTCACGATATTATTATATACTTGTACTATTTTGTACTTCATATACGCTGTATGTTCAGAAAAATTGATATCCGTCGATAATCAATAAAGCCTGTAGAATGCATTACTTCGCGATGCTTGATTTCGAGAAGGTTGTTGTATCTGGCTTTTCGGAAATTAATATTTGGTCGTTTTGGTCGACATGGACTGCTGAGCAATCTCTGTAGAAATCCACTGTTGAGCAAACGAAGATCTTATCCACGCGAGCGAGCGAATGTGCACTCGCATTATCTTTCTCATTTCAGATGAGTCACAATCGACCCACAGCACTGATTGGAAATGGACGTGAAATGGACAAAGATTATGTGAGTCTTCTATAATTATAATTAAAATGAATGTTTTCAGCTTCGTTTTCTCTCATTTCCGAATGAAATCATCTCTCATGTCTTCTCGTATCTTTCCATCGAAGATCGAATGAGAGCAAGAGTAAACAAGAGACTTTACGAAATCGAATTGAAGTCCAATTACTATGTGAAGGAACTACGTATCAATGAGGTTAATATCAACGAGGTTCTGGATAATGTTATTTTGTGTATTAGTCTGAAGATCAACGTTGATCAGAGACAATGATCAATCTTTCAGTTCTTCTGCCACAAAAATGATCTTATTCGCGTGAACAGCAAACGACGCTCATTCGATTTTATCCGGAGAATCGCTCAGAATTCTTCGATTGGAGAGCTCACGATCGAAGTGAGCGACCATTTCCCATCTTTTTAATACGGTTTCTATAGATTCGTAAGTCGGAAGAACTCATTGTCAGTAGTGAATATCGCAATCTTATCGAGAATTTCATCAACATCAGATCCCTTCGTCTTATCTCGGTTTATTTTTCAAAGCATTTTCAAAAAAATCGTTTTTGCGGTCTTTAGGCATCTATGATGGAAGATAATATTTCAATCAATGCATTCTTCCTCAAATTATCGAAAAGATGCGAGTCTTTCGCGATCAAGAATCCATATTTACAGGATATTAACGTAGATTTGCTCTACCAAGTGCACAAGGCAAGTAGAATTCGTTTTTTATTACTTACGAGATTTCCGAGTAATTTCAAGCGAATCGTGTAATTAGTAACCGTTTTGGGCGATAATACAATTGAATTTCTAGATCATCGTCGATGACTCTACCAATCTTCACGATTTCTACATCAACGATATCAAGACGACAACGCGTACATCTTTTCTGAATCGCCTTGGAATCGACTACAAAGATGGAGTTGTACTCGCGAACAGAAACATCGAGGTGTGTTTGTGCGTATCCTCTCAAAGAAATGTCGACAAGTAGCCATTTATCAGCATCATACCGTGCAACATCCCACCTACCATGACCCTGACAAAGAATGATTGAACCATTTACAGGCGTTCAGGTGTGACAAATTCGGACTCTCGTTAGTGCACATATTCGACGGACAACTCGAAATCAAGTTCGTCGATGGACGTCAGGCTGACTGGGTATTTCAACTCTACTGGTACCAATCTCGAGAAGTGCTCGTGAAAGAGAAGAATTGTGATGGTATGAAACGACTTTCGGTTATTTCTCTCTAGAATCGCATGCTTTTTCGTTGTATTCACAAGTTTCATCAGTATTTATTATGTAATTGTCCAAATGGTGGTATTTATTTGTTCCTGAAGTCAAGTTGTTGTCGATCGGTAAATTATTTGTCTCAATTTTCTCGTTTCGAGTGGTTTTGAGAAGGTTCTCTGACCTGCAACTGTATCTGGCTTCAATATGGGAGTTTCTTATCCCATGTTTCTATAATTTCTCATATGAGTCACAATCGACCCAATGCTCTGATGGGAATTGGGCGAGAAATGGACAGAGATTACGTATATTTATAATTATATTTTTCTCATTAATTAATCAGGTTTCAGCTTCGTTTCCTCTCATTTCCGAACGAGATCATCTCTCATGTCTTCTCGTACCTTTCCATCGAAGATCGAATGAGAGCCAGAATGAACAAGAGACTGTTCGAAATCGAAGCGGAGTCGAAGTATTACGTGAAGCATCTTGAGATTGATGAGGTTAATAGCTTTCATTTACCGCTTCTGAATCTATTTTAGCCGTCCATTAGCGAGCACGATTTCAAACTCAACGATCGGTTGGCGCCATTCGAATTTATCAAAAGAATCAAAAGAATCGGCCACAATTCCACGATCGGAAAGCTCGAGATCACTGTAAGTATAACAGCAGTGCAAGACAAGATGCTGGGCACTCGTGCACTTTCCCGGACAACTCCAGACATCTCCATAACCTCCTCTACCCTCCATCAACTCTGCTGAAAACCATTGTACTCTGTTGTCCGGGAATGTGCAGAAGCGCCAGATGTCGATTTATTATTCATCATTTAAGATTCGTGAAATCGATGACCTCAGAAGTGAATATCGCAGTCTCCTCAATGAGTTCCTAAGCATAACATCTCTGCGCGTTAACTTGGTAAACTTTTCAGCGTTATTGATACTTTTATATGCGGCATGTGTTGTTTCAGAAAGGTGTAATGAGAGATCGTGTTGTGATCGATTCGTTCTTTCTCGAAATATCGAAAACATGCGAGACGTTTACGATCAAGAATCCGTATTTGAAGCATATTAGTGCCCACACACTCCAGCAAGTGTACAAGGTAATTTATTTACGATAGTTTTTCTCTCTTTTGCACGCAAATGTCACCTTTTCAGTACATTATTGATGGTAGTTCAAGTCTTCGTCATTTCTACACCACTTGTATCAACATGAAGGTTCTCAATTCGTTTCTCAATCTCTTCGGGATCGCTTGTATAAACGGACTTGTTTTCGCGAATAGAGACGTCGAGGTATGTTATATTCACGTGTCAAATGGGTCTCGGTGATCCCTCAACTTGCATATAAGGAAGGCTGATAGGTCGTTGCGGGAACACTAAAGTACTTTATGGTCGTAAGAGTTGAAGCTCCTTCAACTTTTGCAAAACCTCTCGATTTCACACACTCTCTCGCTTTTTTTGCAATAGTTGAAGCTTCTTATCTGTTAAAGCACTTTAGAGTTCCCGCAAAGACTTATTAGCCCTCCTTATATACTGATGTTTGCTCTATATTTGATCGTATTTTGTTTAGGCCTACAAATGCTCCAATTCTTCTAACTTCTTCTTCATGCACATATTCGATGGACACCTCGAAATCGAATTCTTCTTTGGGAATATTCTCGTTCATGTTCATGAATTCACCCTTAAATGGCATGAATCTCGAGAATCAGTTGAGAGAACGAAGAATCTTGATGGAATGGTCAAACTGTCTGTGCTCCCTCTTGAGAACTAGCTGCTTTGTCGATGTATTCCCTTGTTTTATCAGCATTTTCTACGAGCTACGCGCTCATGATGATTGTAATTGATTATCCCTGTTGTCATGTAAGTAATGTTTGTGACTATCGATAAATGATTTATGTATTTATAAATAATAAATTAGATACTTTCGGAATGAGGAGGTTTGATGACCCGCAACTGTATCTGGTTGAACGTTTTGAACTTATACCCGAATCCTAACAATGTTAGTGTCGTGGCAAGTATGTGATTAATTAATCAATATTTAAATAATGCAATTACTTTAGATGCCGTCCTTTGGCGAGAAATTCAAACCGGTCGCACGAGGGTTATTACTGGCCGTGGCGGTTGCATGCTCTGCTTACTTCGGGTACGGGTTTATGCTTCACTGTGATCTGATAAATGAAATGTGGAGAAGATATTATGATAATGTCCTTTCATCGGTTAATTTCTGTATGAATTAACGGATTGATTACTGCAGATATCAAATGGCCTCTATTGCTGAAGATATCATCATCTTCGCTTACTACACAGTGAGTTTCTTTTCTTGAATTGGAGTCATAGATATGAAATGGAGTGTAATAACTAGTGGCATCATCGATGTCGATTACTGCAGAGCAAAAAATCCATACGAAATCGTTTAGGGAGTCTTCGGCCAATTCCCCTCGCAGCTCTTCCCCAATGCAGTTCGAATCCTCTTCGCTATCGTTTGGATCCGGTGAGTAAAATTAATGTTTTATTAACTGAAAACAAAAATAATATTATGTTATGGCACGCAAAAAACGGTGCAGATTGAATGCATTTTCATGATCGCTGATATATTCAATGTCGTTGTCGATATAGATAACTGGGACTTGTTTGTTTCCATGTTTCAGCTACATCAGACGCTACGTCGAGACTCCGCCTAAGGAGTGCCCGGACTGCGAGCTTTGCGAGTACTATCGGGAAGAGGTGCGATTCGTTTATTTATTATCACCAAATTTTGGGCACTGCTTTAGCAGAGAATCTTGCGCTATCCTTTCGTAAACTGTCTCAGCTAAGCCCTCATCAAGAGATTCAAATAAGGATAAATTTGGCAAATAACTGTAGGTGGAGCACCTTCGCACACTGTCGACTGATCTGCACAGATGCGTTGTGAATAATCTCGCGTTAGGAATCTCCAGAGAGCAGGTGGGGAGTATTCAGATATTTATCCTGTCATTAGGTGCCTGCAGGACGACAACTCTAGGGAGGATGCTGGTATTTTCTTACGTTTATCTTCTCAACTGTTGATCGCACTGAGTCGAGTTCGTTTGGGGCTTGAAGTAGATCATCCAGTCCTTGGTCCGTGGTTTAGAAATGATTAAAACGAGTTCTCTGTAAGATCAGGATAGGGGTGGCACAATGCTTCAAAATGGTCGGATTGAGCTCAAATTTGAAATGGGAGGTCCCTATGACTCGTACATTCATTTTACAACTTTGCATGATGATCATGCATGGTTCATGCGAATTTTTTATCTTTCAAGATACCCCCTCATGTGAGCCCTCATTCGTTAGAGCATCAAAAGTTATGCCTACGTTTCGATTTTCATGCATTTTGGAGCAAAGGGAGCCGATAAACATGGAAATATGTACATTTTTTCATGATTTTTCATGGTTTTTGATTTTTAGAATCTTGAAGAGATCAAAAGAGCAAGTTGGTTTTGTTTTTACTCGATGCTCCTTTGAATTCTCTCTCCAGCGGTATTTTTTTCATATTTTATTTCGGACACGTATTTTTGCAATTGCATGATTTATAGAGTTCAGTCATGACGCGGGTTCGAATCTGCCTCCCTGCACGAATCTTTTGCCAGATTTTTTCAAGTGAATTTTCGTGTTTGAACATCCAATAAGGCGTTTGTACACTACTAAATCCTTCTCATGCCTAGTTTGAGTCATGAATTCCACATAATCTGGGACATATCGTCGGTTTGCTTGAAGCAACATGTGGCCGCTTCTGCATCCCTCTATCTTCTATCTCCCCCTCCCAAAATCAATCCCAATCATCTCCCAAAATGGGTGAAAATCGAACTGTAGGCATAACTTTTGATACTCATTGCGGAAAATGAGATGGGGCTGCATAATTGATGAGAGCTGAGGGGGGAGAGAAAAGATAGGGGGATGCAGAGGCGGCCACATGTTGCTTCAAGCAAACCGATGATATGTCCCAGATTATGTGGAATTCATGACTCAAACTAGGCATGAGAAGGATTTAGTAGTGTACAAACGCCTTATTGGATGTTCAAACACGAAAATTCACTTGAAGAAATCTGGCAAAAGATTCGTGCAAGGAGGTGGATTCGAACCCTCGTCATGAATGAACTCTATAAATCATGCAATTGCAAAAATACGTGTCCGAAATAAAAGATGAAAAAAATACTGCTGGATAGAGAATTCAAAGGAGCATCGAGTAAAAACAAGACCAACTTGCTCTTTTGATCTCTTCATGATTCTAAAAATCGAAAACCATAAAAAATCATGAAAAAATGCACATATTTCCATGTTTCTCGGCTCCCTTCGCTCCAAAATGCATGAAAATCGAAACGTAGGCATAACTTTTGATGCTCTTTCGAATGAGGGGTCACATGAGGGGGTATCTTGAAAGATAAAAAATTTGCATGAACCATGCATGATCATCATGCAAAGTTGTAAAATGAATGTACGAGCCATAGGGACCTCCCATTTCAAATTTGAGCTCAATCCGACCATCTTGAAGCATTGTGCCACCTTCTGTAGGAGGTCATCCCGCTCTTACAGAGAACGCGTTTTAATGAATAATTCATTTCAAATTCAATTTCAGGTTAGATTGGAGCTCGAGTCAACGATCGAATTGGCGCTCGAAAATACGAAACGATCGATAAGGAGATGTGCGGAAGAGGTAGGTTTTTTCATTATGTGCTCGTTTCGCTTTGCTTGTTGATCAGATTAACGAACCAGTATTAGCCACTGGTTAATAACCAATCCAACAAACGTCCTTTTCAAACATAGCCTGAAGGTCGGATCTCAGGCGAAAGACTATCCGGCCCATCTCGGTTTCATTCCCGACCTGGAAGCGCTTATCTTCGTCTTCGAGAGAACTCTTGCGATCTGTCGACCGGCTGTTGCTGCTTGATCCCCTTCATTTACCGTAATCAATTTTTAACTCACAGTACTCGATCTATCATTTCTGATATTTCCTGAACCTCGCATAGTATTGTAATATTTTGTTCGTACCTTTATACTTTTTTGCGTTATTTTTTAGCCTGAGTCTTTGGTTTGTGAAATTTGTGACATTCCATTTCTGATTGTGCCCTATTGATGCGAAATTCAAATTGAACAGAGTAAATATAGTGATATCTTTTTTTCTCTGGGAACGCTTGGACATCACCGATGTTCTTGGCATGAACAGTATCTGACTATTACACGTGTTTATGAAATTAATTTTTTTTTTCAGATACTTTATCTTTCCATCATTCTTTTTTACTTCCCTACTATTTAACTACAATTGAACTTGTAATTACTACGACAATGTTTTCGATTCCCTTTCGACTTCCTAAGTAAGGAAAATTTAAAATCTGTTTCTTCTTTTGACGTTCATTTCGTGTACAGTACCTTCAATTACTATCAATGCCTTCAATAGTGTTGCTCTCAAACATTAATTTGTAATTTATTATTCAGCGCTCTTGAGATGGAGTCCTTTTTGAGAAAGGCTCAACACGTGCATCGGGCAATCTACGATCTTTCTTTCGCGTATGATTGTTTTATTTATCTTTAAAAATATCCTATGCTGTTGTTTTCGAAACGAAATGGCACCTGTTTTTTTTCTGTTTTAAGCAATCGCGAGCATTGATTAAGCTATTAATTTATTAAACAATTCAGATGGAACTTCAACAAACTTCTCGACTGGCTTATCCCGTTGGCCATTTACAATGGAGACTTTGGCTGTTTCTCACCGCAATTCGTCCTCAACGCAACGAAAATCGTATTCGCTATCCTCTGGATCCGGTGAGCATTTATTGATGAATTTTACTTTTTAGTGATTTATTTTGTGAAAACATGGAAGTTATATAGAATTGAAATTGTGGGAATTCAAATAGTTTCAGGTACATCGGTCAGTACGTTGAGTACATCCGTCTTCCTCTTATTCCTCCACGCAAGGAGTGTCCGGAGTGCGGGAGGTGAGAGCTTTTCTTGACTTGAAATTCATCAGAATGTATGTATTCGCTGCTTTTATAATGTGTCAATTGTTCCTGGTTGTTAGTTAGTAGCTATGTTCGTGCGCTTAGCAGCCGCAATAAAGAGCGTGCGAACAGAAAGGGGAGAGCATGCTATGAATTCAGGTGCGAGATCATTGGCCAGATCGTGAGGAGATTGGACTTCCTGGCGACTACGATGCAAACACGTGTAGTGAATAATCTCGCGGCCGGAGTGTCGATGGAGCTAGTGCGCGGCCAGTACAAGGCAAGTCGAGCGATTTGTTGACATTTCTTAGGAAGAAACCCGGTCAAACATTTCGTGTATCACACATTGCCTCCATTTGGAGATCCGTTATCGCTAAACCGCTATTGTATTGCTTCTAATAGTGGGAACAGTAAGGTGGTCTCCTGGTTAAATTATACTTCAGGACACGACAGAGCAAGGGCTGAGGCTGGCGAAGAATTGTCTGAGTGGCTGTGAGGCGGATGTGGAGGATTGGCCAGCCCATCGCGCTTTCATCACTGAATTGAGGGAGATCATCTCGGTCTTTGAAAGAACCCTCGAGATCTGTCGACCGGCAGTTGGCGCATGATACAGTAACCTTACACTGTTTTCCCTCGTTATTGATGTTCCTAACTCGTTTTGTACTTTGCTACGAATATTACAAAAACGACTTTTTATTTTGCGTTATCCGCTTAGTTGTTAGCTTCTGCTTAGCTTCTTCTCCTTATTTCAATATTTGTCTGTACATAAATTATTTATTTGCTCTTGTTCTGCTAGAATAAACACTGTTTTCAATCATTTTCGTGTTGCAAAAGCCGTACATGTTTGCATCGTGGCAAGTATCTTCTAAAAATTCCATAGTCAGTTTTTTTCCAGTTTCCATGACTGTTTTAGTATTAAAATTCCCGCGATGTCGCCTCTGCAAAGGAAGTTGGCACGGGCATTTCTTGCGATGGTCACAGCGATGTACGGGTAAGCACAAATATTGTATGTTTCAAAATATCTATACTACTAAATAAAGTAGATAACCGGCCTCACTATGTTTATCCGCTATTGCGAAATCGTATGTTAAGCGCACATAAGCTATGCGTGAGTTCACATATAAGGATTGTTCGAGCGCAATCTTAAGAATACCAAAGCCGAAGGCCGAGCCAGATGCGATGAAAAACCCGGTTGGCAATTTATTTATCAATTCCAGGTGCTCAGTCGCCTATATATTCAACGGTTTCGTCACTTTGATCGTCTACACGAGTGACTTCGACTGTATCTCGCCGCTGATTGTCATCAACACAGCGAAAATCATCTTCGCTATCGTCTGGATCCGGTTCGTATTAATTATTTAATTTCATTTTACATTTATTTAATGATCAACAATTTTTCTATTTGATAACAATTATTTGAATACTGTGCTAACACATGAAATGTTGGAGCGGGAATGTACGAATAACATGATATTTTAATAATAATTTGCCAGTAACGCTTCACTATCAGGTACATCGGTCACCATCTCGAATGTCCTGCCATGTTCGAGGAATGCCCGGAGTGCGAGTGGTGCAAGTACTACCCAAAGCAGGTCGGATAAATTGTATTAGATATTCAATGCCTTAGTCTCCGAGCCCTTGCTTCAGTATGCGATCCAATATTGAGAGTCGAGTGCTGTGTGTAAACCGTCTGAGCGAAATGCCGTTAATAGATTTCGATAAATAACTGAACAACGGGTTGCGTAATAAGTGAATTGACAGCTCTGGCAAGTAGAATACGTGGAATCAAGAAAGTGGAGAGAGGTTTTCCTATTACGCAACTAGTTGTTTAAATATTTAACGAAGTATAGTCGTCAATGCTCCTAATCAGCAACCCTACACTGCGTTCCGAATTCGCCCAGTACGAAGTTCGTGGTGAGACCTATCTGGCCATTGGAACGTTGCCAATTTCATAGTGTGATTCAGTTTTCCCTCGGTTTTCTCTGCGCTCTCTTTCTCTCGCTCTCGCCTCATAGAACGCAGTGCCCTAATGCAGGTGGAGTTCCTTCGAACGCTGTCGATTGATCTGCACTGTGCTGTTGTCGCTGAGCTCGAGGATGGGGAGTCCAGAGAAGAGGTAAGGGTGGGACGGG